>OZ007556.1:53304825-53727698 GCA_963931855.1 Philhelius festivus | reverse complement strand
CTGCAGAAGATTATTTTTCAATTATATTAAATAAAAGTAAGCAAAGGTTACGATTTTATACAAAATGCAATTTTAAAGTTCCAATTTTTTTTTTTTTTGTTTAAATAAGTATGAATTATAAAAAAATATAAATAAAATTTTAATTTGTACAATTAATGAAAAATTTTTTTAGTTCTTTTTTTCTTTTTTTGAAGTTTTGAATCATGACAATTTCTCTCGGTAGTCCGTTGATTATACTTGGTACAATGTGTTGAAGCTTACGTCTTCCGTAGTTGTTGTAGTTTCTTGGTATCTGTAACATTCCTTGTGCACGTCTTCTAGTGTTGAGTTGGTGTTGGATTGGTTGTTTAAATCGGTTGTCATCAAAGTATTCTATTATGGTCGTCATCTTAAAAATATCTTCAACTTGTAGTGGCTTAAAAAGTGTGTCATATGTTTGTCGATAGTTGTTGTTAATTTGTTTTATAGCTGCATTTTGGAGTTTTTGAATTTTGATAATGTGGGTTTTAGCTGCATTACCCCAAGCAAGTATTCCATATCGTATCTTAGATTCCATCAATGAGTAATAAACTTGTTTTAAAACATCGTGGTTAGTGTGGTATTTTAGATGAGATAGTGCAAACATCGCTTTCTTAAGGTCCATCCTCAATTTGTCTATGTGTGAATCCCATAAAAAGTGACTGTCTATTACTATTCCCAGATACTTGTAGTGGCTTACTAATTCGATGCATTCTCTTTGCGTTTTAGGGCAGTCATCATTCTGTAAATAAATCCTTTCATTTGTCTGCTTGAACTGCGGACTTCTGATATGCATCATTTTTGTTTTTGATGCATTAATTACCAAGCCGTTGTCGTGACACCACCTAACTGCCATGTTGAATTCTTCTTGAATTATCTTTGTTGCCGTATCAAGAGAATTGTGGCGAACGACAATAGCCGTATCATCAGCAAAAGCGAAGGGAATACTCTGTTTGAAAAGTCGTAGCAATTCGTTAGTGTATAAGACAAACAAAATTGGACCCAGTTTAGATCCCTGCGGAACTCCATATCTCATCACTTTTTTCTCACTCACAGCATCTTTGATTTTAACACAAAATGTTCTGTTATGAAGATATTCTGTCAGCCAATCAGCCATAGAGCCACGAATTCCAATTCTTCTTAGAGCTTCAATAAGATTTGAGTGATTTAATGTGTCGAACGCCTTACTGAAGTCCATGAAGATTACTAATACGTGATGTCTCTTATCTAAACTTTCGTTGACACAGTTCGCAAACTCACCAAGTAACTTTCCTGTATTTTTACCCTTCTGAAAACCGTACTGGCTTCTATGAATCAGTGCATGTTTGTCAACAAAACCTTGCAACCTGTTGGCAATCACACCTTCTAAACATTTTTCAATAACTGAAAGAATTGATATAGGCCTATAGTTTTTTAGTTGGTCCTTTACTCCTCCTTTGTAAATCGGCCTTACAACTGCTGTTTTCAAGGTAGTTGGAATTTTTGATTGGGTTATACTCAAATTAATTAATTTGCATAGAATAGGAGCAAAGACATCCGTATAGCTCTTTATATCAATTGCTCTTATTCCATCAAATCCTGGAGCCTTATTTTCTCCAAGTGTATTGAGAATGCTTTCAATCTCAGTGACGTTAGTTGCATATGCAAATATTGAACTTTCCACTGTGTCATTGATGTTGTTTGACGTTTTTATATTGCACTTATGATTTATTTTTTCTGTCTGAGAAGAGAAAAACTCAGCCAATTCCATTGATAGTGTTGTCATCTCTGTTTTAAAATTTTTTTCCAATGTTTCGTCGATATTCGTTTTCTTTCTTCCTAGTATTTCGTTAATGAGACCCCATGTTTTCCTCGAATCAGTCTTAAATTGTATAAACTTGTTCTTGTAATAGTTTGATTTTTGTACTGCTATGTGTTTATTGATTTCGTTACGTAGGGTTTTATACTCTTTTTCATACGCCAAATTTCTCAGATTATTTTTCCATCTTCTGTATAGAATATCCCTTTTTTTACATTCTTCTATTAATGTTGTCGTTATCCATGGGTTGTTTTGTCTTTTTTTAACTGTCTTTCGCTGGTATGTTGATTTTTTGTATATATTGTCAAATTTTTGAAGTAATCTATTGTACATCCTCTCTGCATCTTCTTCATCCAATATCTCTCTCCAATTTTCTTCCCTAATAAGCTGGTTAACTCTTGAGCTAGAGATGCATGAAGAAATTGGAATTTTGTTAAACTTAATTTTTTCATACTTTTCATAAAAGATAATTGCTCGATGATCGGTGATATCATTATCAATTACAGCTACATTTATTACGCTGTTAACTTTGTTAAGTAGAATATGGTCGATTAAAGTTTTAGTTCCATTTCTAGGATCAATTCGTGTGTATTTAGATATTACGTTCATTAATCCTTTTGATGCGATCATTTCCAAATAGTCCTTCACATAATTCGAGTTGTTGTCCCTTAGGTTAATATTCATATCTCCCATAACAATTACATTTTCGTTTTTTTTAATTTGCCCTATTTGATCTGATAACTCTTTACAAAATATCGCCTTGCTGAAACCTGGTGGTCTATAAATTCCAATAACGGATGTAGTTAAGTTATCTTCTAAATACTGTATTTGAATATTTTCGTACGATGTTGTTATTGAATGTATAATTCTATGAGATAAGTTACTTTTTATAAACATCATAATACCTCCACCTCTATTTTGATTTCGATTTAACACCTCCTGTTCGAATCCTTCTAGTTGATAAAATCCTTTTTCTTCGTCGTTTATGTTTGTTTTTACCAGTATAATTACTTTTAGTTCGTTGATAAAATGGTTTATATTTGTACAAAAAGTATTCCAATGTAAGCGCATGGATCTTATATTGAAACACAAATAAAAATTATTGTATTTTTTTAATTCATTTAAGACAATGTCTTTAAAACCATACATCACTTTACAATTTGTGTTAATCGATATTTCATTGCATACTTCTGTGTTATCTAAATTTTCGTTGCATTCTTTTGTGCTGGTCATTTTTTATTTATAATTTTAAATTTCTATTTATTTAATTCTCCCTGCTCTCACAACACTATTGCGATCGCGTTATATTACATACGTCTTTTTCTGTGTGTATCATAATTGACTGTGTGTTATCATTTCTACGTGCTAAAATTTTCCCTGCACTCTCCCACACATATTTCCAATTTTCTGCCTTCGCTTTTTCTTTGGTTAACCACAAAAGATGTTTATTATTTTTTGTAAGCTGATTATTTACATAAATTGTTGAATCATACTCAGTTGGCATCGAGTTTAAAGCGAAGTTGGATATGTTGCTTCTAATTGTTGAAAGTTTAATTGGACGAGTGGCTCTCGCTTGTTTTATAAATTTAGTTTTGTACGAATTAGAAATAAATTTTACAATTATGTTAGATTTTTCTGGGTTTTTTGTGTTTGTTCGGTAGACATCTGTAATATCGGTTGTGTTGACTTCACATTTAATTGTTTTGCCGAGTCCTTTAACAATCTCAATAAGATTTTCTTGTGGAGTCAGTGGAATGTTTTTTATGTCAATGTTATTATTTAGTGATTGTTGTTCAAGGTTGTTAATTTGTGTTTGCAAATTGTCGATTATTATATCTTTCTTTTTATTTGTCTCCTTAAGTTCGTTTATTTCTTTTGTGAATTGTTCAATTAAGTTGTTGTTTTTGATCATGTTAGCATTAATATCGTCGTATTTTCTTCCAAGGAATTCACAGCTAGCAGAGATTTGGTTAAGTTGTTCTTTCAATTGCCGTACTTCAAGAAGAACAGCTTGGTTGACGTTGCCGTTGTTCTCGGGTGCCGCTAGATTGATATCGGGACTATTAATAGGCCGAATACGTTTTGCGGCTTGGAGATCAGGTGTTTGAGATCTTGGTGGCTCAATGTTTACGTTGTTTTGTCCATCTTGTATGTTCCTACAAAACTGACATTTCCAGATTTCTTTTCTAACTCCCATAGTTCTCCATGATTTTTCAGAGACTGTTGTGCATTGAAAGTGCAATTTGCGCTTGCATAGCGAACACTCGGCGAAATCACCTTCCGCTTGCAGAGACTCCGCACAAGAACCGCAGGCAGACATTATAGAGAAAAAAAAAACAAAAAATGGATCTTAAAAAAATTCAAAAATTCAAGAGTTGAAAGTTTATAAAAAGAACTATAATGATATTATTAAATAATTCACTATTTTAAACTGTCTTTATAAAAATTTTAAATAAAATTCAAATAAATTTTTTGTTTTAGTTTTATTTTAAAACTTGAGAAGTATTGAAACTGAATACTGTATACTGTATACGAAATTGTATACAATTGTATTGTATTTGTATTGTATTTGTATTGTATTTGTATTGTATTTGTATTGTATTTGTATTGTATTTGTATTGTATTTGTATTGTATTTGTATTGTATTTGTATTGTATTTGTATTGTATTTGTATTGTATTTGTATTGTATTTGTATTGTATTTGTATTGTATTTGTATTGTATTTGTATTGTATTTGTATTGTATTTGTATTGTATTTGTATTGTATTTGTATTGTATTTGTATTGTATTTGTATTGTATTTGTATTGTATTTGTATTGTATTTGTATTGTATTTGT
Organism: Philhelius festivus; assembly: GCA_963931855.1. Classification (NCBI taxonomy): domain Eukaryota; kingdom Metazoa; phylum Arthropoda; class Insecta; order Diptera; family Syrphidae; genus Philhelius; species Philhelius festivus. The sequence continues at coordinate 53,723,045 of OZ007556.1, read as the reverse complement.
ATTGTATTTGTATTGTATTTGTATTGTATTTGTATTGTATTTGTATTGTATTTGTATTGTATTTGTATTGTATTTGTATTGTATTTGTATTGTATTTGTATTGTATTTGTATTGTATTTGTATTGTATTTGTATTGTATTTGTATTGTATTTGTATTGTATTTGTATTGTATTTGTATTGTATTTGTATTGTATTTGTATTGTATTTGTATTGTATTTGTATTGTATTTGTATTGTATTTGTATTGTATTTGTATTGTATTTGTATTGTATTTGTATTGTATTTGTATTGTATTTGTATTGTATTTGTATTGTATTTGTATTGTATTTGTATTGTATTTGTATTGTATTTGTATTGTATTTGTATTGTATTTGTATTGTATTTGTATTGTATTTGTATTGTATTTGTATTGTATTTGTATTGTATTTGTATTGTATTTGTATTGTATTTGTATTGTATTTGTATTGTATTTGTATTGTATTTGTATTGTATTTGTATTGTATTTGTATTGTATTTGTATTGTATTTGTATTGTATTTGTATTGTATTTGTATTGTATTTGTATTGTATTTGTATTGTATTTGTATTGTATTTGTATTGTATTTGTATTGTATTTGTATTGTATTTGTATTGTATTTGTATTGTATTTGTATTGTATTTGTATTGTATTTGTATTGTATTTGTATTGTATTTGTATTGTATTTGTATTGTATTTGTATTGTATTTGTATTGTATTTGTATTGTATTTGTATTGTATTTGTATTGTATTTGTATTGTATTTGTATTGTATTTGTATTGTATTTGTATTGTATTTGTATTGTATTTGTATTGTATTTGTATTGTATTTGTATTGTATTTGTATTGTATTTGTATTGTATTTGTATTGTATTTGTATTGTATTTGTATTGTATTTGTATTGTATTTGTATTGTATTTGTATTGTATTTGTATTGTATTTGTATTGTATTTGTATTGTATTTGTATTGTATTTGTATTGTATTTGTATTGTATTTGTATTGTATTTGTATTGTATTTGTATTGTATTTGTATTGTATTTGTATTGTATTTGTATTGTATTTGTATTGTATTTGTATTGTATTTGTATTGTATTTGTATTGTATTTGTATTGTATTTGTATTGTATTTGTATTGTATTTGTATTGTATTTGTATTGTATTTGTATTGTATTTGTATTGTATTTGTATTGTATTTGTATTGTATTTGTATTGTATTTGTATTGTATTTGTATTGTATTTGTATTGTATTTGTATTGTATTTGTATTGTATTTGTATTGTATTTGTATTGTATTTGTATTGTATTTGTATTGTATTTGTATTGTATTTGTATTGTATTTGTATTGTATTTGTATTGTATTTGTATTGTATTTGTATTGTATTTGTATTGTATTTGTATTGTATTTGTATTGTATTTGTATTGTATTTGTATTGTATTTGTATTGTATTTGTATTGTATTTGTATTGTATTTGTATTGTATTTGTATTGTATTTGTATTGTATTTGTATTGTATTTGTATTGTATTTGTATTGTATTTGTATTGTATTTGTATTGTATTTGTATTGTATTTGTATTGTATTTGTATTGTATTTGTATTGTATTTGTATTGTATTTGTATTGTATTTGTATTGTATTTGTATTGTATTTGTATTGTATTTGTATTGTATTTGTATTGTATTTGTATTGTATTTGTATTGTATTTGTATTGTATTTGTATTGTATTTGTATTGTATTTGTATTGTATTTGTATTGTATTTGTATTGTATTTGTATTGTATTTGTATTGTATTTGTATTGTATTTGTATTGTATTTGTATTGTATTTGTATTGTATTTGTATTGTATTTGTATTGTATTTGTATTGTATTTGTATTGTATTTGTATTGTATTTGTATTGTATTTGTATTGTATTTGTATTGTATTTGTATTGTATTTGTATTGTATTTGTATTGTATTTGTATTGTATTTGTATTGTATTTGTATTGTATTTGTATTGTATTTGTATTGTATTTGTATTGTATTTGTATTGTATTTGTATTGTATTTGTATTGTATTTGTATTGTATTTGTATTGTATTTGTATTGTATTTGTATTGTATTTGTATTGTATTTGTATTGTATTTGTATTGTATTTGTATTGTATTTGTATTGTATTTGTATTGTATTTGTATTGTATTTGTATTGTATTTGTATTGTATTTGTATTGTATTTGTATTGTATTTGTATTGTATTTGTATTGTATTTGTATTGTATTTGTATTGTATTTGTATTGTATTTGTATTGTATTTGTATTGTATTTGTATTGTATTTGTATTGTATTTGTATTGTATTTGTATTGTATTTGTATTGTATTTGTATTGTATTTGTATTGTATTTGTATTGTATTTGTATTGTATTTGTATTGTATTTGTATTGTATTTGTATTGTATTTGTATTGTATTTGTATTGTATTTGTATTGTATTTGTATTGTATTTGTATTGTATTTGTATTGTATTTGTATTGTATTTGTATTGTATTTGTATTGTATTTGTATTGTATTTGTATTGTATTTGTATTGTATTTGTATTGTATTTGTATTGTATTTGTATTGTATTTGTATTGTATTTGTATTGTATTTGTATTGTATTTGTATTGTATTTGTATTGTATTTGTATTGTATTTGTATTGTATTTGTATTGTATTTGTATTGTATTTGTATTGTATTTGTATTGTATTTGTATTGTATTTGTATTGTATTTGTATTGTATTTGTATTGTATTTGTATTGTATTTGTATTGTATTTGTATTGTATTTGTATTGTATTTGTATTGTATTTGTATTGTATTTGTATTGTATTTGTATTGTATTTGTATTGTATTTGTATTGTATTTGTATTGTATTTGTATTGTATTTGTATTGTATTTGTATTGTATTTGTATTGTATTTGTATTGTATTTGTATTGTATTTGTATTGTATTTGTATTGTATTTGTATTGTATTTGTATTGTATTTGTATTGTATTTGTATTGTATTTGTATTGTATTTGTATTGTATTTGTATTGTATTTGTATTGTATTTGTATTGTATTTGTATTGTATTTGTATTGTATTTGTATTGTATTTGTATTGTATTTGTATTGTATTTGTATTGTATTTGTATTGTATTTGTATTGTATTTGTATTGTATTTGTATTGTATTTGTATTGTATTTGTATTGTATTTGTATTGTATTTGTATTGTATTTGTATTGTATTTGTATTGTATTTGTATTGTATTTGTATTGTATTTGTATTGTATTTGTATTGTATTTGTATTGTATTTGTATTGTATTTGTATTGTATTTGTATTGTATTTGTATTGTATTTGTATTGTATTTGTATTGTATTTGTATTGTATTTGTATTGTATTTGTATTGTATTTGTATTGTATTTGTATTGTATTTGTATTGTATTTGTATTGTATTTGTATTGTATTTGTATTGTATTTGTATTGTATTTGTATTGTATTTGTATTGTATTTGTATTGTATTTGTATTGTATTTGTATTGTATTTGTATTGTATTTGTATTGTATTTGTATTGTATTTGTATTGTATTTGTATTGTATTTGTATTGTATTTGTATTGTATTTGTATTGTATTTGTATTGTATTTGTATTGTATTTGTATTGTATTTGTATTGTATTTGTATTGTATTTGTATTGTATTTGTATTGTATTTGTATTGTATTTGTATTGTATTTGTATTGTATTTGTATTGTATTTGTATTGTATTTGTATTGTATTTGTATTGTATTTGTATTGTATTTGTATTGTATTTGTATTGTATTTGTATTGTATTTGTATTGTATTTGTATTGTATTTGTATTGTATTTGTATTGTATTTGTATTGTATTTGTATTGTATTTGTATTGTATTTGTATTGTATTTGTATTGTATTTGTATTGTATTTGTATTGTATTTGTATTGTATTTGTATTGTATTTGTATTGTTTTGTTTGTATTGTTGTATTTGTATTGTATTTGTATTGTATTTGTATTGTATTTGTTTTGTATTTGTATTGTATTGTGTTGTTTGTATTTGTTTGTATTTGTTTGTTTTGTTTTGTTGTATTGTATTGTATTGTGTTTGTATTGTATTTGTATTGTATTTGTATTGTATTGTATTGTATTGGTTGTATTGTTTGTATGTATTTGTATTGTATTTGTATTGTATTGTATTGTATTTGTATTGTTTGTATTGTATTTGTATTGTATTTGTATTGTATTTGTATTGTGTTTGGGTTGGTGTTGGTGTTGGTGTGGGGTTGTGGGTTGGGTGGGTTGGGGTTTGGGTGGGTGGGGGTGTGGTTGGGTGGTTGTTTGTATTGGTTTTGTATTGTATTTGTTTGTATTGTATTTGTATTGTATTTGTATTGTATTGTATTGTATTGTATTTGTATTGTATTTGTATTGTATTTGTATTGTATTTGTATTGTATTTGTATTGTATTTGTATTGTATTTGTATTTGTATTTGTATTGTATTTGTATTGTATTTGTATTGTATTTGTATTTGTATTTGTATTGTATTTGTATATTTGTATTGTATTTGTATTGTATTTGTATTGTATTTGTATTGTATTTGTATTGTATTTGTATTGTATTTGTATTGTATTTGTATTGTATTTGTATTGTATTTGTATTGTATTTGTATTGTATTTGTATTGTATTTGTATTGTATTTGTATTGTATTTGTATTGTATTTGTATTGTATTTGTATTGTATTTGTATTGTATTTGTATTGTATTTGTATTGTATTTGTATTGTATTTGTATTGTATTTGTATTGTATTTGTATTGTATTTGTATTGTATTTGTATTGTATTTGTATTGTATTTGTATTGTATTTGTATTGTATTTGTATTGTATTTGTATTGTATTTGTATTGTATTTGTATTGTATTTGTATTGTATTTGTATTGTATTTGTATTGTATTGGTATTGTATTTGTATTGTATTTGTATTGTATTTGTATTGTATTTGTATTGTATTTGTATTGTATTTGTATTGTATTTGTATTGTATTTGTATTTGTATTGTATTTGTATTGTATTTGTATTGTATTTGTATTGTATTTGTATTGTATTTGTATTGTATTTGTATTTTATTTGTATTGTATTTGTATTGTATTTGTATTGTATTTGTATTGTATTTGTATACATTTATAGTTAGTTTATAAATAGGTTAAATTCAAAGACACACAAATATTTGTCAAATTTTTTTTGTTTTTAATTCGGAGAATTTTATTTTTGTTTTATTTTTTCTTAAAACTTTTCTGAGTGTTTTTATCGTTTCTGCTTAGGTAAATTTATCAAACAATGCCCCTCCTCTTGGCCCGCACCACCAAAGTAATGCATTTCAATGCAATTACTTATGTATATGTACTACATTTCAGTGCAATACAAAGATAGAAGTAGAGATAAATAATTTTGGGGTGTTTCGACCACCCAATGCCCCTCCCCTGATAATAAAAAAAGTAGCCTATATCCATTCAGTTGTTCAAGCGTTTTTGAGTAACAAACATCCATACATCGTAACATTCACATTTATAATATTAGTAGGATTAGCTTTTTTCCAATTTTTTATAAATTCTCTCTCACTTAGCTCCTTTGTCTTAAGTGCTTTGCACATGATCTGCGACCTGCGAATGCGAATAAATCTTTTTAAGCAATTTTCACAGCTAATATCAATTTTTGTTTTGTTTTTATTCTACGACGAAGTGAATTAATGATCGAATCAACTATTTAAAAGGAAAACACTGCATAAACTAATTATAAATTGAAATATTTTGCATTTTAAAATTTTGTACGCGACCAACAACGTATCTTCTGCGAACTGTCAAATGTAAATTCGCAATCCACAACTAGTGAACGCATTCCACAAACCCAAAAATTCGTACGAATTCAACCTCTTTCTAGTTGAGGTATCAAAGTGAAATGTTCTCCAAATCTATGACGATTCATATTTAGAAGATGCAAATATAAGTTTTTTCTCTTTTTTTTTAAATTTTGGTAACAAATTAAACTGCATAAAAGCCACCTTTTCTTAAAATAATTTTGCTTAGCACTCATTTTACTTTAATTTACTTTTGACAATTCGCACTGTTCGGCGACCAAAAAAAATATTCATGTGAACGAAATGTCAAAATTCGCGACCATTCGCAATTCGCAGTTCGCAGTTCGTGTCTCATGTGCAAAGCACTTTACACATTTTACTGAATAATTCCAAACACACCTAATTTGTGATAATTTACAAAAATTTTCAAGTAAGCAAACGTATCCACTATGATACATTGGACAAAATCTCATCACGTGCCCTTATAACTTGATTGAAGCAGATATTCGAGTATCGAATGAATTTTGACGTTCAACATGCATGTAAACAAACCGGACCTAACCAAACTTCGTCGCACAGTCAAAAATTTTAGTCAAATTAAATTTACTATTGTATTGATAAACATTTAACTAATTCCTCTCAGAAAAAGTACAAAACCATGAAAGACACTCCTCTATCCAACTGCGAGAAGAATTTCGTTTTACAAACCATCAAAAACAATCAAGTAACTATTCAATTTTCCAATCAAGATTCCTCTAATTTAACTTGAAACTTTTAGCGACTCGATGGCCGCAAAAACGAAGAATTCCGCGCCGCCAAAATAAACTTCGGAACTGACTGGGGCAGTGTTCACGTATCACTAGGTGAAACTCGTGTTCTCGCTCAAGTCTCTTGTGAATTGGGTCAACCGAAAGCAACTCGCCCCAACGAGGGCATCATGTACATAAACGTCGAACTCGGTCCAATGGCTGGAGTTAGCTTTGAAGCTGGACGCAATTCAGATCTTGGCGTGCAAATCAATCGAACGCTTGAGAAGACATTCAAAGAATCGCGTTGCGTAGACTTGGAGTCGCTCTGTGTCACAGCAGAAGATTCTGTGTGGATTCTGCGGTTGGACTTGAATGTTCTCAATAACGCTGGAAACCTTGTTGGTATGTTCAACTGCGATTGTTGTTATGAAATTTCTAAGATCCATATTTCTAGATTGTTGTTCTATTGCTGGTCTATCAGCCTTGGCGCATTTCAAACGCCCCGATGTATCTGTGATGGAGGAAGAAGTGAAAATTCACACAGCTGCCGAAAAAGAACTCATTCCAACAGTTCTTCATCACTATCCTGTCTGTGTATCCTACTCTACATTCAACAATGGGTAAGTTATGCTCTAAATATTGCTTTGTCATCATGTTATGGTCAGCTTTTGATTATAGAGAAATACCTGTGGCAGATCCAACAACAATCGAAGAACGCACCGCTGAGTCGAGCATGATTTTCGGAATCAACTCCTATCGAGAATTGTGTTGTCTGAATCTTGGCGGAAGTACACTTACCAGCTCTCATCTGCTAATGCAGTGTTCCCGAAGAGCAGCTAATCGCGCCAAATTGATTGTCGATCAAATGAAGAAAGCCTTGGAAGAGGATGCCAAATGTCGAGAAGAGAACAAACCAGTTGGATTCACCGAATGCCTGAGATTGAATAAGATTACTGCCTTGGCCGAGGATCGACTGGCTCTGAAACTTCGACATTTCAGCTTCCAAAACATTCAGGATGATCATTTAATGAAAGACGAACATATAAGCGATGATGAAGAAGATAAATCGAATGGTTTGTACAAGCTTCTTGTCCAACGATCCCCTGTGAATCTCTTAAATCTATTTCCTAATTAGTTATTTCCATGGGTGAAAATACTGGAATCCTTAACTCTAATCAGGAATCCATCAATTGGGTGCCCGAGGGTGCAAACGATGAGGATTATTCAGAAAATGATTTTGGGTCCGAAAATGAGGATGAAGATGACGAAATGGATGATACCAACTTAGAACATCAAGTTGAAAATGCTCTGCACAATGCAAATCAAAGGCTGAATCAACCAATCAGCAAAAAGAAAAATATTCCCTTGTTGAGTCAGAAGAATTGGCAGCGTAAGTGGTTTTGATAAATTTAAAAACAAAATTTATTTCATTCGTTTATTTCAGAAGCATCTGATCGAAGTGATAGTGAAGAGGAGGAAACTATAGTTTTGGAATGAAATGGTCAATAAATATTTTTGTTAAAAAGAAAATAAACAGTAGGACTTATTTTGTATAGCTCTAATCGGTTTATCCTTGTTGTTTAGTTCTGATCGAAATATAAGTTGTGTTTTAGTATGCCAGACGATACTTTCATATAGTTCAGGTGTGTTATTACTTTCAAGATTCCTATTAATGAACCAAATTGGCTCTAATTTCGATTCCTGCGGTACTTAAAAAAGAATTGTTCAACCGTCGGCCCAGATTAACTTTATATTTTTAGTGTACTCTGCTCCATGGTAAAGTTAAACGTTCTTTTGTAAACTGTTTCATCTTTCAAATGCCTTTTTACTTTGTCTTGACTTAATAACGTTTCCTATAAGTATGGTAATGGTTTAAGCCCCGAAAATTGATTTTTTTTATCACACGCGCTGAAGGGTTTATTCTGAGACCCTTATAATATTATACGAGTGATGTGAAAATTAGGGTGGAAGAGAGATGAGGTGTCGATGAACATTGGTCTTCAATGTGCCGGCTAGATTACTCCATAATCATGTATTGTATTTGATGGTACTTATTATGGTATACTAGGCTCGAACTGATGAGCATTTCCAGAAAAACGGGTAAACTGAGTGAAAGAAGTAATGCAAGTGGTTACTTGGAGTGAGCATTGCTTGTGAAAGAAGCGATAAAACAAGAAAAGACATGAAACACTCCGTAGCTGTTCAAGAGATGTCAATTGTTCCATGATAGTTCAGTTTAAATTCTCTGTTCTGGATTCTATCCAATACATCAAGATAAGTTTGGGCTACAACCCCAAATTACAGCCAGATCAGAGGAGTTGAAACATTCTTTACACCGATATAGAAATCCTAACCATTTAGCAACGTTTTTGGGGGCCTCGAGAATGTGTCAAGATCATCATTGACGCTGTGAGCACTGTGAGCTTTTTGGCTTCTTCGATACAAGTGCCATTCAAGGGCAATGTCATAAGGGGTGCATTTTGATTCAATGGAAATAGTATTGAGTTTTTGAAGCATTAAACTAAACGATTTTTTATAACCCATTTAACAATGCTGTTAAGATCGGATTCTAATGAGCTAATCATACGATACCGTAGCAATTCCACTTCCGAAGAATATCGACATGAATTCAAGAACGAGTATGAGAAGCTGAGGGTAGAGTCGTCGGCAAAGCAATGAAGTGGATTAGAAGTTTCAGACAAGAGATCAGTTATAAAAATGAGGAAGAGATTCGGAGAAAAAACGGAGCCTCGCATTTATTTTGTGGATATCAGATTTGAAACCGTAGAATACCACTTGTAGTGAAACGGTCCGATTTCAAACTCTATCAAACGCCTTTGAAATATCAAGTGCAATAATTTACCTTTCTCCAAAACAATGTAAAAATCTGTTCCACTCTTCAGTAAGATTATGTCATGTCATCAGATCACCAGTGGAACGTTTGCTGCGAAAGCCGTATTGCGGGTCATTCAGAAGCTTTCGATCTTCGATATATTTCTTGAGCTGAGCAAAGCGGTGTTTAAAATAGAATTATTGTGATATCTGCATGTTTGTCTGTTTCGTAAATTTAAGGTATCGAAAAGTGTGACGTTTGTGTGAAAGTTGTGCTAAAAATATAATTTTTTAAATCATATATAAAGATTTAGCTGAAATCATGCCATCCGCTTATCAACTTTTTATGTGTTAAGTGAAGCTGTTGATTCGATTCCACTGTATATTTGGAACTTCAAAAATCAATAGCAAACTCATAATATACAATGGCTTGTTTAAAATGCGCCCAGGGCTCCAACAATTTACCGATTGGTACAGCGATTTCAACAACAATGGACTGTTTGTTATCTTTTGGGTGCTAGAAGACCTCATCCAGTTGCAAATGATGTGAACATTTCTCGGGTGCATGCAAGTATTGCGAAAATTTCCGACACATACACTTGGTGATATTTTTAGCAGTTGTTGATTACTAGACGGTCTTTGCAAAGAAATTTACGGCTGTTACACCTTTGTCCATATAAGACTCAATCGTTTCACCAGGATTTGATTCGACAGGCCAGTCACGACTCTGAAAAATGAACTTTCAACTAAGTTTTCCATCTTGGGAGAGAACAATAATTTATCTATCATTGCCACCTACTTAGACCCTCGCTATAAGCACAAATTGTTTATACCGGTGACTTGTACTTTTTATATAAGATCTTAAGCATCCACACCCGCATCCGCAACATCCCTGGTCTGGAGTAGCAGAGTTGGTATTAATCGATGGAATAATGGACAAAATCGTCTATTTAAATATACGTATTTAAAGAAAATCTTAAAAAAAAGTGCTGAAAATCTGGGACTTGCTGGGAATTTTTATTTCCAGCAACATAATGACCCAAATCATGCTGCTCATACAGTGAAAGAATGGATATTATCAGAACACTTCTCATACTCTGAAGACACCGCCACAGTCCGCAGATATGAACATCTATGGGACGTGTTGGATAGACGTATCAGAAAACAAATCATATCCAGCAAGGCTCAGTTAAAAAAGGTGATTGCAATAAATTAAATTTGCTGGTGCAACAGATCGATGAGAACCAGGGGTAGAATCGGCTAAGGTGATAGTTTTTTTATCAATTTTTTTTTTATAATTAGCGCGCACTCTAGGGGTTATTACTACCCTTAAAATGATTAACACAGTACGAGCGTTAGGAAAACAAGGAAGGGTTTAAAAGGAGATACCGATGCACATTAGTTTTAAATTTTTGAATAGTATAATGGGAAGGAAAAATAAACTATTATAAATTTTCATTACTTAAACTTAAGATAAGTTATGGTTTCTGTTGTATCCGTTTCGAAACAATTTTTTATTAAACAATGACTTAGTACTGAAAACCACGGTTTTCACTAGTTTTTTTGCATGTTCCGCGGCTCCTTCTTAAGAGGGTGCACATTTCTCCGTATCGGTATTCTTCCTCAATCAAGTCCTTTCAACGCGATTTCTTCAAACTTTTGTTAAATTAATTTCCAATCAAATTCTGCTTAATACTGCTTAGCTGATTTAATAAGAAATATTTTTTATATCTGTTGTTTAACATCCTAATTCAAGATAATTAATTCGCCAGAACATAAACATTTAAGAAAAACACAATTTTTATGCTTTTGAATATTAAGCTCTTCTTTTTATGATTTGTTTGCTTTAAAGACAACAAAGGAGTCCCGCTCATTACACGACAAGTACTTAAATTATTTATACTAATATATTTATTATTATTATTTTCGCTTAAACACTAAACATCGATGTTTACTTTTTGTGGTTTTTTTCATAGTTTTCTATTTTTATTATTTCTTTTGTTTATTTTGTTTATATTTAGTTAAAACTCTCTCTCTCTCTCACTTACGTACTTAACTCTTGTAATTATGTTTATTTTTCATTTTTTTTATTTTAAATATAAACTCTAACTTTACAGATTACAAAAAAATAAAATTAAAAAAAAAAATAATAATATTAAATACAAATATTTAGCAAAAAAATTTTAGTATGTTACAATGCTAAAAAAATATTTTTTGTTATTCTTTCTTTTTATTTTTGTAAGTGTATTGTAGAACTTAATGTTTAGGATTGCTCTCTGCATTGCGTTTGGGCGGCGGTGGCGGCTGAAGTGCTACTCAAGTGGTGTCGTTTCCTATACCGTTTTTCTGGTCCAACTTATTCGAGTTCGATTTGACCATGTAAATGAAATATGTGATTATTTCCTTTTCTTTGATCGGTATCGTTTTGAAATGTTTCATGATTGTCTGTTGTTTGGGAGAGAAAATTGAAATAGGTTAATTGATTGATAACAATTTTGTAGTATAATCAAATTCGCTAGACCTAGGTTAAACCCTAAAATCCATAAATGTTTTGTTTATTTTTGTGAAAATAAAAATGAGAATTATTGTGTACAAAAGTTTATTTTGAATGAAGTCTGTAACTCAATTTTTAATAAAAAAATTAATAAAAGTGTTAAATTTCTAGCCACTTAAAGCGATTTGAGCCTTATTAAACTGTTGTGAGGGTAATACCCCGAGTTATTACGATTAATACAAGCTAATTCTTAATTTAACTTAAATATAGCCCTTATTATGAAGGACAATTAAGAAGAGGGCTTTAGGCAGGGTGAACTGAGGCTAAAGTCGAACAGTTAATGTTATGTTACAGTTAATCCTCCGAAGCATGCGAGTAATAGTTTCGTTGGAGCTAAGAGAGGTACGGTGGGTGGGCAGATAGAAGATAAATAAAGAGAATGTCAGTTTTTGCTCTTTGTTCCTTCAGCGTATTCAAGTTATTTAATAGAAGTCGATCTCGACACGAAGGTAAAATCAAGGGGTTATTGCAAGATAGACCACGAAGGAGGAAACGTAGGAAACGCCGTTGAATGGATATATGAATTCGAGACACCATATTCGACAAGCGTATTCAAGAAAGGTGCAAACAATAATGTTATTTGTAAGGATCGGGTTCCGTAGGGTTGGAGAATTCTTTTGACCATAAATTCACAAGCAAGTGCTGAGTTTGCTTTAAGAACAATCTCGTCAATATGTGTGAGAATGTTGAGTTCTCTATCATATAAAAAATAACGACGCCGCGACGTGAATTGCCTCAGCGGTGGATATGGGTTGATAATGGAGAAGGTAGAGCTGGGGAGGAGATAGTACGCGTTTTCGTAAAAAATTGATTGAATGGCATTTGGAAATATTTAGCCCTAAGCAATTTTACAGGCACCAGGCAGAGAAACTGTCGAGATTAAGTTGAAGAAGAGTAGAATCATGTGTCGAAGAAATGGTCTTGAAAATTTCGGTATGGTCGGCGTAGAGTGAGATATGGGTATATTTGATGAACCTTTCATTATCGTTAATAGCAAGAAAAAAAGGAGAGGTCGTAAGTGACTGTCTTGTGGGACCACCAAGGAAGCTAAGAAATTATTAGAGAGGGTAGATCTGAATCGAAATTTGTAATAATGGTTTTTCAGGTAAGAAGATATGCATGTGCATGGGTGGATAGTTCGAATAGAAAAAGCTTATGCGAAATTTTGTCAAAGGCCTTACTGAAATCGATTAAGACAACGTCGGCTTTCTTTATGTTCTCTTCTCTAAGGCTAGTAGGCTAAAGGATATGAAGCCAAGGATGTTAGTTGTTGTAGACCTACATTTGACAACGCCCCGTGTTGTCTAGGAGAGAGACTTACAAAGAAAACTTAAAATTTCGTACAAAATGCTTTCAAAGAGTTTGGGAATATGTAAAATTTTAGCAATTGGACAATAGTTTGTAACTTCACACTTTGGGCTCTTATTATGACTTCCATAACTGAGGTAATTCTCCTTGAGATAGAGATAAACTGAAGACTTTTGAGAGGGGATTTTGAGAGAAACTGTGGAAGAACACTTTTTGAGAAATATGGCGGCGATAATATCTGGCCCGGGAATAATCTCATCATTAAGTTGATTAAGCTTATTTTCGATGAGAAATCGGTCAATAGTATGAGGAATAAATGGGCCGAGGGAGGAGATCGGGAAATTATTACAATCAGGTATTATTGGGTTGTCGGTAAGAGATTGTTAAAAAAAGTAGCAAAAAAGTTTGCGATTGTTTGTAGTTCATTTGAAGTTTCGTTATTGAAAGAGAGAGAGAGTTTAAAGTTGACAAACTGGAAGAAGTATTTTGGGCCTTTGATACGACTACATCGGGTTTAGTTTAAAAATCTATAGATGGAGCGAGTTGTTAAGTTTAGTTAAGTGAAGATAAGTACCAAAATAAGGAAAAACCAAGGAAAGTTGACCAACATTTTTTTTCTCTTGTCTCGAAACGATTGTACCCTGCGATTATACGAGTACCAAATTGGAGAAGAAGACGAAGTTTTTCGTCGAGGACACGAAATAGAATAGAGGAAGAGAAATAGAATTTAAGATTTCTTTAAACAATATGTCTATTGCATCATTTACAGTTAGGTTTTCAAAATTAAAAAAAAACTCCGGTGATATATTCATTAATTTGAGAAAATTTTGCGTTAGGAAAATCAGACGATAGATCTGTTGGAGGTTTAATCCTGCATATATGATAATAATGATAAAAAGTAAAATGAAGACGGGAATAATACTTCTCGATAGAATATAAAGAAAGGAAACATTGCTTTTAAGATAACAATTTAGTCGAAAAGCCCATTCTCGAGAAGGTGTCCAAATTTGTATTAAGTGGAAGGAAGTGTTTCAGAAATGTTTTCATATAAGAAATTTGCTTTTGATACTAAAGATATATCGATTCTATTTAAGAAAGTGAAGAAAAATAAAAGACAAATATTTTTTAAAACAGAAGTAATAGTGTGAATGGATATATTTTGGAAATTATGTTATCTACATCAATTACATTGTATGGGTCTTTTTCCTGATTATACCCTAAAACTAGAGAAAATATTGAAAATGCTCCCATATACGCCAAAATGGAAAAATGATTAACGTGTTTTTAGTTTTTGATTTTTTTTTAAACATTGGACAACAGTCTATGGATAATGGTTAATGGTTAAACTTGATATGAGGAATCGAATTTGGAAGATTTATTTCAAAAGTTGTTGTTTAAAACTTATGTTTTATGTCCTTAAGTGGGCTCAAGCTTGCAAGTTTCTTCATTCTTGAGAAATGATTATGACTATCCATAAAAAGTTTGAAAACAGAGCGAATGATCGTGAAAGTTAGAGAAAATTTAATAGAAGATACCGATGAACATTAGATTTGAATGTCTGAATTTTGCAATTGAAGGGAAATATTGAGCTGGGTAAAGCATTCCACATTCGTGTAGAAGAATAAGGAAAGAATCTATGCACTGATTAGTATGTCCCAAGTTAGCTTTAAAAGTAAACTGATAGGCATTCTCTTAATCGCGAGTATTAAGGTTGAATTGCTTAACAGGAGGAACGGAGAAATTCACTCTCAAAGATATCAAACACCTTCTATAGGTTCCTTTTCTTTGCTTTGAATTTTTATGATTTTCCGTGCGTTTTTGTTCGTCGACTAATTGAAAAATTCGACTTTGAAGCGACAGCTAAAAAATAGAATAAATCTATGAAAGCCAAACACCTCAGTAGTGTCATTTGCATGAGGTAATCCTGTCATTTTGCATTCCCATAATTTGTGGTCAGTTTGTGTGCAACAAGTAAAGCTCTCAGTGAGATTAAGGAATTACATAAGAAGATTCAAACGCAAGACCTGCAAACAAACTAGGCTTTCATGCATTACTGACTGACAGTTATTTTGTCACTAACTACTAAATCGCGGATGGAAATCTTCTGCTACCATAGACTTCATTTGCAATGCTATATTCAATCCTTTATCAATGGTTGGTCTAGCGAACCAGAGATGTAGTTTAGCAGAGGATCCAGAGCTTAAAAAATCTTTGTCTTCAGACGTGATAAACACCCTATACAAAAAAGGATTGTGATAGAAACCGCCAACAGCTCCAGTATAGAATTATTAAACTTGGACTTTTAAGGAAATACTGATAGAAATCACATAACGTGTCGAGTCTACTGGGCATAAATGCTGTCCAACTTCTAAATCCAATAAACAATCTGATTTTTATGGATATGTCTTAATGTTCGTTTTTTTTTTTGGATCAATATAAAACCAACTTAAAGCAAATGTGGTGTTTTGTTGTCAACTTATAGATATCTAGAGCTCGAACTTTGTTTTAGCAAAGTCCAAATAGTGTGTAAATGTGGTCAATTTTGGTCTAACCACTTTAAACTAGAACAATAACCGTAATATTGATAAGAGACGTTCTATGACAAAAAAAAAAAACAAATATTGTCAGTAGCTGTGCCTACAAAGGGGGGCATTCAAACCAAAAAATAAAATGTTTACGAAGCTATGTAATATCGCACGTACCGATTTCAGCGCTCCAAAGCCAATCACAAAAGTCAAAAGGGCACACACATGCTCCGACAAAAGAACAGAAAAAAGAAAAACGCCCACTGCACACGCTTGGCTTTCTAACTAAATCCCGACATTCCGGTTTTTTCTTTGACAAATTCATATTTTTGTGTATTAAATGTCTCGTATGCACTTTTGATTAAATTAATGATTTGAACAAAAATTAAGCAAATGAGCTTCCATTAGGCACAAACTTGTCTAAGAACTTAAAAATCTACTCACGTCAGCTAGTTGGGCTCTTTTCATTCCGGGCCTTGTGGACACCTTATAATGGCGTTTGTATCGTCGCAGAGTATTCACTTGCAGCTGGTAGAGGTCGACTTCGGGCAGATCTGTGTCGGTCTCATTGCTATCATCTTCGGAGTCCTTTCGTCGGCGTTTAGTTCTTGCACTCTGAATGCGTCCTTTGTGGTAGTCACAGATGTAAATGTGTTGAGCCTAAACCAAGGAGTGGGTGAGGAAGAAAAATCCAATATTAAATAATACATTTTTCAAGGAGAACAAGGTAACTAACTGTTGGATCACTGCTAAGCTTTAGTCTTTTCTGGGCAACAGTCTTTTGTATACGTTTGCTATATGAAGCGTAGCCAGCTGCTCGATGGCACCGTTCATTGTCATCGATGAGACAACATATCTGGTCGGTGTGGCCACGCGAATCCTCTTCGCCCGTACTGAATCCGTTGTTCATGACGATACAGTTCTTGTTTCCGCTTGGAATCCGTCTTCTTGAATTAAATTGTGCCTGGAAATTGTTCCCTGCCAGGAATATTGTTGTGCAGGTTGAGCTTAGGACAGCCGAGTTAGATTTTCTTTTTTTTGTTTCTGCTTTTTTAATCAAGAACCGAGAATTTTATTTGTAAAACTTATGACACAATATAGAGAGGCCCGGAAGATTATCAATTCTCTAAAATACCATACTTGTTTGGAGTAATTTGATGTCTTTTTAATAGGTTTATTAGGAATTTATGAAGAATTGCAATTTAAGTCGGCGTAACAACTAACTGAGGAACAAGAACAAGCTGACGATTGTAGAAGTCGAGATATTTGAGGATGAAAATGACAGCAAAACACCAAACATAACTTTCGCTTGAATATTTTTTTTTTGGTCATGGAAATGAATATTCGAAAAGTTTTAGCGGGGAAGAGGGACTGTTTTGGTATTCATCCATCATCGGTAGCGCAGCGAAAGTTTATCCACAAATACTAACTCCACGGTTCATTCTGTGTGTTGGATGAATTTAACAAATGTTCATTGCATTGGTGGGGTTGCTGTTGGTGAAGTGATGAGGCAGTGATGTCATTTTAATTATTTAAACCTAGTACGCAGTTGTGGAGAAACAAAATTTTCTTGTACATCGAAATTATTATAAGTGGTTTATCTGATATTCCTGGATAAAATTTCATTAATAAATCAAAATTTATGCTGATTCATTGAAATAAATCAACGAAAAAGGATGTTTAACGTGGAAATAAGAAAAATAATTGTAAAAATTGTTTCTTTTTATTGCTCTATAAAGAAAAAAAAAACATTTTTTGTTATTTACGCTCCAGTATTCACTACTTTTACGTCTTTTGTGTAATATTTAGGCTAGCCGCGCACTAGCAACTTTTAGGGTGCCGTGAAATAAGGCCAAGTGAAATAAGGCCAAATTTCAAAAATTGGCCTTATTGCACTTTTACAAAGTGAAATGAGGCCAATTTTCAGCAGTTGGTCTTATTGCACTTTTACTAAGCGAAGTAAGGCCAAGTTGGTCTTATTTCACTTTCAACAGTTGGTTTTATTGCACTTTGACTAAGCGAAATAAGGCCAAACTGCGTTTTTATATTTATTTCATTTATAAGTATTATTTATTCGTATAATACATAATTTATTTTTTATTGGGGGCCGATGTTCTGGGTTTTCTTGAGTAACAGTATCTTGTGTGGCCCGCTTCGCGGGTTTTCAGGATTTTAACTCCCTTTTCGGGGCTCACACCCGCTCACGCAACTCCGTTGCTCCGCTTAGGGTATGTTCAGTCGCCATGCAGGCGCCTGTAACAACAGTTTTCCTGAGCAGCAGTACATAACTGTTAGTTGTTTACTCCAATTAATGTAAAATACAAAACTGTTGCTACAGGCGCCTGCCTGGCGACTGAACATACCCAAAGCGGAGCAACGGAGTTGCGTGAGCGGGTGTGAGCCCCGAAAAGGGAGGTAAAATCCTGAAAACCCGCGAAGCGGGCCACCCAAGGTACTGTTGCTCAAGACAAAACATTTTATGTTTGGCCTTAAGTCACAAACAAATTTGGCCTTTTGTCACTTGGCCGTATGTCACGGCACCGTTAAATACATTCAGTTGCTCTTATTACGCTTTAAAAAAGTGAAACAAGACCAATTTGGTCTTATTTCTGAAAATCATTTGGCCTTATTTCACTTTGTCAAAGTGAAATAAGACCAACTACTGAAAATTGGCCTTATTTCACTTTATCAAAGTGCAATAAGGCCAGTTTTTGAAAGTTGGCCTTATTTCACTTGGCCTTATTTCACGGCACCAACTTTTAGTTGCGAAACTGTTTGGTTACTTATAGAAAACAGATGAACTGTTTGGTTAAATGTCGGTGAATTTGCAAATAATTATATGTTCAATAAAATGGCGAACTTATTTTAGGCAATCGTTTAGTTTGTGTCAAAACACAAACTTTTTAGTTGCTCGAACCAAGCAGTTTCGCAACTAAAAATTGCTAGTGCGCGGCTAGCCTTAGGTCTATTCATCGTGATCTTTTATTGTTAAATCTGTTATAAATCATATAAGAATAAAAGACGAACATCTGCGACTTTTATCATAAGTACACAGGTATATCAAGTGAAAATGGACATTTATCTTTTATTTCATCATCGAAATGTTCTTAAAAGGAGACAAATGTAAGAAAATATATAATTATAATAATATATTAATGTCGAATTACTTTACACACTAGTGGAATAAGCGTTTTTTATTAATACGGCTGTAGGGATTTTGATCCTTTGTAATTTTTTTTCTTTTGGTGTGCGTATTTCGTTTACATGTAAATCCATCTTCAAATACGGATTCGAAGAATTTGATCTCTGTCAAAAAAAAATCGATTTTTTTTGTGTGAAGGAACTTAAAATCTGTCGAGAGATCGAAATATTCACACAGAAATTGATTTCTCATGTGTAAAGGAAATCGACATAAAACTCATATCTTATGCTCGTTATCCACCTTAATTATGTCAGATGAAATATTTTATTTAATCACAGCTGATTATCTTAAAGGCTTTTTACATGATATTAAAAATAATATGCTTTCTCATATGACCTGTCAAAAAAAAAAAACATATCAAATCGTTTGAACGCACTCATTAAACTCATATCACTTCACTTTGACATTATGACAGTATAGCTAATTCCATTTGAGAAGTCATAAGAGATTCGTTGTTTTCGTGGGAAACATTGAATGGAGTGTTGAGAGTTGAATAAAAAATAATGGTAAAATTCTGAAAAGGTAACAACTATGTATGTGATTTTTTTTAATGTTTCAGATCTCATTAAAACATATTCTGTAAAATTTTGAATTAATACAGCTATTATTGTTGATGAAACTAATGCCATTGCTTTCTCAAGCCCCTTTTAGACGATCAGATTGTTCCTTCAGTTATCAGTTCAGTTGTCAGTTCAGTTAAAAAAGGCAGTGTATTTAGACGATCAGTTGTTCCTTCAGTTATCAGTTCAGTTGCCAGTTCAGTTAAAAAAGGCAGTGTATTTAAACGTCAGTGGATGATGAAAGCCTTATTGCAATAGCTATAGTTTTGTCGCTTAATAAATTACCGCAAACTAAAATTGAAATGACGACTGAACTGAAAAGTATTTACACATCAGTTTAACTGATAACTGAAATGAAAACTTATGGGAATTTCATCAGTTTCAGTTTCAGTCTCAGTTAAACGCTTCAGTTTTTGTATTTAGACATCAGTTTTTAACTAAAAGCTTAACTGATAACTCAACTGAAACTGAAACGATCGTCTAAAAGGGGCTTTATTGTTCCCTATCATGGAATAACGAAACTAATTTATTTCTATTTATATGTTCTAATTATTTATTTTGGTACTCTGAAAATCAAAGGGGAAGTCATAGAAGTGTAAAGCATAGATAAGCCAAAAAACGGTATGACTTGACTTGAAATGACAGCGCATTTAATAAATCATACAGACAATACGATGACAGGTCATATATGACTTCTAATATCGTGTAAAGTGGCCTTTAGCAGATTTTAGTTCTGTTTGATAACAGATTTCAATTTCGAAGTTATAGGTATAACCGACTTTTATAAAAGATCGCACCTCTGAATACCAATCATAAAAGATCTTTATAAAGTGGAAATCTTTTATTATTCATAACAGAAAATTTATAGTAGAATAACAGATGTGGCGGAATAGGTCTAGTATGTTAAACATTCAAACCAAACTTACATATGTCGATTTCCTTTTCACATAAAACAATAATTTCTGTTTGAAGATTTTGATCTCTCACAAGATTTTGCGTTCCTCCAAACCAAAAAAATCGATCTACGCCATCCACGATCACCTCAAAAAAATGATAATCTATAGTATTTAATTATAAAAATAGGCGCACACATTCAATTTTCAGTTGCACAACTGTGCACGAAGGCTAATTAACGACTCACAATAATAGAGATAACAAAAGTGTATATTATGTACACGTAAGGAAAAAAATGAATAGCCATGTTCCATGAAATGCGGCATAACTAGACTAAGATTTAACACTACAAAACACATTCAGCCGTATTAATAAAAAACGCTTATTCCACCTATATTCCATGGTTTTGCTAAACCATGGAATAGGAGTTAAGCCATGGCTTAAATATTTACATTAATAAAAACAAAATGTTCCCGGAATAGTAAAATGGCGTTTATCAAAAATCCTTTTAAGAAAATCTTCTACAAAAGTAAGCAATCTCTTTATTATATTCTGTGGCTACCTAAATTGATTGTCAATTGCTTGTGTCTGAGTGTGGACATTTCTATTTCTTATTCCTTCGCTAAACCACCTACTTCGGTGGTTTATCTTTATCATAATTAGTAAACGTCACTTAACAGAAAATTTGTTTTATTAATGAAATTTCGCACTTAGTCCAGGACTTAACGATAAACCATCTTTATTAATATGGGTGATTAAATTCGATTTTATCTCTCCAAATTCAAATTTTTGCGCGAGATTTGGAAACGTTTTGTAGAGATTAAAATTGTAGATATAAAATTTGTCTTGTCTCGATCTGCGTACTAGGCTTGTATACTCTGTTTAACAAAAATTGTCAGCACAGGTCTTATGGGAGAGCTTTTTCCAAACCAGTGGATGGCGCCTGATGTTCTCTCTCTACACTACGTTGGGAAAAATGCTACTTAAAAAAGAGCAAGCCACTGACTTTCCTTAAAGAATTGTTGTTGTAATTCGATCGTGCGCTTGTTATATACATCAAAACAGAGTTACGATTATCTTTTTAAATTACAAGCAAGGCGCTTATTCAGTGGATTTTATTGAGGAGCTTTTGGAATTCAAAGCTTTTGAGAACGAATTTTATGAAGTTGAGTATGTTGAGTGTTGGGGATTTATAATGTAAACTACGGAAACACTGTGGGAGCTTTAAAAGGCAACACACTTATGCAAGCCAATGAAACCAGAGTGAGAGGCAAACGTCCTATCTTCCCTGTACTGACAATTTTTGTTGAACAGAGTATAGTAAAAATGGAACACACATATTCATGAAACATTGGCCCTTAGTAATAGACATTCATAGAATCGGTTTTAAAGTCACTTTTTGTTAGATGTAGAAAAGTTGGTTTTAAAATTTCGTAGTAACAGATCAAATTTAACAACAGTCTTATTTGTACCAATAATTGTGACTCATTTTCATAGTTTCGTTATTGTGAACTGATACACAAACAGATTTCTATTAACCAGATTCGTAAAGTTCTATTGTGATTCTATCATTTTAAATTTAACTTAGTTACAGGAAAGCCGCTTTTAAGTATTTATACTTGAAATTTGTTTTATTTCTACGAATGTTTGGTTAAAATCGAACTTAAGCTAAGTGTACACGATTGGTAGATCTTACAATATTGTAAGATCTTACAATGTCTGACAATTATCTACCAATGAGCTGACAAATAAGTTGTGTGTGTACACGGTTGGTACAAAATCTACCAATCTCTTACAATTAATTGTCAGAAGTTGGCTGACAATTCATTTTCAGATAGCCGGCTTAATACCTACCAATTAATTGTAAGAGATTGGTAGATTTTCTACCAACCGTATACACACACAATTAATTGTCAGTTTTTGTTGGTTGTGGAAACTGTGACAATTGAACCTTGGCTGCAAATTGTCTGACAATGAAAAAATTGTATGATGCTAAAAAACGAACATCTTACAATTTCTTCATTGTCAGAAACGTCAGACAACGATAAAAATTGACAGGCCTGACAATAAATTGTGTGTGTACACGATTTTCAAATACCTTACAATTTGACGTCTTACAATTAATTGTCAGATACATTTTCTGACAATTAATTGGAAGATTACACGACTGTCAGCTAGCGTACACATGATTGTCAGATTTCTTACAATTAATTGTCAGACAATGATCTAACAATTAATTGTCAGGCAAATTTTCTGACAATTAATTGTAAGACTACACGGTTGTAAGACATTGTAAGCATGTTTTTCACTGACAGATCTGACAATATTGTAAGATCTACCAATCGTGTACACTTAGCTTAAAGCTAAGTGTACACGATTGGATCTATTCTAGATTCGGATCTATTACTCAGGGCCATTGGCTCAACTTTCCTTTAAGGTCGCACGAATTTTCACACGCGGATAGTTTTATTTGATAGATTAGCACTTATAAACAACAAATATCGCAATCTTAAAGTGAGGAAACATTTATAACTATTTTTAATTAATTTTTAAAGTTTCACTTTTTCATACAAATTGAACACAATAATGGCTGCGATGCACATGAAAAACTTTTTTTTTGCTTTATTTTGACGTTTTTCCTCTCTTTCTTTGGTTCAGTGATTTTATACGCGCTGTTTTTTTGGGATATTCTTGAAATTTATTGTACTTGTATTGAAATTATGAAGTACAAAAGAAACTTTGCGGGCACCCAACCTCGCACCTACCCCAAATCCTATAGTGAGCCCAAGCAGGGGGGTTGCAGGGGGGCAGCATGCCCCCCCATACATATCTCACTGTTTATGCGCCATAATGCTGGATGCTAGCACTGATGCATTTATGTAAGTATGTAAGCAAAAAACAAAAAGTAGTCTTTAGTAATTTTCAATTTTCTCAAGAACTAAAAGACATAAAATCATTCGGTTTTTTGTGTTCGATTCAGAATAGATAGTAACATTGAATACATAAACCAATCAAGCACCTTAATTTATAATTTCGCCAAAAAAATTGAGTCAAACAAAAAGTGAGGTTAAAACCGAAAAGAAAATATTTTTTTTTAGGATTAAGGGGGGTTTCCTCACTCTAATATTTTAACCCTGTTCTATTGAGGCCCATACCTAACTGTAAAAAAAAAAATCAACACTATACTCGTGCGACCTTAAAGGAAAGTCGCCCCGGGCCATTGACCATATCCTGCTTGTCAAATAGATTTCGAAGTGTGAACGCCTCCCTTAATAGCAGTCAAACCGATTTTCAAAAATACAAATTCACCATGAGAATTCCACACATCACTATACCAATTCACCTCAAAACAACTTTTATTTTCTTTTTCTTCACCGGAAAACTATCCGGCTTCATCCAAAATTGTTCATCTAAGCCAAATTCATCCAATTATTCATCCAAAGAAGAAAATAAACTCTCCACAGCGGCGAAGGTTTGCTTGCGCTTTCGTCTTCGTCGTCGTTGGCCGACAAATTCATTTTCGAATAACAAACCGTTTCGTCGGGTTCGCTTCGTTGTTCGTTCGTGGTGGTCTCCTTCTCTCTCTATCTTTGTTTTATTTTAAAACACGGCAAACAAAAGAAAATATTTTAAATAAAATTAGTTAAATTATTTAAATTTTAATGTGAACTTAATGACTCGTATGGAAACATAGCTCTTTATTCGTAGCAATTCATTTAAACGAGTAAATTTAGTTAGATTATTCTTTTTGTAAATCTTCAATCTGAAAAGTGCACGGTGTGCGTTTCTTGATTTGTTTGGAGTCTCTTGTCCTCTTGGAATATTTCAGTTCACACGTAGAAGCAACAAACCGAATTTATTCTTGCTTCAAAAACAACACCTCAACAACCTCATCATCATCTTCTTTTCTCCAACAACCTCCAAGCTCCAACCAACAGCTAAAAGCAGCACTAAACTCCACCTCATTCATATCGATTGTGTCGCGGCGCGGATCTCAGTCTTGAGGAAGATAAATAACAAAGTGAATTAAGAAAAGTAAATAGAATTATTGATAAAATTATTGTGTGAGAAACAAAAAAAAAAAAAAAAACAAATATAAAAGCAAAGATGTCGACGCTGAGCAACAAATTCAAAACCCTTTCGGTTGAGGAAAAAGCTGAAATTCAAGAAAAGTTCATAGACGTAAGTACGACAAGCAATATTATTTTTTTTATTGGAAATAATCGGTCGGTCTTCTTTAAGTCCCAATTCATGCAAATGTAAGGCTAGGCTAGTTGGTTTCCACCCCGTCTGGACCTCTGAATCTTCGTCTCAGATGAATAAATGTTGGGAAGAATTCACGCCCAAGATTTGAAATATCCACATGAAGCCGCTTCCTACGCATCTCACATCGAAAACAACTTGTGCCTTGTGTTTCGGTCTCATTGCCGTGTCTTCTGTCATCTTTGTCTTCCCCTTTGCCCGCGATGCGGCTTACCTTTTCGGAGAAACAACTCCCCAACTGTGATTCCACTCCTATACTCCAGTTCTATTGAACTTCATCTTTGTGGGGGTGCTAACAAGTGTTGCCAGCATTTATAAGTTTTCAGCTTAAAAAAAGAAACAAACAAATTGAAGTTGACTCGTGGATTTATGATGACGCAAAGTCTATACGCTTGCAATCGATGAACGATTGAACCAGCATTTGGAATGTTCAATAGCGCGATAGTAATGCATAGCTCATGAATCAGTGTGGTTTAAGTTGACGGAAACCGTTTATATATTAAAATAAATATAGATCAGGCATATGACTAAATGGAGATTAGATCGGAGTTGTCTACGTTAAATAAATCGGATGGTTTCACATTAAATTTCTTGTTTTTCTTTGAAAACTCTAATTGCTTTGCATTGAGGACAAATCTGGAATTGGTCCAAGTGTGTTTCATGGACTACCTACCTTCACAGGACCCAAATGAGTCACTTGTACACTTGGACAAAAAAAAAATTCGAGATGCTGTTTGTTTACATTTAAATGCCTAGCTGTGTCCCATAAACAATGGCATTTGACTCATTTTAAGAACTTTTTTGGTTTATTTTATTATGAAACAAAATAGCAAGATTTATAGTTTCTCCGGCTGAAAAGTTCAAGGACAACGTTTTTATTTTGAATTTAAAAGGCATTTTGATTACAAAGTTGAAGTTATTGCAGAAATAGGTACTTAGGTCATATCGCATGCTTAATGGAATACTGACCCATTAGGAGATAGGTCAAAATTGAGTTACGTACAAATACAGGCTTTTGCAAGTCTCAGATCTCATGAATAGTTTATCATACTTTAAGAATACCAGTATACATGATTAATTCATGAATTAGTTTTAATTTTATTCGTCACCAAGTAGGACAAATCCTCATAGGATGATCTTTTCTTGCAACTTCCCAAAAATCGTCTTTTCGAGTTAGGTCAGTTTTCCATTAAGCATGCGATATGTTGATTGCTTCAAAATTTTGTTTGGTCTTTTACCAATTAGATCAAAGAACATGAATTTTCATACACACCAAAGTAAAGTAAAGATTTCTACTTACTCTACCATATAACAGCCCTTAACTGCCATTCATATCTTATGGAGATAGCGTATGAGTTCAATATTCACCTCTGTTGCGCATATGGACATTCCAAGGAACTGTAAGGCTGACAACACCGATCTGGCCAATGCTTGATCTGAAACGCGCTAAGTTCTTGATATCCTTGGTAGATTCCACATCAGCTCCGAAATTGGTGTCATAACCCGGACATTGTCTAATAGGTAAGCACGAAAAGAGGCTTGGAGTTTATTCAAACGATTTTTACAGAAGCTGTATGGACGAGGAAGAGGTAGAATAAATTCCTCATCTTTTATGTAAATGCTCTGTTCTATTTCAAAGATGTCGGCTCCATCTTGAAGAGTTTTTCTTCGAGGAACCTAATGATTTAATTGATATAGACATTTGCAGTTATCTTCTTGCTTCATAAGGAACTACAAATAGCTGAACGAGCAGGGAAAAAATCTCTAGATTCATGTGATATCACAATGGACCAACTATGGTCTAAGTGTGTCAGCTGTGATGCTGGCAGCCATTTTAACCTAACTTACATACGTACATACCTATATACCTACAAACGTATTGATTGAATGTTGATATGTATCACCACATCCAAGATTTTTTTTCGAAATAAGAATGTTAGGGTGAACAAGCGTAAAAATCTATTATTTAAATGGAAAATGATAGTCATCTTTCGCAAATTGTAAGGTATTTCCAAATATAAAAAAAATCATGAATTGTCTGTTTGATTTTTTTTTAATTTTATTTTAATTTTATTGCGAAAAAGTTTAAAAATCTGAAATAGCATAGCTATGCATCTCTTTAAGTTGTGTCTGTTCATTAAATGACTCTAGCAATTGTACAATGTACATTGATTCATGCCACATAAGCTTCACAGTTTCAATTGCATTTTAAAGTACGAACAAGAAAATTAATAAAAATAAAAATATTTCCCATTGTCTTCTGGCTTGAGGTATAAAAACTTTGAAATTGTTGATGTGATTCCCTTTTGAATTCAATCGCTTTAATTCTAATCGTCAGTCATAACAGTATTTGCTTAAAAACCCGGACAGAAACTAACATCTTATGGTTTCGACTATCTATAAATAGGATATATGCATTAAAGATCTTTAATATTGTCTTCTCAATACCTATAAAAAAGCTACAAAAGTTGAAAATAAGAACACCCTATTCCGAGAGGGCAGTCATAGAGTAATGTCGTTTTTATTTGGCAATCCGGAATCTCTCTCCGATCCGGAATCCCAATTGAACACTTTTGTTTGCTTCTGATGATTCTGAAGTTTTGTTTAATTGTATATGTGAAACATCAAATGAGTACAATAATCAAAATCAAGAAAAATGCTTTTTGAAAGCAGGGTTGGCGAATTGTCATGCATGTAGACGCCCACTGCACATTTGGCAAAATGCTAAGTTTTCTCAGCTTTTTTAACGGATCATAGTCTTACTTCTAGGGTTAAAACAAATAACATCTGAACAACATCCAATAAATATAAAATTTTAATACTTTCCAACATGTGGTAAAATAAACAAAATTCCGGTGGAAAAAAACACCATAAAAGACAGTTTCGACAAAAGGGATAGCTGCAAGAGAACAAAAGATAGAGAAGTGCACCTGGTTGGCTGCTAATTAAAATAAACCTTATTAAATTTTTATAATCAAGAAACTGTATCATTTAGAGCATTTTTTGTATCTTCTTTTAAGGAGGGGAAACATAATGGACAGTTTGGTATACAAACTATTAAAGGCAAACTAAATTTTTTTTTCCATCAGAAGAAAGCAATTTTCACTTAAAGAAGTGTTGCTGTTAGACTGATGGTACTCTTACGTAAGGCAACTTCCTGATTTCTCGATATGGTATCATTTCGCTCAGTTTGCTCGGTACATATTTGGTACCGAACGTAGTGCAGTACGAATGACGTCTCAGAAAACTGCGATTTGATTGTTATTTTTGTTTTGGTTTCGAATTTTAAAAATTTGAAACTATACCGAAATATGATATAAGGAGGCCTATATCCATATTCTATTTGCAATTATATCATTAGGTGCGTTTTATTATCTACGGATCTATATTGATCTGGAGCTGGATACATTTTTAACACGTATTATAAAGACAATATGGGATCCTGCTGTGTATATTTATCTATTTCAAAGATCCAAAAATAAGTTCTTACTCTGGCGGTAGATCGCTTTTTATGGTAATGTAATGTAAACTACAGTGTAACACTATGATCCGCAATGTTTTATTTTCAAGGGATGACCTGTATGGATCATTGGCAATAGACGGCTTTTGTCACGCATTATTATACATTATCGATCAAGAAGTACCCACATAAAAACTTATAAAATTACTTATTATGATAATGTTTCATTTGATGTCATAAATTCTGAAAAACAAATAGACTAGGTGCAAATCAAACATTTTTCCGTTTCCTTTTATGCTGAAGAACTTATCAGTCACAGTCTATCCCTACAGTTCCTTGTCAAAGAAGAACCCAGTGTGCAATTATTTTGGTATTCGTCAAATGATCTTATATCTTATCTTATGATTTCTCTGCTTTAGGTATTAAGACGTTTGATTTAAGCCGCTTATTTAGAAAAAAAAAAACATCATCGGTATAGTACAACCGAATAATTTTATCAACCGATATGAAATTGGGTACCATCGTTCTCATTTAAAGAAACCACCATTACAATGCCATACCGAGACTAAAATACAAGCCGTAACATAATTATATATCCTCTCGCATTCTGCACAGACCTACTTCTACTGCATTGAATATACTTTCAACCGTTTGATAAAAAGAAAAGAACAATTTCACTGGCAACACTACTAACAAATTCTTTCATCCAAAACAGACATGGAGCAAATAACCAAGAGACAACAAACACACGAGAAGAATTCTTAACTCTTGATCAAAAATGTTCTGAACAGGTTTATTTGTATATAAAAAAGAAGTCGTTTCGATGTTTCTTATTTGTCGCCCCTCCGCATCGACCCGCTCATTGTTATTGTACGCGTAAATAACACACGAGGAGCGGCTTTGAATGAAAAATAAAAATAAAAAAATACACACAATTCGAATTCCACATGACACCGGACGGAACCCCAACGAACCGGTAAACTCACACTCATAATTTTTGGGTGTTGTCAGAAACGCAACGAAAAATTCATCCCCTAAAATTTATTGGATTATTAAGGGGTGCTACTGCGTGGCGCATCTATTTTTTCCTGCACTTGCTTCAGCATGTGCGTTTGGAACGAAAAAAAAGTTTCCAAACAAGGCGAAAGGTGGAATTCCTTGGACTGTCGTGGTTCTAATTAAACTCAAAAGCCCGATAGATTTGGTCTAGAGTCTGATACTCTTGACTTGAGGGTTGTTTTTAATTCTTCTTAAATACCGGTCTTTGGAAAGTAACTCGTCGACATTTTATTGATTTTACGACGAGCAAAAGCAACGACGACGATGCCAGAACAAAAACCGGTTGTCCAATAATTCAACAACAACAATAATAACTACGTCAATGACTACGACGACAATGAGAACGACAGACTTTTGAATTCATTTCGCTGACTCCCCGACCCGAAGAGAAGCGCAATTGTTTTCAAAACTGGCTGACTTACTGACTGCTTGGTTTGGCAATTAATTTTGCTGAATTAATATAAAATAAAATAACTCTTCCGCTGGAAAGTGTGTACCTATTATTTCATTGAGGCACTTGATAACCCAAACGCTGCTACTGTGCTGGGTGGAATTGAGTTGGGTGGAGGTACATGCAATTGGGTGTGTAGAGAATATATAATAAACATACCTAATTGGATCGGTTGCTAATGAAGTGGAAGCATTTTTTGTTTTCAGATCTCTCAAGCAAGTGTAATTGATATACCTTCCTATTTGTGTATTTGTGCCTTTTTAATGACTTGTTAACCCTCTTTTTCGCTTTGAATATTAATATAATTTTATTTATAACATGGATCTACCCACACATATACTGCATAAGTGGAGTTAAAATGTTTTGGAATATCAAACTTCGTTAGTCACGAGTTAAGAATTCTTTAGTAAATCTGTAAACAATTGAGACTAACTACTTATGCACATACATTATGTACATAATGAATAAAATTTTATTATATTTTTCATTTATTTATCTACAGATGTATTGCACGATAAAAAAAAAGAGTTCCTTAAGAATAAACAGAATTTAATTGAATGCAAGTCGTCTCTATTATAATTTATAATCCTGGAACTCTGTATTTATTTAACGAAGGAGGTCTTGAGAATGGCATTAAATTAAAATATTGTGAGTGATGTGGCGAGGGTGCGTTCATGAACTTGAAAGGATTTAAAGTCAACTAAGAAGGGAGTGTGCCGTTAAATCAGTGCACTTAAGATTATTCCAAGAATTAAACTTAGTATGCTTCGATTTTTTAACGAATTGTTGAGTACAAAGGTTGATCATTACGATCGGTTAACAGAACAGCTGCTGAAGTATTCAGGCAAAATAAGCTTGCACAAAATTCCTATACAGTTCCAAATCAACTTAATGTAAAAGGTGGAATAACAACTATCGGTGGATACAAATGCAACGTTATCAACATGCCGCATAGATTTAAAATAACACAATAATATTAAAAATGGCCTGTGTTATGTTCACCACAAAGGAATCGGTCGATTGTGTTCTATTCGCATATACGAGTACCTATAGACCGATTTCTGGAAGCGAGATCAAATGGCATGATCTTGGGGCCAATTCACGTCATCTCAGAGAGAAATAATCTGACCCTCAAATCGTTCATCCAGATTCTCAATCGTGATACCACTATGCTGTGTGGCTCGTAACACCGTCCTGCTGGAAAAACATATCGTTTAGGTCCATTTGGTTCAATTTGGGCTATAAGAAATCGGTTGTTATAGTTCTATAGCGCTCACCATTGACGATGACCGTATGGACCAATGACGCCGCCAGTCCAAAATTCACACCAAGTGGTAATTTTATGACGATGTATTGTTACCTGCTGAACCACGTGTGGACTGGTGTCGTCTCATTTAAGACAAATTCGCTTGTCACAGCCATTTATCCAAAAATGCTCCTTGTAGCTAAAGATGAATTTGGACCAAAATTGGGGTCCTCTTCCAAAAGTTCCGAAGCCAAGTCAGTGAACAAACGTCGTTGATTAAAGTAATCAACCTTGAGTTCCTGGGTCAGTAGGCCCAAGTTCCGATGCAAAATTCGCCAAGTTGAAGTCTGCGAAAAACCGACTTCTTATGCACGGCCAGGATCCGACTCCCTCGGGTTCTGCTGTACACTCTCACGGACCGCGACGATATTCTCGACCGATCCTGTGTTCCGTTGACCTAGGAATATTGGGTGATCGATTACCGAACGGGTCATCTCAAATTTGGCTACCAAACGTTGAAGAGCCGACTATGAAGGGCCACCATGTCTACTGTAAAATAGGCACCGTTTATACTAATATAATAATAAAGTTTTATCATTTGGTGATTTGGCATCAGTAATTGAATAATTTTTACCAAAAAACATGGCCGCCTTAGGCCGTCAACCCTTTACATTGGTATGGTTTCGCTCTTAAAAACCCCATAGCGTAATGATAAGTGCGTTTTATTATTTCGGCGAATATCTGGCGATTTAATCTCTATCGTTTCACTCAATTGAAGAATTATGTATACGTACACTTATCATTCCGAAGATAAGACTGAGACTTTTTATCACCAACTTTATCGGTATCTTTTAGTGAGAAATTATATCGGGAAGGTGCACGTTCTCTTGCTTATCGTACAGTAGTTCTGAAAGTCATGGTATTTCTCTTCAAAAAGCAATAAAATCCGAAAGCTATTTGACACTGGAAGCACCCTTACGACTTCGTTTGAATCGGAATTGCAACTCCGTTTGGATGGGAATATTTTTAATATACAGAGTAAAGGAAGATGGCAATCACATGATCATTTCGCCCTTAAGAGTTGTGGCAAGCTGGTCATTGTGTCATGGAGAATTGCAACAATTCCTATAGTGGAATTTTTGTCTGAAAAAAAGTGCACCCGAGTTGTGTTGGCATTTCATGGTTTAGAAATACAGATACGTTTTTTTTTGTCTTCCGTTGTCAATGGCAGTTTTTGAGATATTTAGAATGGCGCCCGCGTCAAGTGGCTAAGTCGTCACACCCTATTTACGACTAGTACGTTAGTTTTTTTAGAAATTGTCGCATTTGTTATCGTGATGTCTCGAATAGAAGGACCTTCAGCGATAGGCCATGAGTTATTTCATATATCTAGAACACTTCACTCAGTATTATTTTAACTAATCCATTCATGTCGATTGCAATTCAAACCTAAAAAAAACTTCTCAAAGTAATGCTTTTTTTATTTTGAAAAAGAAACCATAAATCGCCTCAAAGTATCGAAGGCGCTTTTATTTATGTGTACTCGAAGGCATACTGCGTCCCTGAGTCATGCATTCGAGTGTGTCTTTAAGTGCCCCCTTCCTATATAAAGAACCACTTCTTGTTGAGTATACTGATAATAATGTTTCTGCGCGTCCTCATTTTTATGTTCGCTATTCTATATATACAGCAGCCAGCACATTAATGCATTGTTATCTTACCTAAAATCCCCGGTGACGCCAGTTGACTACTTCACATGTCGACACTACTGCTTTTATTATATCATTTAGGCCGCAAACCAATATAAAACGATCACACTTTGTGTATTATAATAATTATTTCTTTTTTTCTTTAATTTTGATAAAACCTTGAGTTTTCTAGGGTATCATGGTGTGTGCGATGCGACAACGACGACGCCAAGATAAGAACGTGATCGTCATGGTCGTTATCTATCAAATGGTGTTTTTGATTGATTCTCCATCGTGGCACACCCATTGCATAATACTTTCCCTATAAACTTCAATTAAACAAGAACTGCAGACAAGTTTTGTTTATTGAGTAGTTTAAGATGTGAAAGTGAAATAGAAACATGGGCTCAACTTGAGGAGAGAATACTAATCACTTTTTGCAGATATTTAAGTCGATTTAGCTTTGGCTTATGCAATAGAAACAGCATGTATACAGTTACGTACTTTAGGTGTATTTTCTTGTGAACGGATCTGTTTTGAATCTTAAATTCACTTTGCGAACCTCGGATCTTGGCGCTTTAAATAGATCTTCTGTTAACCAAATGTTGGCGGTCTCTACACATGTGTAGTACATTATGCTGAGTCAATTTCAATTCTTAAGTCCCGCTCTCAACAATGTTTGTTTTTACTTAAATTTTAACAAACAAAGTCTTCAGTTGTTTTGCCCAGTCACACTCAACTGTAGTTAGACGATAATTGAAATTGATCGAAACCGAAAAATCAAACCAGAAGTCGTCGACAAGTCCTTATATGGTATTGTCTTTGAAACATTTGCGTATAAGTTTTGCCAATAAAATATGCAGTTATTATGGGCATGCACACATGAGTCATGTGATTTTTTTTCGAAGGGAAAGTTATGTATGCATGAAGACCACCAAGGGCAAGGCCAACCATGAACATTCGTCATCGGTTTTCAGGAATAAAAAATGAAATATATACATACATAGCGACTTGTTTTTGTATACAGTCTTAAGTAAGACGATGTTTGTATATAGTTAACAAGTTGTTAGAAACGAGAATGACCAATGATTTCCGCTGATAATAATAAAGTATCGGAGAAGAAGACAAGGCATTTATTTTTTGTTTGTAAGAATTCCATGAATTCATGACCGTGCCAATAGTGTCCGACTGAAGTGTATGTACGAGTATATTAAAAATAAATCAGCATAATGATAATCGGATGAATTAATATAAAATTAGATTTGTTAATTATAACTGTTAAAAGAGCATAAAGATGTCATAAATTTAGGTAGGTTTTAAATAATAATACTGAAAACAAATGTTGGTCGATTTTGATTTTTGAATATTTTAAAACTAAATAGTCCAACTGTGAAAAATGCAAGGTTGCTCTGTAGTTGTTTTTTTTTTATATTTTTTATATTATATATATATTTTTTATTTATGTATAATACACACGCTCTTAAGGGTTTATTGTCATACCCTTATAATGTTCAACATGAGCATATCACGAGTGATGCGATGTGCGGGGGGGAGGGGGGGGGGATGTCAATGAACATCGGATTTGAATGTGTGCAAATTTAAATACCAAGAGAAAACCAACGTATGTATAGTTTTTTTTACAAAATCACTAACAATCCAGTGGTGCATTTAATTTTAAGGAGTTATGCTAGAAAAGCACTTGCGATTTTTTGTCGAGGCGATTAAACAGAACTTGTTACACTTTTATAATCGCTACAATTTTTAAGTCGCATGTGCTTGCATTCGTATGTAATTTATTGCGGCTAAAAAATCGTGCGATTTTAAGTCTTAGTAATTTAAATGGCATATGTGAGCATACCCATTTGAGTGCATTTGTTTCATTTTTACTTACGACAATCGCAAGAAAAATGTAACAAATTTCGAAAATTAAATCGTCACGATTTTTTTGTATCAAGTGCGTTCATTCTCATTTAAACTCATTTGTTCTATTTTTGCGAATAAGAAACCGCGCGATTGAAATCGCAAGTGCCTTAAGGTCACTTTTAGAATTTTTGGAATGCTTATGACTGTTTTTTTTTTTTTTTTTTGAAGAATAAAAAAGGACTATTTTGTGTTTAATTGCTATATAAATTGGAGATATGTTATATTGAACAAAAAAAATCTAATAATATCAAAACTGACTCTAAAACTAAAATGCGAAAAGATTCAAATTAATACGGCGATATGACTAAAATGTACATGAGTCATTCGTTTATACATCATACATATGATATATATGTAAATAGATTTTTTGTGGTTAAAAAGAAAGATAAAAACACTTAAATAATAATCGTAACATCATTGACCACAAAGTTTTTTCCATACTTTAGTGATTAAAACTTTGAAGTAATTTCTAATGAAATCGTCTAATCGAAAAACCCAGCGTATTTGACATTTTGTGGAAATTTTGTTGAGAATATTTTTATTAAGTGTTTTAAAGTGGAAAATTTATTCTCATTTAAGTTTCAAACACATCTTAATATATCTTTACACGATATTTGATAATATTTGTTATTTATTAACCAAATTAAAAAATCGGTTACAAGATGTGAGAAAATAAATGTATTTTGTTTTAAAATAACGGTACTCGCCATATGTTCAAAAATCGTTTTGAAAAATTGTAATTTTCTCGAAAACGGCACCTAGAATTTTGATTAATTTTTACGATCTATAATTCAATATAAACATTGGCTTAAAATTTTTAACAGCTAAATATTAAGGAATTGGTATGATACTACTTAACAATTTGTCACCTTTTTAGTAGATTACTAACTCTTTCTTAATTGTATACATTTCCTAACTAGTATCGTGCTAAGGCTATATTTTTAATAAATTACTTCTGAATCCACTTAAATTAATGACAGTTATGCAAAAAACTAAGTAAACAGACCTTTTTGGTGTTTGTAAATGTCAAAGAGTGATATGAAGTTAGCACGGTAATAAAAAAATAAAATAGGTATTCGATGATTTTAACTTTAATAAAAGGATAGAGAAAGTATGCGCCCAGAACCATTTTTACGAATTTTGAATTTGTTACTATCGGCATAATAGGTTTTAATAAAATTTTAAATAGAGAAGCTTCTAAAAAGTTTGAAAAACATTGCATTTCAAAACTAAAAAAAAATTGTTTTTTGAATTTTTAAATTTGAATTTTATGGTTTTTAACATTTTTCTCTAGTAACAAGAATTTTTAAAATTTTTAGTCTTTTACATAACAGCAAGTTTGTGCTATGCAGTCCTGCATTTTATTTTATTCGTCGCGAATGACATTTCAAACAAAATCAAGAATAAATTTCAGGTTATTCGCGTGAACAATTCATTCAATCGAATGTATTCGTTGCAATAAGGATGTTATTTTTCAAAATCTCTCTTATTTTAGAAATTTGACCACAAATTATTTTGTCATTTTGTCCAGGTTTTTAAAGAATTTAAACTTATAAATCTTTTAAATTCCATTTGTTGTTTTATTCATCGGTCGCTGTCATGCGGAAAAATTCTTAATAAACTAGGTATCACTTTAATATTTGGTAGAATAATTTAAATTTGGGAATGCACACTTTTCGAAGAACATTTACATTTATTTATCATCGTAAACATATTTTTGTTTTTTTTTCCTCCATATATTATTACGTCATGCTGCTTTGTTGGAAATAATTTAATATTCACAAAGAATATATGCTTAGCCCTCGTTAAATTATTCTTTAAAAGCTATCATTAGGCACTGTTGAAAGTAATATGAAATCGAAACAAGACCCTTTCTAGAGTAGATAAAAATATTACTGAATATATAAGGTCTTATAGTTATGATACAAAAAAGAAGCTAAGGGGTTTTTTTTGCGAAGACACAACAAAATACGACCTCAGCCCTATCTTCATACAGTGATTCATCGATTTTGATATCATATTCAGTGACTTACATGACCAATGTCCACGTCTTTCGATGTAGACTCAACAAATAAAAAAAGCCCCAGGCTTAAACATTTCAGGGAAATTTCTAATGTCGAACATAATATGAACTGGACACAAATGAGTCATAGATCAACTTTACAAGTATTGCAAGTATTGATAGTTGATCACAAAAAAAAAAAAAAAAAAAAAAAAAACAAGAATTAAACAAACATGATATCTGTTATAAAACAAATGTTCCTGGACATCAATTTTTGTTTGTTTTGTAGCCGGAATTAATTCATGAAATGAAAATTTATCTGAATATAATGTCTCTGGCCACGAGTTGACTTTTTTAACTTTTTTAATAATAATTAATTAATCAGATGTAAAATCGCTAAAAACATCTGGTATCTGCCAAAGCGTTACAAACTTCTCCGCCCACGATTGTATTTACAATGAGAAACTTGAACAACTTTGTTTTGGTTGATAATTGTCGAATTTTGATTGTACCGCAATACAGGTGCGGATTTCGCCAAATAATTTATTTTAAATCTGAATTTCCAACAAACCAATTGCGAAGGAACCACACATGAACAAGCTCGAATCATCAGCAAAAGAAAGTGATTTTTGGTTATATGATCTATGGGCCAACTGGACCTCACTTTGAAATTCAACATAACTGTTTTAGCTTCTTAGCTCTCATCTTTAATATTATTTTTTTTTTTAACCTCAACTAAACGCTCCACAGTGCGGTTCATGAAAGCCTTCACTGTTCCTTTTCCAAAGGTTTAAGTAACTGATAAATAGTCTTGTTTAGGTTAACATTTTTTTTTAAATTCTTGATTTACCTCATATGAAGGAAACCTTTATTTTACATTTGGCCTAATGACATTACAAGTATACTGGAGTATTATTAGCTTGTCCGCAACTCTGAGAGCTGCGAAAAGATTTTTTGTGCAAAAAATCATATGACTTTTTGTAACTAGAAGCCTGATTTAGCGAATATAGTATATTTTCTACTAATTAAAATGAAACCCGATGATAGTTACAAAGCCTAATTCGGCTAAAGAAAAATCTTCGAATACTCTGTAATTTGCTACTTAACTTGCGTTACTTTGCTTTAACCAAATTGACGTATCAATCCATGTTTCATTTTCCTAAGCAAATAAACGAATTTCATTTCTACTAGATTTCCGCCATTTTTCCCGAAATCTAATTGAACATTGAGAAATTTAATGTAGAAGATCTTCATCATTTAGATAATGTTCGTCATAATTATGTTGCATAACAGGTCTTCCTAAATTTCCTTGTCATCGTTGTTTCAAAAAAGTAACATGATTGCGAAGGTAGAGAAAATATAACACAAATTAGAAACATGCAAAAATACTCGTATATAAAACCAATTTTTTGACAGCCCATTATTATAGATATCAAATGTCAATAGGATAATATGTGATTTGATTATATTTGATATGTATCAACCAAATTAATGAATAGGTTTAGTAGTGACCGCTTATCAAAATTGTTGAAAAACTGTGAATTTTCTTGGATTTTAGATCTATTGTGAATAGTCCTATTGATTACGGTTGTCAAAAAATTTGACACCCATTCAATTTTCAACCAACCACATATTCTTCGTTGAGAAACGTATCAAATATTCGGGCGGTAAATTTTTTAATTAAAATATAATTAATAAAAGTTATTTGATGATTCTAATTGAAAAAGAAGACTTTTAAAATGAAATGTCTTTTGTATAACAGTTTTTTTTTTAGAGAATTACTCGTATGATTAGGAAGAAACGTTCCCTGTAGTATGTTGCCTTACGGAAGATTGCATTTAAAACCCAGTTTACATTGGGAATATTACGTGTTTACATTGGAAACTTTGATACGCCTCAAAGAGTGT
Source organism: Philhelius festivus (assembly GCA_963931855.1). Classification (NCBI taxonomy): domain Eukaryota; kingdom Metazoa; phylum Arthropoda; class Insecta; order Diptera; family Syrphidae; genus Philhelius; species Philhelius festivus. The sequence continues at coordinate 53,684,567 of OZ007556.1, read as the reverse complement.
TCGCCTATGGTGTCAATGGATTGAAATCTCAATTTTAGTACTTTCCATTTATAGTTAGAACTAAATAACTTCATTCCTCCAAAATGTCTTCATCTCATTTTCATTTTATTTTATGCTCCGGAAAAATGTATTTTCAGAGGTGACATTTAAGCAATCGACAACCGGTTGACATTTGCAACTAAATATTCTGAATACGTCAAAATTTAAAAAAATTCTTATCTGCCAAACCACACAATGCCAAAATTAGAATTAAATAATCTACATATGTATATATGTATAAGTACATCAAAATATAGATCATTCAAGAAACACAATTTATTTTTTGACAACTCAGGTTCTGTTCTGAACTAAAAAAGAAAAACGCCTATTAAGAGCCTGATAACTCCATTTTTTTTTATTTTCAGTTGTATCGTCTTTCGTCTTTTTGACACATTTGGCGCGAGGTGAAGAAGTGTAGCAGTTTCAAGAACCCTCACCCAAACTGTAAAAAATACGAAACAAACGAAAAAAAATAAATCGTGCAATCAGGCTTCAAGAGTCAAACTGAAGTATCATATTTTTCGTGCACAATTAGGTTCGTTCACATTATTAAAATATTTTTGACAAGCAAGGCAGATTTTGATAATGTAAACGCTCCATCCATCGGCTTGTCAAGCATGCTGATTTGCTGAATGAATTTCAGAATGTTTTGATATTTTGGCTGCATGATATGGACAAGTATATTTGAGAATGTGAACGCATGTTTGTCAAGCCTGAAGAAAATTTCTTTTTCTATGAAATTCTCGAGCTGTGTACATACGTCGTTAGAAAATATATCAAAATGAGTTTTATAAGCAATAGCGGTAATTCAGCTCGACTTTTTTTAGATTAATATAAGATTCTGCAGGCTTGGAATCAAGTAAATTTCTTCATCTATTTATTTATTTATTTAGCTTAATACAAGCGTGCACTAAAATCGAAACTTAAATCTAAACTTAAAATCTATGGTGGGTTTTTTTTTTTTTTTTTTTTTTTTTTTTTCGAATATGTTCTGAGTTGGTCCGCCATGGCCAAAATTTTAATGAGAAGTGATGTTTGAGAGTTGAAGAATTTGAACGTTAATGTTTTTCGTCCATTTTTCGTGCTTGTCAAACAAATTTGAGAATTTTGTGAATTACAGTCCAAAGTTCTGTCAAAGTTCATATAGAAAAAATTAAATTCTGCTAAAATCCACTGAAATTGTTTTCAATATTAAAAAAAAAAACAATGTTGACATTATGATTCGGCACTCGGACGAACGTTGATGTTTACACATTCAAACCATGAGTCACTCATATTTTTTTTTTACATATGATCTATTGGAAAGTAAAATAACGGTAAACAATCCAGCTTCTCTAAATATCTCTCATTTCATTTTTGATATAATTCCGGCTTGGCTATAAAGACCGCCCACTATGCAGCGTACTAAATGAGAACACCCACTCTCTTAATTAAAGTTTAAATGTCATAGGTAAACAAATCAACAAGTATAAACTGGATGCCAATCAGTTTGTAAAATACAATAAGTCAATCTGTATAACCAATCTTGTACTCGTATATAACCTCCTCATTCCACTCCGGTGTTTAGCCTGTGGACGAAGCTATCAGAACAACCATTTTCTCTTAGAACTTCATAAACCTGGGATTATCTGTTTCGAACAGCTTTATTAAGAATCATTTCAACGACATGCTTAATTGAATACAAAAAACTGTTTAAATATGATTGTTCTGATTAAATAAGAACTGCAATCAATCAAAAATAGCTGAAATTGGAATTTATTTCTCAATCGGTAAGTGACTAAAGATCAGAGCAGGCCATTGATCTCCGGCGAACTTACCCCAAGGATAAGTGTTCGGAATTTTACTGCACATTGGAAAAGATAAACATTCCAAACTATAAATGGTTGTAGTTGTTGAGATTCGTTGTGCTCGTATAATTTGTTTTAATTTCAAATGCGAAACAATCAGATGAGGCTCTACGGGTACGTACGGTTTGTTTATAGTGATTTTGTTTTGCTTCTGCAATAAACTTTCATTGGATCCATGAAAGATGTTCAACAGAAAATGCATTCAATTTATCCACCATTCGAAGTAATGAAAATAATATTTATCTTTGGATTGCATCGAATTCCGAAAGGGGGCTGGGGTGGAGTATCTAATTAAAAGATGATGAACAGCAGATTGAAATTCCGTTCCGAAAAAGGGCAACAAGACAAATGTCTTGACTTGCCATGTGCGATCGCTTCGGAGGCGCGAGGTTATTTCTCTATTTCCGTTTGAAATTCAAATCAAGGGGGTTAAGAAAGTTAAATGGAATTACATTGTGCGATACAAAAAAAAAATGTTCCCCTCGGTCAAAAAACAATAATAAATAATTGACAAGTGTTTATTATTGAAGGCATTGTGAGGTAATTACTCTTAATGTGAGACAAATCGTATAATATGTTTATGGGTGTGGTGAGGCATACTCGTAGATGTGTGTTTTCAAGAATTGAATGAAATCATTTAGAAATTCAGATGAAAGATTTTAAAAGACATAAATGTACATAGCTGAGTGGGAATGGATATTTGAAATAACAAAAACTATAGAGCGGGTAGTTTTTGTTTTTTGTTTGAAAAAATAGTTTTTTACAACTTTTATCATCACGAATGTTTGCATAATATTAAAACATTTTATCTTTTTTGTTTTGAACAAAGTAAAATCCATAAACTACTGAACCGAATTTGTTTCAATTTCGACTGTTTGATGTAATAAGCGGAAGGAAGGTTTAAAAGAAAATTTAAGAAAGGACCTACTGCAAATTTTTCGTTTCTTCAAACTTACTTAACCGGGTTCCGATTCATGAGACACAGCCATCTCATCGATCGTGGGCAAGGTGGATGTAGTCATGTGGACCAAGGGCTGTCAACTTAAACCTCTGGACTCGGGCTTAAAAATCAACAGGGTTTTTCTGTTGATCGTTTGAAACTAATGATTATGTCGTTTTTGTCCGCATATCCCACCTTTTTGTAATAACTTAGAGGTCATAACGGCTCGAAGAGAGCCTAAACCTAGTTACTTACAACTCTCAACCATTCCTGTGTGCTTGTTAGTAGGGATGGAAGGGGCATACTATTTTCTGCAGATTCCGCAGGGCAAGAGATACACTTCGAGGATTTGTCACTTCCTAGCAAGAGGCAGTACGCCCCTGAAAACATTTTTGCAGCGGCTGACAATTGAGCAGAAGACACTCTGCTTGACAGTCTAATGTACTAACCGTTATGACAAGGGGCTGTTTAAAGTCGTCGGTTTTAATATCCGTTTATATGCAAAATCTACTCGAGAACAAGATTTAAATCGAAGAGAAGATGGTAAGTTTCATCGTAAATTCTTTGATCTTTTCTAGGATTGGTAAGTATTTTATCTGTGGTCTTCGTGGCCATTTTCCTCTTTCCAAGTCTTGCAAGTGTTTTTTTTTTTTTTTTTGGTGAAATACCCCGTTTTAAATTGTGTTGAGTTTCTGAACATGTTGTTTACCCACCTTAGGAGTCCATCTTGAAATCAATACTTTTGTACATTTGTTTGTCGGGTTTGGAAATACGACTGGAAATAGAGTAAAGTCGGGTAATGTGGACCACTCGGCTAATATGGACCACCAGCTTTTCTCGCCTTCCACAAATGCAATCGAGGAGACGATTGGTTGCGATTGTGCGGGACCTGCTTAAACTTAACTCAGTTTAGTTTGAGTAGTCAGGAGTAGCGCGTTACGAAGTTGTTCGGATTAAAAGAAAATCCAAGGCATTGATTATTTTTTTTTCGTAGGTGTTTCTCCTTTTTTCTATAGTTAAAAATATAGTTTGTTCTCCTTTTATTTTTTAAATATAATAAGTAAATATTTATTTTAAGGTTTTTATTTTTAAAACTATTGTAAAGAGTCTCATTTTGTTGTTAAATTTTTTCAAACGTTACGTTTTAGATTTACTTAACTTTTTGTTTTTGGTTATTTTTTTATTAAGTGAATTTATTTTTTTGTTGCTACTTTTTTAATCAGAATTAACTTATGTATTTTTTTTAGATATCTTTAAAGAAAACTTACACCGTTTCTGTTTTATTAACAAAAATATGATTGGTGGTCCATATTACCCGACTTTACTTTACGAAAACGAAATACAAGGTCCGAAGTTAGTCCTGTTCTTGTCAAATTGAATGCAGTCCAGCACTCCAAATTGGCAAATGTCCTCTTCTTCATGCTTAGGTGCGTGGTCTCCACTCTCTTGCTTTACTCTCTCTTGGTGTCCATCCACTCTATATAACTTACAGCCCGAAGTCAGTGATGAGTGACGCCTCACAAGTCACAAGAAGAGGTGAAATTGATTTTGTGACTTTTTCGAATTCTGCCGCTCAGTCACAACTTGTTGGAGTCACAAAAACAATCGAAACTGTGATATTCTTCAGATCAGGTCACAACTCATAAATTTTCAATGTTTCTTGGATTGACATTCAGTATATTTTATAAGAAAATTTTGTAGATTTGTGAATAATTACAGTACACCAAAATGGAAGTGGACTTTGTTCTAGTGAATATTATTGCTGATCTTTCCCACGCCATCGATTGTATTTATGCCTTTTCTTGTTAACCAATATTTTTTACGGGTATCGTTAAACTCATTTTTACCAATTTTGTCAATATGAATTTAATGGAACAGCGATCCTTTTGTACTGGCGGACGAGTTTGGCAGAGATCAAAATAGTACACATGGCAGCTATTCTTCATAAATGCTTTCATATATGCTACTCTTAATTCTCCCCAGGTATCACAGGTTTTATTTTGATACTAACTTATATATTGCCTCGCAACAGATTGAGCTGTAGACCAGGATCTTAACTAACCAACACTGTTATTTCAGTCATCTTGCTCGTCGTTATTTAACTAGCTATCTCCAGCCTCCCACGTCAAGTTGGATTAGGTCCACTTGCGGGTGTCAACGCGGGGGTTGGATCAATAGATATTCAATGATAAGTAATCTTCAATCGTTCTTAATGATCCAGGTTCCGAATTCTTTGTTTTTTTTTACTTTTTCGGGAAGGTCGGAGTCGTGGACAATTTCGTTCTTGTATATTGTCCTCCGCTCCAAATCTATTCAGACAGAACCAACAAATTCATTTCGGGTTTGGTTTTAGTTGAGTTAAGACCTTTCAAATGAAAGTATTATATCATGTAAAGATTACCAATAATTTTGTCTATGTCCTCAGATTGTCCGACAGTGTTCACCATTGCTTGCTGTCAAATAAGTAATCACACTGACTTGAAAATTCAAGTTTTAAAGTGAACACTTTCTATTATAATATTTTAACAATCTAACTACTGCCATCTTTGTTTCAAGTCGCAGATACTATTTTTCTACTTTCAAGTACAGATGATTCTTCCTTGGTTTCATTACATGAATGTGTGTTAAGACAATGTGCATCGTTGTCTATAAACGGTTTTAAATTTTACCTAATTTTTCTAACACTCACACTGTGTTGATCGTTATGTGTAGTCAAAAAGACTTAGTTGAATCAACTGCTTTCGAGGTGCCCCACAATAGATCTAGACCTTCTGTTATTCCAAGAAGAACCCGCAATACCTTGGAACTAATTTTAATACTTTAATTTTTAAGAGAAATTCATATGCTGGCTTTTGCACTCTCAGAAGTGTGACCCTGACGTTTTCCTAAAAAAAGTAGAAATTTATTAAGCCATCACAATAATCTCTCACTTTTTCACAAAAACAAATCGCGCACGCTATAATACGAGCACGCAACACAAAACAGACCTATCAATTTAAAATTAACATAAATTGAAACGCATTTAAGTGAAGTTTGACAGTTTTCCCAGTCATGTAATGTCATCATTTATTTAAAAAAAAAAAAAAATTTAAATTATAAACAACAATGTGACAATCACGTACGGTCATGACGGCCCACATGTAGTTTCTATGTTTGCTGCACTTCGCCTTTATCACACAAATATCACCTCGTTTTTTCGCCACTGCCTTTTTGTTATGCAAGTTGTTTGCTTACTCGGTCAAATGGAAGTCTTAGTCAAATGGAAGCGAAAAAAAAAATTAGCGCAGCGGCACAATGCAAGCACTCCATGTATGGAGAAATGTCACAGAGAAATAAGTAATTTAGAGTCTTATCACGATCGTTGTAAATCAAAGCGGAGTGTTGTAACGAAGGCGGTGGCGCGGCAGCCAATGATAATGGGAGGCCATCACTTACAATAGTCCGAATGGTAGAGTAGCATTTGAAGAAAGTATGTATTTATCAACCCTGATGTGTACATTTCTATTTTAATGAATGTAAGGCACTCGTTGATGAGGAAAATAAGAATCAGTGGACATTCTCGTGATGGAGGTCGTCGCCATCTTGGATTGAAACTTATTTCTTTAAAAATCTAAAGAAAATCTAAGTGAAAAAAGCGTAATGGAAACATTAAAATTGAAAAATTAATTTGTTACGTATTATGAACGTGTGAATGTAAATAAGATTTTTCAATAAGAGCGGGAAGATGTTCAAATGGTATAAAAGAAGACGTGAAAGGTATTAACAACATGTATGCCTTTATTAAATGGAATATGACATCATTAAAATACCTGCTTGGGCTTCTTACGGTGCCACGGATCAGAGTGGTCCAATTTTCAGTGACCCCAAAGATCTGACTGTATTTGAGCGATTGCCTGTGTTATGTTCACCTTAAGGGAATCGGTCGATTGTGGTTTATTTGCATAGACCTGCGACTTCAGGAAACCCTAGAAGTAGAGTCTATACCGAACGGAAACATTTAAGGATGTATGAGGCAATTTTGCCTCGTCGCTAAAGATGGCCAAAATTGAGGTCCTCTTCCAAACGCTCCGAAGCCCAGTCAGAGAATAAAGGGTCTTGTCTATGGTAATGAACTTTTAGCTCCTAGGTTATTTGGATCTTGTACGTATTAAGACAAAATTCCCCACGCAAAATTCGCCAAGTTGATGTCTGCGAAGGCCGAGTTCATGTGCGCGTCGAGGAATCTTCTGGGTCTGATTCTGATGTTTACTTTCACGGACCGTGACGATGTTCTCGGCCGATCTTGTGTTCCTTTGACCTATGAATTTTAGTCGTTCCAAATTATGGTTTTGATATTTGGTCGAACTGTTCAATAGTGTAACTTGCCTTGGTGATTTGGCATCAATAACTGAATAATACACAGATTTGACAGATGTCACCAAATCAACATGGCCGACAAATGCCTCCAAAAACTATCCGCGACCACTTGAAAACCCGTTTATATTTGTTCTATAGGTCAAGTATTGGTTTTTCGTATTTTTAATCAAACGTAACTTTGCGATGATAGGGAAGTTCTCATATACAATTTGACTTAAAACTAACTTATTAAATACCTAATTGAATGATGTTGGCTCAACAATAGGGACCCAACGTTCTTCATTTTCTTCATTTGGTTTTACATAATGCTATTTGCTTACAATATCATATTAATGTTTTCTTAATCTAATTCATGATTTTTTTCCTCATATCGTACGAGATTCTATACGGGTGAACCGATTAAGTCTAAATTTGGCACAAAGAACTTTTATGTGATTCCCTTCCCTAGGGAAACAGCCATACAATGTATTTGGTTTTTTAGAAATTTTTTCAAAAAACCATTTTGATTAAACGTTTTATCTGTAAAAAATAAAAAAAATACTAAATCATTAAGTTAGCAAGAAAAACTTTGATTTTTTATCAAAGCAAAGAAAAAATGTACTTTATTCAATAAAAAGGAATTAGATTACAAATAAATGAACTTTATAAAGATTGAGATTCTTGGCTAACCTTCTTTAATATCCTATGTGACTTATTGCTCTTCAGTTTTTCAACTAAACTTCTAGAAATAAATTATAAAATATAATACAAATAATGCTGCCTTCCACAGAACGAATTCACTTTTTTTTTTAATGATCCGAGAAAAATGTTTACTTTTTCACATTTCCCGTAAAAATAATAAACTATTGTTTATGATTTGAATACTCGGGCACAACTTCGAAAATGACGAAGAAGTAACCGTCACCGTCAATTCTCAACGCTATAGCCAAATGTTAACCGATTTATTTGAATAATGTTATATTTCACTCATAATGGCAACAATGTATTAAAATAAAAAGTTTAATCGAAATCTTAATCATAAATATGTTTTATTTAAAATTACTTTCGGAACCTGAAAATAATTACGTGTCTACACTAAAAAACCTTGTAAAAGTTATATTTCAAGTCAAAATGTTGAGCAAAGGTATCTATGATATTCATCGTTTTTTACTTGCGAGTTATATGTACTTAAGTACTATAAAGCAAGTTATGCATTCGTAACAAAAATCGAACTCGAGATTTTGAACAAAGTTGACATTATGATGATGGCGAAGACGAAAAAAAGTGGGTCTCAAAATTCTGTTTGCCTGCCTGTCTGTCTGTCTTTTCGGCTACAGCCTAAACGGCTTTCTTCAAAATTGGTACATAGTATTTTTAATTTTTCTCCCCCCCCCCCCCCCTCACACGCTTTTTTTATTTTTTTTTTTTAAGACCAAAGATAACGGTACCTGTCTTCCGATTTCGAAATTTTATAAGTATTTTTTTTTCTCAAAAACTGCTCGACAAATTAAAAAACAAGACACAAAAAAAAATCGTTTAGTTAAAGCTAGATAATGAAGGAAAAAAAACTTCCGAAAAGTGGTTATTAACTCCACCCCCGCCCCTGGAACCATTTTTTTTTTGTTTTTGATTTTCTCAAAAATGGTAAAACCGATTTTGATCATTTTTTTATGCTAAGGCCCCCCAAAAATTTGAATAGAATTGTGTATTCAAATTTCCCAAAATTTTTTTTTTTCAAAACTCAATATTTCGAAAACTTCATGCTAGATTTTTTTTAATCTCTAAATAAAAGTTTTTGAATGTAATCTACAAGATGTGAGAAATTTTTTTTGTTTTATCTAAAACGTTTGGAAAATATTGCTTTTCAAAACTTAAAAAAAAATATTTTTTGAATTTCTGAAAAAAAAAATCATTCAATATCTAAAAAATTGGCTCAATTTTTTGTTAATTTTTAAGTTGGCGTACCAAATTGTTTTTCTTAAAAATGTTTTAAATTTTTTTTAAGAAACCACTGCAACGACTTATAATTTTTCTTCTTGCATAAATTCATATCTGAATAGCATTCTGTTTTTATCTCTTACTTTAAAAAAATAAATTTTATCCTTATAAACAGTTTTCTCTAATAACATTCGTTTTAAAAAAAATCCATTTTAGCACTTTTATGCATTTGTATGTGTATCACTTTTTTAAATTAAAATTAATACAAAAAGAAAACTTTACCTTCCAGGCTATAATACCCTTTGGTCTTATGAATGTTATAAAATTATTTATTATATCATTTCGTTTGATTTGTAGTAGCTACTCGTATTTTACTTAGATTTCCTTTTAAGATGTATGCTATACTTTAAATGACAAGAGCCACATTCCACATCTGATTTGGTGACTATCCCAAACTGTTTTTCATCCTTTGGTAAATTTAGGAGTTTTTTTCTTTTTCAGTTCAGTAAAAGCTTAACACGGCAAAAGTCACACTGGTTCAAGGTAAATAAGGGGTACAAACCCATTGAAATGACATTCTCGAATTGACAGATAAGTACTAAAGCACTTCCGAACGATTAGGACATGTCCGGTTTAAAGAATGTTCAGATTATGCTTGAACTCTGTTCAGAGGTCTCTTTGACATGTGTACGATTTTATCGAATCGAATGCTTTCTTTACACAGTCAAATTAAACTGAATAAAACCAGTTTTCTCATACTTTCAGACACTTGAATGACCCCACTTTTCGTAATATCGTACATGGGCAATTCTGGAAGTTTTTGGTGTTCAAAATAATAAAAATACCAAAGTTAGAACCGAGATTGAGCCTTAACACAAGCTTTCGCTATTGTAATATAGACATGCGTAATATAAACATAGACACTTTTTCGAAAAGGAAGATTTGCGTAGCAAATTAATTTTTCGAACATTTGATTTTAGCAAACTGCGTTTTCAAAAATAATGCTTTTGCATGAAAATTTCGGTTTGAGTTTTCGACTTTTGCAGTTTGTGTTTAAGAACATACTGCAAATGCATTTTTGACGCAAATGTCGTGTTCAAAAACGGACTTAGCCTAAACTATATTGACCTGCTTAAATGTTAAACAATTTTGATTGGCATAGCCTGGACGCAGCTTAAGAATCAATAAAATTTTCTTTTATATATTAAGTCAGAATGAAACATTTCGATTGATGCGGGATGTTTTTCGCCTAATACTCCTCATTTTTTCATTTCAAAAAACATTTAACTGTCAGTGTAAAACATGTTATTTTAAATACATCCTACTCTTCAACATTTCACGATATCGTAACCGTAAAGCAAACAGCTTGAAGAACTGATTGCTCTTAGTCTGCTTCACTTGTCAAAGGAAATCACAAACTCCCCAAAAATTAACATAAACAAATTCCTGTTACACAGTGTAAGAGATGTACCATGGTCAAACTTTACACGTTTTAAACGTGTCTTTTTCTCTTCCGAAACACTGTACCTAGTTTATTAAGCTTTCAACATGTTCATGTCCCCATGAGGGGAGAGTGTAATATTGATTTTAGCCTTTTCTCATTAACATCCCTGATATCATCCTCTGATACATTTGTTTTGAACATTAACTTGCAATTTACAAAGTGTATGACTATGTTTATGTATGTATTTTGAATGAACGAAAATGACAACAAAAAAAAAGAAATAAAAGAAGTATTGATTTTTAAATTTAGTTTAGTGAATACTGTTCCGGCTGAGGAAACTCCCATTCTTCTTAATCTCTTGCACCACATTTTTTGTTTTTTTTTTGTATATTTCTTTTTTATGCGTTCAAAAGAATTGAACACTGTTTATCCCCATTTGTTCGAAAACCTCATTCTATTTATAGAACTTTATTGATTGAAGAATAATGTCATGTATGCACTTCTGTGAACAATATCAATAAAAATGGCATACTACATAAATGTGCATATTCTTTATTGTTAAAACTTTTTTTTATATTTTTTTTGTCTTTATACATTTCAATAGGCAACAATATTGAATTGAAGTGAATTTGAACTAAATTGTCCCAGTTGCAGTATTTTATTCAGAAACAGATTTACAGTTCATTCCATATAATAGGACATGAGTTGAATAGTCATGCTCATAGATACGGTTTTTGTATTGTTTGCAATACTAAAGTGTTATACTTCAACTGGAAATGATCGAAGAACTCCGTCAAATATTTATACATATTTATATCAGCTGACTACGAGTATTAAGACCGTCTATTTTGAATTTAGAGCTGTCACTTTTTTCGTGTCAGTCATACCAGCATTATCGTTTTGACAGCTGTCATATAGAATTACGCAGTTGAACAAAGAAAAGAGAGTTTTAAATTCAATTCCGAAAAGAAAGTGTGAAAGTTCAGTTCCAAAGGGTGAAAGTTCAGTTCCGAAAAATCAGATTTTTCGAATATAAGACTGGCGTCGGGGATTTTTGCCCACCATATTGTACCTCCTTTGCATTTAGTGGGCAGATTTTTACACTTTTTATCGCAAATAAAATTCAAATAATATTTTTTTTTAATTTCAGAATAGTCAGTTTTAATGTTTATAACAAAACTAACTAAATCATCTGTCAACTGTCAAGTAATTTGACAGTTCTTGCTGATAGAGGTTTTCGATATTATACAAAAAATTAACATCCTTTAAAAATATGCTCTATTTCATAAACGCTGATAATTTTTCAAATTTATTGCAATTATAAATGTGTGGCTTATAAAATATTGATAGTCTTCAAAACTGTCAATTTTTGACAGACTTTGATGAATTGTGATAAGCTTTTTAAATTGAGGGTTTTCAAAAGTATTATAAAAAGTCATAGCCACGACAGAATCCGATTCATTAAATTTGACAATATTGCTGAACATTTAAAAGAATTGAGAATCTGACAGTTGTAAGAAATGTCATATAAAAACCATTAACTGTCATACTTGTCATTTCTTTTTTCTTGTTAAACCCTGGTTTGTCATTTTATCTTAAACTATGACATTACATGATATAAACATAGGTTTCCTGTATAGGAGATGGAAGAACTTAAATGTTCCTTTCAACCAACATTTCAACCCACAGAATGAGAGCATAAAATTTTTGTCATTCTACTGGTGGAATTAAATTTTAAGACAAAACATTTCGCTGTCATTCGGCCCTGCACAATTTGTATCTAAACTACGAGTAATGCCGTGCAATGACAATGATGACCATGAAGAATAAAATAAATTCACTGAGCTCGTCTTAAATGCATAATTGTAATGTGACTTACATACATACTCGTATGTGAATGTACATGCTGACTGACACAATGTGCGGCCGCCTAATTGTAGATTCGTGAGGTTTCTACATTTTAGATTGGACTTGGATTAGATGTGCATTGTTATGAATACGTACGAGTTAAGTTGGGTAGGTACAGTCTTGAATGTTTGAAAGACACTTAAATGCAGACGAGGTGACGAGTATTGCATTTCGCACTTTTTCACGAACCTGTAGAGTGTACATGTAAACCTGTGAGTGCAAAAGAATGTTATACTATTTCGTTACACAATATACTTTTAAGTTGGGGTGGAGGGGAGTTGTATACGATGTATAGTATAGTGTGCGGCAGCGTTGGCAGTTTGCAATAGTACTAGACTGCAAAACTATAAAGAATGCCGCCACTGACGTTATGGCACTGAATTATACTGTTTAGTTTGTTGACACTTAAAATGAGGTGTCATGGTGGGTTTTTGTTTTTGTGTTGTCTATGGCTCTGGAAAATATATTATATACAAACAATTTGGCTAATTAGAGCGACAAGCTTTATTGTTATGCGTTTTAGTTTGTTGTGGGTGTTGGATTTCCCCTGATGGAGGGTTATGTGGGTCAATGGTTAACAAACCTATGCCAATTATCATATTATACTATCGTTTATGCAGGGTAAGGCTGACTTGTGTGGTTCAATGATTTTTTATTGCAATACAAAATTGCCTTTAAAAGGAAAAAAAAAGAAGGTAAGGTGTGTCGTCATAAAAAGTTATAATGTGATGAGGATTAATGGCAAATTTAATATTAATCAAGATTCCGAGAACAAAACTCAAGGGTGGGCCAAATAAGAGAGAGCTGGTGTGCCGAATTAGAATTCGCTGCGTCATGACATAGTATTCCCATAGGTTTTTAATGTGCTCTTGAACTCTCCTGGCGAGCATTTCTGGTGAAAAAGCGGTGGCGTATGCGATGTAGTCGTCTGCATAAACCTTCGTCTTTGTACCTGGTATGCTTGTTGGTTGATCAGCAGTGTAAATGTTGAACAGCAGCGGTCCAAGTTTTGATACTTGAGGAACTCCAGCGTTGATTCCCTTGGTTGATGATATATGTTTTGTTGCCTGTACATAAAAAACTCTATTGGTTAGGAAAGTTTTGATTATTCTTACCAAGTGATTAGAAAGTCCAAGTTCCGACAGTTTGAATAGTAATTCTTCTATCCAAACGCTTTCGAAAGCATTTTAGATGTTCTTTAAGTCTGCTACAGTAGTTTCCTTTTTGTTGAGTGTAAGTGTTATATCAGTATGGAGTCCCAGTAGTGGATGTAGGGCGGCAGAGTGGTTATTTCGAAGAAATATTAACGCCTCCAGTAGGTTGATCATACAGCTGAGCAACGAAATTGGCCGATATCCTTCCATATTTGCGCGGTTGTTCTACGAAAATTGACAACTTTGGACGTTTTCCCGGCTGCAAGGAAATAGCTGCGGCACCAGTTGTTGAAGATCATAGTCAACCAGGAGAACAGCAAGATTTGGTAACTTTGTAAGTAAGTAAGTTTGTAAGTTTTGGGGTTTAAAGTGTAGATAGTGTCAGCCACTTCTTCAGGAGAAGTGAAAACATCTATCAGTGACCGCACCGAACAAGTTGAACAATATCTCCTGAAAGCGAGTTTCTACTTCTTCAGTAAAATCAGCAAGGTGTATGGGAGGGCGGACTTCAATCAGAAACTATCATGAAAGTGATTGGTAAACGCTTCAGCTTTCTCAGCAGAATTTGTTGAAACTTCTTGTCTGTGAAGGATGATGTCTGGAACTGAGTTCGCTCTTCAAACAATAAGATTAATCTTTTTAAATTGTCAGGGCCAGGTTTGATATCTAAGAGTCTCTTCCTGAAATATTTTTTCTAGAATGCTCCTTCTGTCGTCTTGGTTAAATGTTTCTTCAAGAATAGTGGGCTGCAGCATAGTGTCCAGTAGAATGTCCACCATAAATATAATGTTATTGAAATCGCGTAAGTTCCTGAGTTTTTTACCATTTTATATAAGAAAGTGCAGTTTGTCAATTAAACAAGACACGTTTACATTAAGTCGCTGGAGCTTTTCTCTGACTTAAGCAAAAAGCTCCAACAGACTCTTGAAATGTATTTAATCTATTTTGAAGGCTTGCAAAGTCTTACAAATTTGAGCAAGTTATTTTCGTAATGAACCAATCTAATTTAGAAAAATATAAAAAAAATATAAAATGAAGATATATCATCAGCTCGTTGAATTATAATTCATCAATTTTTTCCCGTTTAATTTTTAAATTCAAAAACTTCGCCATAACTGTAAACCATGTTCATATAAGTAAGATCAAACAAGCTTAATAGATATTATGTTGTAAAAAGAAAAAATTAACACAATCTACTCACTCTGTGTCCTTACTTCTTTTGATTTTTAATGTGTCGCACTCTTTTGATATAAAAATAAAAATGAGATGATAAAAGAGACCGACGCGCTGCGCTGCGCCGCGCCGTGAAAAATTAATCAATCGATTACTTCACTTCAGTGCACCTATAAACCCGTCGATATCTAAATCTAATGTTGTAAGTGATTTATAACAACAGTGTTGTTGACATGATGCTCAGATCATGTTCACGGTGGCATACATCGGAGTTCATAACATCAAACCTGAAAACTAATTGACACCAAATTTAGAAGACAAAAAAAAAAAAAAACACTTAGTTGCACTCATTGACTTTTATGGAATTTAAACTCCATGTTCAATTAATTACAATACTCGTAAGAGATAAATTCCTATCTGAAGTGATTGCATCAGGTGTGGTTTTTCTCTCAATGCCCCAAATCGAATGTCAAACATCTTGGTAATGTGTCGGTGACAGATAAAATCCAAATCAATATTGTTGGTTTTTTCTCCAAAAACAAAACAAAAAAAGTAAATGAAACTAGAACTTCTGGTTATCTTCAATTTTTTTTTTGAAAATAGAAGAAAAGCCTGTTTTTATTTTGAATTCGAACTTATTTGTTAAACATTTATTGGGCCCTATCGGGAATCTCGCTTCCCCTGAACCTCTCTCGTGAACCTCACATTTCTTCTAACAAAAAATTTCATTAAATGTCAGTTAAATTACCCTGGAAAATTTATTCCCGATACCAATAAATTTCGAGCCAAATGTTTCTTATTTTCAAAGAATAGAACTATTGTGAGGGAAATTGTATTCGCAATAACAAAAAGGTTTTAAACCAAGAAACAAATTGCAATAGGCGCTCAACAGCGTCAAACCCTTCAAGCCCCATACAAGTCTACAGAACCAGACTTTTCAAATGAGTTCATATATAAATCTGTCAATTCTGGAGATATCTTTTAACACACGCATTACTCTCGGACATGCAATGGAAATTTCCAAAGCAGACCATATGTTTCCAGAAATAAATTATTTCATGAAATCGATTTCAACGTTTTTTCTTACCATCTTTGTGGCAATAAATGATGAAATAATTTGACGTTTGATGTCAGTTCGCGAGACGTTTGTGATGGTTTTCACCTTTACATGTAGTTTGGGGCGTTGAGATTTAATTCCAGGCCTGGAATTTTATCTGTTTCTATTTTATTTTTAATACGAGTATTTACCCCGGTTACAAGAGTAGATTGAGGAATCGAATCCGAATTGAAATTTTGATCCAGTTATATATGGCGGCACTGGATCGAGAGATAGAATTGAAATGGAATCGAAATGATAATGTTGTTACACTGTTGTTGTACACACGCTCGATTCTTCGATTCCTCGATTCAGGTATACAAGCATATTTTCGATTCGATTCAGCTCGTTTAGACCAGGCGCGCACATTCAATTTTTAGTTTCGCAACTGTTTATTCGCTAAAATGAAACATAATAGGCTTTTATGGGACACCGCGCACTTAGAGCAACTCGATTCGAGCAACTAAAAACTTTGTGTTTTGACACAAAATAAACGATTGCCTAAAATTTATTCGCAACAGTTGAGCTGTTTTCTATAAGCGCAAGAGAGAAAAAAAATGTGAGCGTGAGTAAAGAGTTGCCAGTGCGCGGTACTCTATCAACTGGTGATTAAACTATTTGATTTCGATCACAGTTGCCAGTGCGCGGCTAGCCTTAGGGGGATCGGATCGAGAAATTCTATTTCAATCGGATCCAGCCATACACGGAGCTAAATCCTGATTCAATTTCGATTCATTTCTCCATATAAACGTAATATAATTGTAGAGAGAACGTCGTCAAATTGGTCGTCGTCGGTAATCTAAAAAAGGGTGACCATAAATAAGAACGATAAGCAGAGAAATACAAAACCAGCGATTGTGTGATATAAAATTGATTCCGGCTTTATTTTGAAGCTATATTCATGTCTAGGGTGACCACCTTACCAAAGTCAATTAATTCATTCAATTAAAAAAAAATATTTTTAGTTCGTTTTCTTTTTTCATTAAATTTGCATTGAACACATTTATTCCACACTTTGTTGGCATTTTTTTTTAAACAAAAAAAATAAAAACGCTCCCTAATACCGTAAGAAAAGATTCGCAACGACTAAGGTTGCAATACAGTTAAAAACAAAACAAATATCATTGACAAGAATAATGAAATGTCAAACTCTAAATTTGTGTTCATGATTTTGATGCATTAAGTTGCAAACAAAATTAAAGAAATACTTAAGGATGTGCTTTCACTATTCAGATTTTATTTCAATTTACTTTAAAACTTCGATACACGAATTTAATTTCGTTATAATTATGTGTAACGAGCCTTCAGTACACAGCGTTAAATTTCGGTACTGACCCGGTAATTTCGGTAAAGGTGGTCACCTTATCAATGCCACTTTGAATGGACACATTATTCAAACAGATGCCTCGGCTTGCTGGCAGTGCTTCAAGTGGTCTCTGTTCAAATTTTTGTTGACTTTGTCCAATTTGTGCAATGATCCTTATAATCTGTTAAATTAAGACATTAGGAGTTTTGCAAGCTCGTAAGGGTCTTAAATTGGTTGAGCGAGCAGGGAGGAAGTCTTCTAGATTCAACTTGAAACGCAATTGACCAACTTATGTACTAAAGGACGATTTACATGAGAGCGACCAACGACCGACGAATGAACGAACAGTCGCCCATTTTGATATTTTGTTCACATGCATTTTTTATTTATTCGTCGCGAATGACGTTTACTTAGACGACTGTCTTAAAGAAAATTCACCACTGACAACCGGAAATGAACACCCTGAGGAAAATAAAGTCAACCGACCTTCTAAATTTTATTTTTTCGTCATGTAAATTTTATATAAAAATAATTAAACTTAAGTCACTGTATATAGTTAGGCCCCCTATGAGTCAACGAATGTAAATTTTCATACATATGTAGTATCTTATTGTAAGCCAAATTGTAAATAGTACATATGTTCAATAAAACAAAATTGAAAAAAAGAAATTCATTCGTTGCAGTGTGGATGGTATGTGGAACGCGAATAGTGTTTGACAGTTCATAGCAATCATATTGCAATTCCCGACGACCAATTTAATTTCTCTCATTTTAGCAATTACAACGCAAATTTTAATATATTAACATTAAATTAAACTAGGTTTCTACCCTTTTGTAAAGTTTTTGTGAAGAATTTAGGCTTATATATGTTTTAAATCCCATTTGTTTTTTTATTCGTTGGTCGTTGGTCGCTGCCATGTGAATAGTCCTTAAGTGTGTCAGTTTTCAAGTGGGCAGATGCACTTCTACTTAGTCCCCTTTCTTTTACACTTAAAGAGGGAAACATTGATTTAACAGAAACTCATTTTCAGCTCCTGAATTATTGGTCATTTCAAAAATATGCAACGATAAATATTTCCTCTTTTTTGAAAATTTCCGTTATCAGATCTCATTCCAATTCTTGAAGAACTATTACAGCCAGCGTTCTCAGCTTCGCGTGACCTGTACAAGGTGTGACTAAAATGGGTAAACCTAGGTCCACGTACACACATTTTTATTTTCATCTATAGGGCAGATAAAATCCTGACTTATTTGTCGTAGTTCACCTTGAAGATGCACCGTAACTTAAGATCGATTCGTTCTCTTTCTCAGAACATGTGATAGATTGAGCTCTCAACGATTAAAAGCTAACTAGCAAATATGTCAAATATTTCACCAAGACACGACTTTAAACTATTTAATACAGACCACATGCGGTTCTTTACAAAGTTGATGAAATTTCTTTCCGGTTAAAAAGCAATAAATTAGAAACTAAAATCAACAACGAGGCGACGACGATTCGAGTTAACGAACTTGCATCGTCTTTGGCACCATCCATATCACCATAATCCCCTCAGTCAGTCATCATCATCATCGATAATAATTCTCACCGAAAAGCACATTTCTCTCGGTCAACTTTCTTTCTAACTAGCTTCCCAAACACCCCAGGTGTGCGCGTTCGGCTATTTACATTAAGCCTATACCAGGCTGGCCGGCAATCTCATACCACTTTTCCTTATCTTCAAACTCGCGCACTTAATTTCTAACAATTTGTCGACAAATCTTTTAAATGGATTCAAATAGCTTTAAATAGCACAGTGAGTACATTAGCATGTCTAACTAAATTGTCGACTTGCCGACTATATATATATTTTGCCGGTCCCTCTATTCTATTCTGCGAGAAGAATACCTAGCTCTTCGCATCTTGTCAAGAGTTAGTTTAATAAATGAAATTACAAAAAAAAAAAAAAACAACAGTTTACTCTCTTTCCTCGGCGGATTTTCAGACTCTTGGGTGCATGCATCCAAGTAAAATGTCGACGTCTAGGTTAGTCTATTTTTAGCCATACCCAACAGTCAGCGACAAAAGGAATCTCCTCGGTTCAATGAGGCAGCTTTCAAATTGATTCTCAGTGCCTGCACTCCAAAGACTAAAACCATCATTATCGCATCGGATGGAAAGATGGATGGATGGACGGATGGAGTTACAGATTGTAAACATGTAGTTCCTCTTCTTCTCGTCTCTAGCTTGGCGTGCTGCATTCCTTGGAACCAGTGGATGTTTTAGATGTAATGCAGGCCAGTGGCTACGACTTAAAGGGGAACATTTCACACTGCAAAACTGCTATTGTCTATCTTGGGTGCTTGGCATAGTCCACCCACAAGGAAACCGTACAACTGGCAGATTAATTTTATTAGCTTGGATTCCAGGTTAATAATGAAAGTGCACTCGAACTCGAAGTGCTGTTTCGTTTCTCTTTGGGCAAGAAAGATTTACTTAGGTTTATTAAATAAACAATGACCTGAATGACTGGAAAATTGTGGTTGAGTTGGAAGAAAGAAAATTGTAGGGTCTACTGATACGATAATAAGCCTTCAAATAGGGCGGAAAATTAGAGGTCCCTTTCATTCCTCATACGCACACAAGTGGTTGAGAGTTTTAATTCACTATAGGCCCTGGTTCTCTACGAGCTATTGCGCTCCCATTTATTTTAATTCCCTTTAAGATAATTTGGGATAACCGGAGGTTTAGTTTCAGCAATCTCTGTCCCCTCAAACCTAGGAAGTTAAGTTATAGCCTATAGCGTATTTTCTTGCCGAAAACCTATATGTTTGAAAAAGATGAGAGGTGCTATTCTCTAGTATAGCATTGCTTCGCCAATTTTCCAATGTCGCTCTAAACAGCTGGATGAGTTTACAAGGGATCCCGATATCCATCACCATCTACATCTCCTGAAGTTGAATGCTGCCATAGCGACTTTGAAGTCGATGAAAAAATGATCTTGTCAGGATCATCTTTTCTCTCCTCTTTGTTCGATACTCTTGTTTCGGCTGACTCGTTTATGATATTAGAACTTGTGTTAGGGTATGTGGTTGGTGAACGCACTAATATGGAGAACTTGTCGTTGCTTCGTTGACTTAAAAAAAACCGCACAAGAAAGAAGCCAACGGCGTCAAATCTCATGATCTCGGTGGCCAATTCACATCGCCATCGCGTGAGATAACCACATTCGGAAATCGCTCGTGCAAAAGCTCTATTGTGGCACTGGCTGTATGACACCTAGCTCCCGTCCTTTTTTAACCATATATCGTCGGGATCCATATCATCCAATTCGGGCCAAAATAAATTTGCTTGTTAACGAACCCATTCATTAGAAATGGGCCTCGTTGCTCAATATGATTTTTCGGTCGAAGCGTCAAGCAACTTGCTTGAATGCAAGACCGAGTTTCATTCTAAAATGAAATCATTTGCACATGTTGTCGAAAGCTGCAACTCTCCTATGAAGTGCCAAAACTAAATAAATGGCAGATGCAGCTTCAACAATATTGCCGCAATATCTGTCAATGTTAGGAAATCCGTATTGGATATTCCTTTATTAACCCTTGATAAATAACAAAATTTAAACAATGACAGTACTATACTAAGTAAACAGATCTTTTTTTTGACATTTGACAAATGTCAAAGTGTCATATGAAGTAACCACGATAAAAAGATGAAATAGGTATTGGAAGATTTTGACTTTAATAAAATGTTAGAAATAGCATAATGCTAAATTCGATTAAAATTTGCAAAGTCATCTTTTTAACCTTGTATCATACTAAAATATTTTTAACATCGTTCTAATTCGACTAAAATATTTCGCACATATTTCGAAAACCACATACTCCATATTTTTGAAACTTGACAATTAAATATTTTATTTCATGTAAAGGGTGTTTTTTTTTATTTTAGATGGGGAGAACTTCAAATTGGCAACACTGTTTTCTGTAGCTGCTGATTTGAAAGTTCTCGCGGTTATTTTGAAGTTTGTCTGTTTTGGCAATTCATCGTGTATAGATTCACGCTGGAGGGCGCGTTTGCAAGTTATTAAAATTTGTTTAAAAAAAAAGGAAAAAAAGAAAATGGTTCGATTTCGGAAAAACATTCGGCGTTTGGTACGTTGTGTGGTGCTCACAATTGTCCATCTGAGCGATTAATACGAAAAACTATGGATAATTTTCGAAATACGTTTTCTCAATGCATCCCTTAAGACGTCTTTATTCATTTCGCTCGGAACAAGTTAATGCTAATGTGCAGCGTTGTGTTGATGATGATCGAAATACTCAACAGTTAAACTTATGGCCATCCACCTTATGGAACATTTTGCATAAATACATATCTTGTGTGAAAAGTGGACTACAGTACCTTGCCATATTATTAGGCCCAAGCGAAAAAATGCAACATTTTTGCTTACTTTGTTTTATTTTCTTTTGAGCTTAAGAAGCTCCCAAGTGTTTTCTATGGGATTCATATCCGGAGAATATCCAGGCCAGTCTAATATTTAATTTTTTTTTAATTGAGAAAAGCCGTAACACTCTTGGCCTTATGGCAAGAAGCATCGTCGTGCATCAATATTGGATCTTCCTGGCTCAAAAACCACTTCCGAATTTGTGGCAATAAAACGGTTTCAAGCACTTTCTTGTACTGGTCCTGCCTCATGGTATTTTCCACAACTTAAAGAAGACCTACTCCTTTCCCTGATATTAAAGACCAAACAATTATGTATAGAGGGTGCTTGATTGTTGGAATCATGTGCTCTGGTTTGTTCTGCTCGCCAGGTCTTTTACGCACAAATTTTGCCTTTTCAGTCAAAACTTGGCAAAACGATTTATCCGAAAGGTAAACCTTAGACTGGGCCAAAAAAATTGACTATTTTTTTTTTTGAAAGATATATCGAGAATATCATTCAGAATGACAAAAAAAAATTTTCGTAAAAGTTTGAGCCCTTAATATCAATTTTAAGAGGGCTATCATCGCTAATTTTGATTTTTAGTCATAATTTCATGTTTTGCGTCAGAACTGACAAAACATTGAAGTAAAAAAAATTCATTTTGACTTACTTTTATATAAAATTAAATTCCCTACAAAAAAAGGTCTAATTGAAAATTTTCGTCAGACAAGCCGTTTTTGAGTAATTAAGCTTAATAAATTGTTATTTTTCGTTAGTTACAAAATTCCAAATTAAAAAAGTAAAATCGAAGAAAAATAACAATTTATTAAGCTTAATTACTCAAAAACGGCTTGTCTGACGAAAATTTTCAATTAGACCTTTTTTGTAGGGAATTTAATTTTATATAAAAGTAAGTCAAACTGAATTTTTTTTACTTCAATGTTTTGTCAGTTCTGACGCAAAACATGAAATTATGACTAAAAATCAAAATTAGCGATGATAGCCCTCTTAAAATTGATATTAAAGGCTCAAACTTTTACAAAAATTTTTTTTTGTCATTCTGAATGATATTCTCGATATATCTTTCAAAAAAAAAAAATAGTCAATTTTTTTGGCCCAGTCTAGTAAACCTGGGAAAATGCATTTTGATTGATTTTTTTGGTTGTATTATTTGAAGCAACACAAAAGGTTAATAAAAATAGCTTATTCCAATCTTCTACAGTTGAATGTTTGTACTTATGAGCCCATTCCAGCCGCTTATAAATCATTGCAGGCCTTAGTCTTGTCTTTCGAGCAGGTTTCATTGCGATTAACTTCATTTCTGCCGAGCGCCTTTGAACTTTGCGTTGCGATATTTTGACTCCTCCATCTTTGGTTATTTTCGCGAGCAAACGCACTGTAAATTTTCTGTTTTTAAGACAAACAACCCTGATTTTGCGATCTGTTCCTTGGAATATGTGTCGTGGTCGACCACAGCAACCTTTTCTTCGGGGACTTAAGGTCAATCTTTTTTTTTTATTTCTAACAGGATTTCTCGAAACTCGGACTGTGACCGCAATTTCATATAAGGATAGGTTAGTAGCATTTAAAAGTCCAGCTACTTGCCCAACATTCTTTAGCACTCATACTTACCATAAATTTGAAGAAATTGTACTATAAAACAACTTAAAAATTAAATCACTATTAAATTTTCCTATAAACTTCCGCACAAAATGACCTCCATGAAAGAAATGTGGCGTGTTGCATTTAGTGTAAGCTTTAAAGCATGAAACTTATTTTACAGCTAAAAAATATAGTCTTAACAATAAAGAGTAGTAACACTTTCAACTATAAAGTAAACACGTAGAAAATTATCGAGCTATGTTTCCGTTTAATTATTTTTTTGTTCGCTTGGGCCTAATAATATGGCAAGGTACTGTACTTGGGCCTTACTCTGTATTTCGTTTCGAAAGTGAAAATTTCCGAAAACGTATATTTGGTACTCTCTATTTCTAAAGCCGAATGAAATCCACTACTTTCGCAATAGGAATTCCGAAAGTGGATTTTCGTACCTAGTAATACTCTTACGTTTCCGGTTTCCGAATGTCAAAAGCATTCTAATACGGAAAACTTATTTCTACAACAATTGTGATAACGGAACTAACAAGAAATGTATTAAAATATATGTTTTTTTAGAAAATCTTAGTTATAATAACAATTTAAGCAAATAAATTTAATAATAGTGGCGCAAAATTTTAAACAGCATATTATTAAGGTATTAGTATGATACTATGTACTTAACAATTTGCTAACTTTATAGTAGTTTACTAACTCATTCTTAATTTTAAACATTTTCTAACTAGTATCGTACTAAAAGAATTTACTTAATAAATTGCTTCTGAACACACCTAAAACAATGACATTTCGTGTATAAAAGTAAGTACACGAACCTTGTTTGATGTTTGCAAATGTCAAAGAGTCATATGAAGCTAGCACGATACTAAAAAAATAAAGTAGGTGTTCGATGATTTTAACTTTAATAAAAGGGTAGAGAAAGTATGATGCTATATTCGATTAAAATTTGCAAATTCGTTGTTTTAACCTAGTATCATACTAAAACAGCTTTAGCATCGTACTAATTCAATTAAAATTTTGCGCCAGTGAATCTGCGACCAGAAGGGGACAAGGGACATTTAAAAACCCCTGATAGTCCAGTCATTTTAGGCATTTAAAACCCCAATCTGCGGAAAAATTCCTAGTGAGCTGAATTTTTGTATACACCTTTATTACGGCATTGTAATGAAGATGTGAAAAATCGACATTGATATCGTGCCGGCTAAAAAAGTTATAGGGGTCAAAAGGTCACAAAAATCAGTTTTTCGCAAATATCTCGCGATCTATTGCTCAGAGGTCAATAAAGGTCATTATAAAAATTGTTTGTCGTGAAATTGTCTACAAAAAATGTCCCTTGCATTTTTCTGTAAAATTAACCGTTTTCGGAGTAGAGCGCTGAGAAAGCGAATATATTATGACGATTTTTTTTTTCACCTCGTTTCCTCACCACCTTCGAGGCAGGGCGCGTTTTTTTTTACATGTTTTCCCCCGTAGGCATAATCCATGATATGTAATCAGAGGTTTTTTTTATTAACGAGTGAATAATTTTTTATTTGAATACAGAAAAATACGGAAAAATTAACTTTAGTATATAATTTTTTTTTATCATTCATTATCGATATCTTCAGTTTCTGTGTCATTAACAATATTCTTCACTAATATTCTTCGTAGTAGCATTGCGTTTGGGTATATACCAAGTATATGAAGAGAGCTAATATTTATTCCCAAAATAAAGAAAAAAGATAGAATATTAGATGCGTTCTTAGACATAGGGGGAGCCTTCGACAACAAATCCCACGAGGCACAACTTTTGTTAGGAAATGCGTACCCATCACCATAACTAGATGGAAATGTTAGGCACTAAAAATACTGTCACAAAAAGGACAAAATGTAAAAAAAAGTAATCACAACAAGAGGCTGTCCTCAGGGTGGTGTATTATCACCCTTGTTGAAGAGTCTTGTAGTGGATGAATTGTTAGAAAATCTTACCTCCCAAGGTATATTCTCCATTGTATTTGCTGATGATGTTGCTATCATAGCCGTAGGTAATCCAAAGAGGACTAACAATTACACGGAAATGGTGTCTATCTTTAGGATTATAAATAAACCCCTCCAAGACGACAATCATACCATTAACAAGGAATAACTTCTGCCACATATGAAACCTATCCATCTAGCTGGTGAAGTGATTGAAACGCAGAGAGGGGTAAAATATCTAGGAATTCTACCAGATAGTAGACTCCTTTTGAACAAACACTTAAAAGCTATAGTCGTGAAAGCCACAAAAGCCCTAATGATTTGCAAGAGCCTTGCAGGCAAGTCATGCAGATGCAAACCGAACATCCTTAGCTGGATATACACTATGATGGTAAGACCAATCATTACATATGGGGCGGTTGCATGGCACAAGAGAGCCGAATTATCAAGAATAAGGAAAGCTCTAGAAAAAGTCTAAGGGCTCGCGTGTATCTGTATTACAGGAGCAATGAGAACCTGCCCTACCGCAGCTATAGAGGTTCTCCTCTATCTATCCCCTCTACACGAGGCCATCAGAAGTGCGGCAATGGGAGTTATCTTGAGATCCTCGAAACAAATATCATCAAGTGGCACACTGATAGATCGAGTCCTAAGCAGAATAGTTTCAGATTTCTGAAACTGACTACCATATCATCGCAATATCACTGAATCTTGTTGAAGTCACAGTGCAAAAGAATTCTGATGACCTCGACTTTGGGAGCTGTTCTGTACACTATTAGGTCGACGGCATACACAATTGCCCGAGTTAGACTACCTATTAGATCGCTGGTGTAAATACTGAATAGAATCAGCAAGTTAACACAGCTGAAGACCATTTTTAATATCGAAGATTGCGGTATGCAATTGTTAATGACACAGAAACTGAAGATATCGATAATGAATGATAAAAAAAAATTATATACTAAAGTTAATTTTTCCGTATTTTTCTGTATTCAAATAAAAAATTATTCACTCGTTAATAAAAAAAACCTCTGATTACATATCATGGATTATGCCTACGGGGGAAAACATGTAAAAAAAAACGCGCCCTGCCTCGAAGGTGGTGAGGAAACGAGGTGAAAAAAAAAATCGTCATAATATATTCGCTTTCTCAGCGCTCTACTCCGAAAACGGTTAATTTTACAGAAAAATGCAAGGGACATTTTTTGTAGACAATTTCACGACAAACAATTTTTATAATGACCTTTATTGACCTCTGAGCAATAGATCGCGAGATATTTGCGAAAAACTGATTTTTGTGACCTTTTGACCCCTATAACTTTTTTAGCCGGCACGATATCAATGTCGATTTTTCACATCTTCATTACAATGCCGTAATAAAGGTGTATACAAAAATTCAGCTCACTAGGAATTTTTCCGCAGATAAAACCTAAAATGACTGGACTATGACGCCAAGCAAACATCACACTTCTCGTCGTTTTATTTCACTGATTTTAAAATGTATGTGTTTTAGACATAATATTTTTCGTATCACATTGCAGACTTCTACAATAGAATTTCATGTGATTTGTTGTGTCCCCCACAACCCACAAAAATCACCACTGACAACCAGGAATGAACACCCTGAGGACAATACAACCGACATTTTAAATTTAATTTTTTTTTCGTCATGTAAATTTTATATAAAAATAATTAAACTTAAGTCACTGTATATAGTTAGGCCCCTTATGAGCCAACAAATGTAAACTTTCACACATATGTAGTATCTTATTAGTTGTAAGCCAAATTGTAAATAGTATGTTCAATAAAACAAAATTGAATTGAATTGATTGAATTGATTTGTTGTGTCATGCCAACGGAATAGTCGTGTCCTATTCAGTTCTGATAGCCTCCTTGCCCTAAAAACTTTAAATGTACAGCCAATTTCAAGATGGATGGAACTTCTGCTGATCTTAAAGGAGCAGTAAGTTCATCTTGTTTTGCATTTAAAACCTAGAAAAAGCGTTCTTCGATAGGCGAAAATTCTGTACAAAACTAAAATAACAAACAAAAGTTAAATGAATCTTTGTCACCAATAAAATTTTACCGTTTATCACGCATTTCCATAATAATTTACTTATCCCGAATAAGTTTTCGTTGAATCCGTTCTTCATTAAAATAAATTCTTTCTTTAAAAAACCACAATTTTTTCTTATCCGCCTTGTTTGTATTTTGTTTTGATTTCTTAATTTGACAGATCTCATGAGAAATAATTCGACACTCGAAAAAACTAATCCGTAAAAGGAAAAAGTGTTAAGTACTATTTCTTTCCGTTTCGAATGTCTTACAGAGTACTAAAGCAAAAGCGGAACGAAAAGCACTTTCGAATATGACTGACTTTCGGAACGAAATACAGAGCCCCTGGACTAGATTGGAAAGTAATATTTGCTTTGAGAAATCACATGGCATTATGTTTTGAGGTGCAACTATTAAAGGAGTTGTTTTAGCCATTTACAAAAATTAATTTCATGCTTATGAAAATTTGTCTGTAAGAACATCCATTTCTAACTCTCATAAATCTAAAAAACTAGTTCGGGCGATACAGTGGGGCATTTTTTTTTTTTTTGTGTGGGGTTATGTTAAATTAACGATTTGTATTGATTTTTGAGTTAATTTACCCTATTTTGGGACTGATGAAGCTTACTTCAATGTTCACTGGTTTTTCTTGCACTACAAACTTATGACAATTAATCAAATTATTCACTGTTAAAATTTTTTAGTGGTAATGCCAACTTGACAACATTCGTAGAAATTTTAATTAAAATTCGCACCTACATATAATGCTCAAAGTGACTTCAATATCAAAAAGTCTCAGATTTTAGGTTAAAAATTCAAATTCAGAAATTCAGGATTAGGTATTTTTTTGAAATTGTTTTGTATTCACGTTTTTTTTTTTGTTTTGTTGGAAAGTATTTTTAAAGTTATTTATAAAGTTAACATATCAACATATCCCTAAAATGTCGTTTTTTATTAAAAAAAAAAACATACATATTTATTATTTTTCCACACTTTCTCCTTTACTTACTTTTAATCTTAAATGCATAGCTACTCGTATCTAATAACTTACAGTCTCAAAAGCAAATTCTGCCGTGCATTTTAGTTGCATTACATGAAAATCAACATGAAAACATGTTTTTTTTTTATAAGAAATATCTTAATGCTATTCAAGAAATAAACCTCATTCTAAAAAAGATAATCTCATCACAAAACCGTATCGTCACACGAAGACCTACTTAAATAATTTATTTACTAAAACGTTTGAGATTTGAATAATTAGTTCGCATAGTTTCATTTCGTCTGTCTCATAAGTCACAAACCCGATAAAACCATTAATGGAAAGTGAACACATAAAAATAAACCGCTCTCCTTTCTAATAATTCTATTTCATGACAGCTAACCAAACACGATGCCACCGGCACGAAAGTGAAATTAATTCAAAATGACAGCCATGATCAATAGATTTCCGTTACGATAGCATTTCCGCAATCCATTTTTTTTTTGTTTGTTTTTAAATTGCTTCTCTTATTTGCGCCGAACTCAACCGAGTGCATATTTTGAGACGTCACGTCAACTTCTTTTTGTTGGTTGGTACCAAACTCACGATGGTATTGTAAGAAATGATTTTATTTTTTTTTTAACACCGATGCATGTTAAGCCATACTTAACTAATTGAAAATTTATAAATTCTGACTTTCTAGTCCCGTTTGGATAATAAATTGTAAAGAGAGAAATAATGTTTTAAATTAAGGAAATCAACAGATAAGCCCTTAATCAGTGTTACATTTATTTATGAGTTGTTGTTGTTTTTTTCATATCGTTTCAAGTCCCCCTCGCCTTTAACTTGATATTGTTGACGTCGGTGTTAAAATATACATTCCAAGCTTAGTGTTATCATTTTTCATCACAATTGTTTTTTTTTCAAAATTAATTATCTTTCATTTGAAATGAAGCTATGAGAAAAAGGTTGGTCTCACAATTTTCCGACAGAAAATATAAATAAAACTGTTAAACTGTCAGTGAAAACAGGGGTTACTGGATTCATCAAAATAAAATGCTTCAAAATTATTATTTTGATTAATATTTCTATGATTAATCGAAATAAAATAAGTCTTTCAAACAAATATTAATACAATTGCAAACCAGCTATCATTGACTTTTTAATCATTAATTTCAAGACGGTGGTCACATTGGACTAACTCCTCTGACTTTTTTTTACGTCTCTTTACTTTATCTTTATTATTTAAATGAACGAACCTATGAATTTCAAAAGTTAAATATTGTTAGAAAAACAACGCACCACTGGACTCTGCTATGTAACGTAAAGTTTGTAAGACTTATGTTTTTGACGGATGTTATTTCATACAACATTAAATTTTTCAACCGATGTTCAAACAGAGATGATATATGTTATGAAATATTACAACATAATTGCTCGGAGGATTAAAAGGCTCGTGGTGAATATTTGATGGTTGAAAACATTTGTGAAACACGCTGTCAAATCATCACTGTTCAATAGAATTTTTATCATGGCGGACCAATTCAGAATATAGATAAAATTTTAGATGAGGCAATTTACTTGATTTTTATATTCCAAACTTATATTAATCTAATAAAATCCATCTAAATAACCGTTATTGCACATATATGTATGTACATATATATTTTCTTACGATGCGCACAGTTAGAGAAGTTTATGGAAAATGAAATTTGCTTCAGGCTTGACAAGTATGCGTTCACATTCTCAAATATGCATGTCATGCGGCCAAAACATCAAAACATTTTGAAATCCATTCAGCATACTTGACAGGCCGATGAATGGATCGTTAACATTATCAAAATCAAGCCAATTCGGGCGTGCTTGTCAAACATACTTGATAATGTGGAAACCCCTAATAGTGCAGGAAAATATGATACTTCAGTTTGACTTTTGGAGCCTCATTCTTTTTTTTTTTCATTTGATTCGTCTTTCGTCTTTTTGACAGTTAGTTTGAGTGAGGGCTGGAAAAACGTGGATTTATTCCATTACACTTCTTCACCTCACAACAAATATGTCAAAAAGACGAATCACCTGAAAAAACTGATGTTTTTTTTTCTACTTTAGACAGTGTTCACACTCAATCCTCAATCCTTCGATTTTTTTTGACATTTCTGTTCTTTATCTCACTCCCTCTGTCAGAGATTAATAAACCGATTGGTTCATTCCAATCTTGTAATGTAAATTTCCAAAGTAAAAATAAGCGGAAAAAATAAATGTTTTAATCCATTGGCATCGTAGTCATCATTCCAGTTTATGGTTTGACAGATGGATAACAAATTCAATTAAAGGTATTCACAATAGATTCTGGCTTGTTGTTCACGATTGATCAAATATTTATCAAATTGGATTTATAATACTGATTTATCAATTCATTGATACATTTTGGAGACTTTCAATATATTGATCTTTAACAACCGTAATAAGGGTCTAAATGTACAATACCATAATGATGTTTTTCCTAAAATCTGTCTGATTTTACAAAAAAAAAAAAAAACTATTACCATCTTCTATTGTGCAGTTTTAAATGAGCTTAAATGTTAACTTTAACATGCTTAAAAAATAGTTTTACAGAAATTAGAAGAAGCTGGTTACAAGGTTATTCATTATTTACTGGAAATAAAATGTCAACTACTGCCTAAACGGCAAAGCCAAACTTCTTTAAACTTGGTAGATAGCATATTTAGATTTTTCCCCTCACATGTTATTTTTTTAAGATAAAAAATAACGGAACCTGCCATACAAATTTCTTTTGAAATTTTAGTAATTTTTTTGTTTTGCAAAATTTGTTATAATTATGGCAATAATGACGTATATGAATTGTAATGGAAAATAAGAGACAAACTATGGATTATACTTTGGTATTTACACGATATGACATAACTTCTGCCATATTTTTAGCCATTAGTCACAGTAGAAAATGCATTTGTGTAAATGGAACATTAATTCTTTCGAAACATAGAAAAAGATGACTATTTGCTAGTGGTTTAAATTCAGCATTAATTGATGATAAAATACCAGATAAGAAATTATGACAATCTTAATTGGATTTAAATGATATACCAACAACAAGTTTTGCTGTTGTTCTTGTCAAAATATTTTCTTCAAACCATTTTGAATCACACTATAAAAATGGAAGAATGAATAAATTCAAGTGTCTACCTACAAACGGGGCATGCGGAAGACACGAAAACCAACAACAACAACAACGAAAACCGATCAAAATGTGTAATTGAGTATCGATAATTTAACTCGAATTAATATACACGGTTGTCATTATCTATACCGCAAATGGCAACAAAAAGAAAGCTCAGCGAAGCGATGAAGACAATAGTTTCCTATTGAATGGAATGTTTGATATAATTAGAACTTGATTTCACTTGGTTTTCAATACAATTTATTATTTGAACACCTACTTGAGGTGAGTATATGACAACAACATGACAACCTGTAATGTATGTCAAGAATTCGTTGAGCTGTCATCTTTTATTGCTTATTGTGTATATGGAAAGATTCTACGAGGGGAATCACGTTAGTTTTGTTTTTGAAATATGAAGAAAATGTGAGTAAACAAAACTTATTATCGCCTACCTCCTACAAGAAAACCAAATACACTTGCCTGGAAAAGTTTGAAAACAGTTTGGAAATGACGGAGTTTTTGTATTTGTAGCTTGTAGTAATGGAGAGTTAGTAGCTGAACTCGGTATCCTGAAAATCGATAAATTTCCGTATCGTCTCGATCCCGTTTCATTCTAGTCGTTGCTTGCTCTTATAAAAAGTTTGACCTAAGTCAGTTAAGCAACTAATGAGAAGACGAAAAATTGTTCTATTAAAGATAGTGGGTTATATGAAATGTGTTCCTTCCAAATGGTAGAAGGAACCAACTTATCTGGTGGGCATTTCATTGGGCAGGAAAAATTATCCAGGTCATGTCTTAAGTTGAAGATAACTAATTTTCAATTTTCAACACAGTTGGCACAAAAACAATATCATTAATATCTCTTTGATAATAATTAACCTGACAAATTTCATGCAAATCATTAAGAGCAATTTTCGAGAAATTAAGTTATAAAACTAGTAGACTTAGACTAAGACCACTTCCTAGACATTTTTCCAGTTTATAAGAACAAAATTTGAAAATTTCATCAGAATCATTAGAGTCGGTTTCTAAACAACCAAGATGTGAAAAAAAAAAAAAAACAAATTGCGCGAAGAATTGTGCCGGGTAGATTCTGGCACCCTGTGGAGAGGTCATAGTGTGTTGGTGTGGTGGCATCTGTCAAATCTGTTGTTTACTATTCATTTAAATAAATAAATTTGGTGGTGCAACAGCTCGAAGTGAACCAGGGCCTAGTGACTTACAACTCTCAACCATTCCTGTGTGCCTGTTAACAGGAACGGAGGGGACCTACAATTTTCTGCCGATTCCGAACGGTCAATGAGCATCACTTTTCATGACAAGAGATATACTCTTAAAGGATTTGTCAATTCCTCACAAGAGGCAGTAAACCCATGAAAAACTTTTTTGCAGCGCTTAAGAATCAAACTTGAGACCTTCCGCATGACAGTCCAACGCACTAACCATTATGCCAAGGGGTACTACTATCAGTTAGTGATGCCAAATTATGATTTGACAGCAAGTCCAAATGATTAAACTTTATTATCAAAACGAATGTTTGTTAGTGCAAACGTTGCGCGTGTTGCGTCCATTTTACGATAGGAGTTGTAGTTTACAGTTGACTCTTCAACGTTTGGTGGCCGGTTTGGTCAATTGTCATACGTCAAAGGAACCCAAGATCAACTGAGAACATCGCCACGGTCTGTGAAAGTGCACAGAAAACCCGAGGCAGTCTTTTCCTCGCCACCGTGTACAAGAACTCGACTTTTCGCAGACTTCAACTCGGCGAATTTTTCGTCGCAACGTACAAGATCCAACTGACCTAAAAGTCCATAGTTTAAGTGGACCAATTTTGGCCGAAAAGCAAAGATGCGCATTTTCGAATTAATGTCCGTGTAAACAAGCAAAACTGCTGTTTACCATGTGAGTTGATTACTCAGTCACGCCCGCGCTGTGTTGAAACATTTCAAGGGTAATCATAATCCCTTGAGCGCGGGTAGATTATAAAAAAAAAAAAAAAAAAAAAAAACACAGCGGACGCAACGATCGACATTCTGAATAAACGACTTGAGGGTAAGGTTATCTCCGGCAGAGGGGACTTGAATTGGCCACCAATGACATGCGAATTGACCCCGCTAGACTTCTTCTTGTGGGTTTTCTTTAAGTCACAGGTCAATGCCAATACGTCCCAATCGAAATTCAGCTGGATCTATGCGGAAGAGTCATTGAAGATTGGACCACTTGGATCTTTGCCACTTTAAAACGCCGAGCTGGCATTTGATCGATGTCATATTCCATACATAATGACATACATGGGCCATAAAATAAGAATTTCAAACAGCTTGTTTTGCTCTATTTCAACTTCTACCCATTCCCATTTTACCATAAAAATATTTGCATTTTAATATACTGGTGTTCCTCATGCATCAATGCTTAGTCCGTTTCTTTTTTCATTATTAATCAATGTCGTTCTGTTTCTCTCTTCATTCCTAAACTGATAAATATCATAGCAAGAGATATTCTTAGGCTTTGGCCACGCACTGAGCGACGAGCGACTGAGCGATTGAGCGACGAGTCGCTGAGCGACGCAAAAAAATTAAAACACATGAAATTGTATGGAGGTGGCCACGTACACCCTGAGCGACTTGTCATTGTTTTAAGCGACAGAGCGACGTCGCTCAGTCACTCGTCGCTCAGTGCGTGGCCGAGGCCTTAGAATAATAATAATTACTTCCTAACAAGGAGCGGTTCTACTGCAGGAAACAAAATTTAGGTGGAATAGGCAGGATTATTGCAACATTCTGCAAGTAGGTTCAACACACTAATCAGTACGGTAAGGGATAAGTCCTGGCTAACACTTCTGGCTTATAAAATCGTTAACACAAATATTCTAAAAAATGAACAATTGTACAATAGGTGGAGACAAACACACAATATTATTAGGGACATTTAAAAAAAAATGCCCTTAAAAATAAGTCAAGACTCTGTTTGCTTTCTGTGAATTTTTCGTCAAAAAACCCAAGATTGCATTTTTTTTGAAATTCTAGATAGAAGCGATATCAAATAAGTGTAGTTCGGACTACCCCATCTAGATAAGCTAAAATAAAAAAATATTTTTTTTTGCTCCCAATCGCAAAAAATGGAACAGGCTTTAAATTGTGCATTTCATTGTTCGTCAAAAAAAATTCTTATTGGAACAAAATTTAAAAAAAAAGTTCTGTTTTAAATTTTAAAGTTTTCTTCTTATAGGTTAAATAAATTGGAAATTGTACTGACCTCAAATTTGTTTAAAAGTAGATTGTAACCAACGACAAGAAATTGGCACAATTTTTTAGTTAACAAATGAACAGCTCAACCAATAAGTTTCTCTTCACTGTTCTAACGAGTAGAGTACATATAATGCTTCAAAAACTCAATGCTGTCTCCTGCCGCTAAAGCGGAACCCACCCGCATGTCGCTATAGAACTTGCATTAAGGAAACCGAACATCTTTTCCAGTTCTCGGTATGTGCATTACACACCAACTTGTGTAGTATGATCACTTGGGTTTCCTTCGACGTTTGAAGACATTTTTCAACCTTTGCGCTCGATATCCCACTTTTTATAATCCCGTTTCTTAAAATCCCGCTTTTTATAATCCAGCTTTTTTGAAATCCCGTTTTTTAAATTACCGTCTCTTAAATCCCGTCTCTGATTGCAAAAACTTTTAAAAAATAAAAAAAAAAGAGTTATTTTGAATAACATTTTAGTACAACAAATATAACATTAAACAAAATAAAGTATTAATTTGTAAGAAAATAGTAAACAAAATACTTTTTTTTCATAAACTTATAAGTACAGGAGTATGTTCACATTTTAATTCAACTTAATATTGTGAGCGATGTGCCGCAAAAAACCAGTTTTACTCATATTGTTTTTCAGTGGTTTAAAATGAGTAAAAGGTAATTTTAATTTAATCTTAGAGTTTAGAGATCAAAAACAAATGCGTACAATCGAGATAAAAACAAGCTGATGCATTTCCTTTTATAGTCTGGTTATTCTTAATCTTTTTAATGTACATACATAGGTATAAAGCGTTTATAATACTCAAATATAAATATAAGAAACGAGCTTGGCGGGATTAAACGGGATAAGTCGGGATTTTTAAAAGCGGGATTATAACAGATCGGCATTTTGAATAAGTGGGATTTTAAAACTCGGGATATTAAAAAAGCGGTATTTTAGAAGGCGGGATTTTAAAACTTTTTTTTTCGCGATTTTTAAAAAAAACGGAATTTTAGAATTTTAAAAAGCGGGATTCCGATACGCTGACTCTAGTTTATATTCGTCCAAAGCTCATATTTGGGGATGTGCCCCAATAACCCACTTGAGTCTCTAGGATAGAATCCAAAAAAGATCTTTAAATGAAGGTGATAGAATTATAACTACAATGTTCCATGTCTTTCATTATTTTACCGTTATTCTAGTGAAATAGCGAGTTGCATTCCGTTAACAATTAAACCGTTATACTCGCGCTTCAGGAAATGACTATAAGTTTACCCTTGATCCCAACCTAGGACGTATTGTTAAATTAAGAGATTCTTTCCTTGGTCGCACGAATGTGGAATGCTTTACCCTGCTCAACATTTCCCTCCCACTACTATATTCAGACATTCAAAACCAATGCGAACAAACTATAAACAAACAATTTTAAAACAAAATATCTGCGGCCCTGAACTTATTTCACCTAATTATATGCATTTCAAATGAGTTAAAAAAAAAGAAATTTCTCTCCAGCAATCAGATTGTAAATTCAGAATTATGGTAATCTTTTCTCAATTCAAAAGTCATTATAGGTGAAAGAACGCGAAACTCATTCCAGTTTTAAGAACTCGCGATCAGTTGTAGTATGCATTGGTCACATGTTTTCTTTAAGTACAGGGAAGGATTAGATTGATGTCCAGCAAAAGATGTTGATTTTGGAGACAAATAAAATTAGTTTCTGAAGTTTATTTTGTTCTTAATATGGAAAATTAAATGTTATATGCTCAATGAACTGTGCTGTCGAAAGTATAAATTATATAGTATCGGTATGCTCCTATATCTGAAAAACTTGTGGGAACTTATAATTTTTTATAATTAAGTCTTAGTTACACGCATCAATTTTAAGTGACGTTTAAAAAAAAGTGACATTTTTGGAAAATGTTCATACAATTTATAATAGGAAATGACACAGCAACATAACTAATAAAGCTTAATTATGCCAAAGGAATACTGTTAACTGTGTATGTGAGGGGGAAGGTTCATCAGATCAACTGATGCGAACAGTTTTTTTTTTTTGTAACAATTTTTTATTATTGGGAAAGAAAAAGAAGTTGTGTTACTTATTTAAATAATGCGGAAGCTGTGGTGAAAATGAAATTTAACACTTTTTTAAGAAAAATTAAATTATACTCGCTATATTTTTCGCATTTAGTACGAAATCGGGATTGCTCCATCGGGTTAAATTTTTTTTTAGGTATTCTCTGGATTTGAATAATCTTTTGAAGTTTCGATGGTTTTTCGTATGCTTATCTCAAATTTGAGCTTAGATCTGCTGATTTGGATAAAGTTTTCAGGATATTTTGCATGAAAATCTTACTTTTTGAACAACTCGAATATTTTATCTAATATTTTTTTTTTTCAAAATCTCTAAGATTATCGTACCAATACAGTTTTAGCCATTATTTTTACTTGCGATATATGTACATAAGCACTATAGAGCAAGTTCTGCATTTGGAAAAAAATCGAACTCGATATTTTGATCAAA
Source organism: Philhelius festivus (assembly GCA_963931855.1). Classification (NCBI taxonomy): domain Eukaryota; kingdom Metazoa; phylum Arthropoda; class Insecta; order Diptera; family Syrphidae; genus Philhelius; species Philhelius festivus. The sequence continues at coordinate 53,647,430 of OZ007556.1, read as the reverse complement.
GTTGACATTACGATGATAGCAAAGACGAATAAAGTGGGTGTGACAATTCCGTCTGTCTGTCTGTATGTCTGTACCTCGATCTACAGCCTAAGCCACTGCAGCTATTTTCTTCAAACTCGGTACTTAAGGGTCTTCGGTGATTCCCTAGAGGGGAAATTGAATTTTTTTTTAGCTCTAAAACTAACGGTACCCCACATACACCCGTAATGCATAATCATATTTATCTCGAAAACGGCTCTAACGATTTTGATAAAAAAAAAAAATGGGTGTGATATTATGGGCATGGACTACATTTTGGGCAAACAAATTTTTGGGGAAAAATGGTATTAACGGTACCTGTCATAGAACTGTTTTTTTGATTTTCGAATTTTACATCAACGGCTCTAACGATTTTAACTAAAATTTTTATGAAGGAGTTGTTTTATAAAAATTGGAAAAATATAATCCAAAAATTTTTTCGAAAAAAATAGTTTTTGGCTTTTTAAAAAAATAATAAAATTTGTTTTGAAAGTTCAATATCTTGAAAACGGATACACGATTAAATTTTTAAATTACGTTTAAAAATGCATTTTATTAAATACTAACAATTCGCATATCAATATTTTTTATAAAACTTTTAAAGAAAATTTAGTACACAAAAAACATGTTTCAGTGTGTCTGTTTGTCTGTAGCTCTCCCTACAGCCTAAACCACTGGACCTATTTTCTTCAATCTCCGTAGTTAAGGGTCTTGGGTGATTCCCTAGAGATTCTTAGAAAGTTCCACCCACAGATTCCTTGAAACCCGCCAAGTGCCAATTTTTACCATCTGTATTTTACGGGTTTAATATTCAAGCAAATATTTCCATCGAAATCGGCACATTTATGTCTTTAGAGCCTTGGAGCATTATTAAAATTATTCTCCATCCTTTATTCCGTCTAGTGTATAGTTAGTTTCCGAAATGAAAGTCCGGATAAATGAATCCAAAACATGATTTTTTATGTTATTAAAACTTCTTCTTTTCAATAATTTCCAGATTGATAAGGCGCTTATTTCCCGTTAACTTTTTGGGATTTTTCTTTTGAATCACAAATTAGTTATTTTAACCTATTGTAAAATTAAGACAAATGTTTTTGTGTGCTGTATGTAAATCGTTGTTTTTTTTTTTGTCGAGTCGGCCCTCTATCATCCAAGGCCGAAGTCCGCCTAGATCCCCGCCTGTATAGTAAATTCATTCGTCGCTTGGAATCTAATCACTAACAACATCGATAGATAACTAAACGATTTTGTGTATTTTTGTTGTTGTTGCTTTTATCCAGTCAAACTGGCAAAGTATACAAAACTGATATGAAACCGATAGTGTTCCGACCATGAATATTTTTCACTCCAAGTCGTAGTATCTTGCGGACTTAAGTTAATCAATCGGACTTGGTAACCTTTTCAGTCGTTTTCGGTGCTGTTGCTTCTCGCATCGTTGTTTCTCGCACGTTCGGAAGTTTCGAAGTTTCCGTGTTTTTTTTTTTTTTTTTTTTTTTATTCTTAAGGTTTCAAAGCAGCTACATATACAAAATTCAAGTATGGATATCCAAGAAATAGAACAACATCAAATTCTGGAGGAATACCATAATACTTTGCATGAATTAATTCCGAATGTATGTATCAGATGAAAAAGGAACAATCTTTATTTCTTTTTCTCCTTTTTGTTGTTGTTTGGACTTTGATCAAATGCAATAATTATCAATTTAAATGCATTTGATGGTGTGTGTGTGTGTGAGTGTGAGTTTTAAAAGTGTTAATATCAAATTTCGCATCGATTGGTATCGCAATTAATTATGTACGTTTATTTTCTGAGTTCATTATGACAGAAGAAAAATATGAGATCAGATGAAAGATCGTTGCTACCTTTTGTAACCGATTCAAAGTGCTACTACTGGTGTTACTCGGGTCTAGAGTGCATAGTGTGCGAATACTTTGTGGTGCGTTGACACTATTGGCGTTGTTAATAGAAACCGCATAAATGAATTAAATATTAACAAAAAAAAAAAAAGCAACCAACATCAACTACATCCAATAATTACTTGCTCAAGACCTAATTAATATGTCTTATTGACGTGTAGTTTGCCACATACTCGTTATATATCTCGGTGATGTGAAGTGTTTTTTATGTCCACAGTAGTTAGTTTTTTGTTGTTGTGACTACTATCGATGACATGCATAAATAAAAATGATATCGAAAATCTGATTAGAAATACCTATCTTCATACTTATTTGTAAGGCTTACGATATCAGTGATTTTTTGCATTAAAGGGTGTTTTTTTACGATAGAGACATAGACGAGAATGGCTGTCAAACACTACATTAACGTTTTTGACATGTTCGGTATTTGGTCAGAGTTCAAAGAACTCCGAAGCTTAAACAGAAAATCTTTCTTTTCTTCTGTGGAATACTTGAAAAAAAATCTGATGATTTTCATCAGAAGTATGGAGTCTTAAGTTACTCGTACTTGAAGACTTATTTTCGATTCAATGCGTATGAACAAACAAAATTAACTTAGTTTTCGGAGTACCTAAGCCAAATTAAAAAATCACTCAATTACAACTACAATAGTGCACTGGATTGTGTAATTTTCACGCTTTCTGAACCATCGGTTCTTATAATTATTTTTTTTTTCTCAAAATGAGACCAGAACTCGCCTTAGAGTCAATGATCAAAGTTGCGGGACAATGATTTTATTATTGTGGGCGAAATCAATCCGAATGATTTTCATGACAATGTTATATACTATGTGAAGTATATGATAACGAAATTAATTGCTGAGTTGGTTACGGAGATTTATGCGATTTGATCCCACACGACTAGGTCTCGTGGTGCTATGTAAAATTGTTACATAAATAAACCGCAAACTATTCATGTCTTAGAGAATATTTAGAACCTTCATGAGTAAATAGAGCTCCAAAATATCGCAAGAGTTGCTCAAATATAAACCATTGCGATGCCCAGTGATTGCTTAGTGATACATTTGAATGAATTTCTGTCTTTCAAAAATGTATGGATCAAAAATTACTTAAAATAAATGTAGAATGACTAGTAGACACACTCGAACGTTGTTCGGATATTTTTTTTTAATATTCTTCAAATTTGTATACATAAAGGGTGGGCCAAATACAAGTTTCTTTTTAAAAATTTAATCAAATGAACAAAATTAACTTTTTTCCATGTATGGCTTCATTTTTGGTGTTTCGTCTCCAGTTGTGCGGTTTTGACAAAATTTGAATAAAATAAAATAAATTAAATAGATACAAATATTTTGATTTTATTTGTTTTATTTAAAAAATTAATTTACACAACTTTTTTATTTTAATTCAACGACGCGTTTCGGAATAAATTCCATCTTCGGGTTCAAATGACATATTATTATGGCTTTATTAGTGTGAGCAAACTTTCCCATTAATTATGAAACACAACGTCGTTCAAGTGCCTGCGTCGGCTGGCTTCGCAGTAGCGCATTCTGTCACTCCAATTTTTCGAGACCTGGTTGATGATTTCGGGATGTACCTCAGATTGCTTGGATGATATTGGCCTTGAATTGGTGCTTGAATTGTTTCTTGATCGTTGGCATAACATCGACCCTTAACGATTTGGTGTGCAAAAGATCGATTGTGTCATAGACTGTATGGCATGGCACACCATCCTGCATTAACCAGAGATCGTCTAAATCCATGTCTTCAATTTCATTAAAAAAAAGTCGGTTAACATGGCTCGGCAACGCCCACCGTTGACCGAAACGTTGTTCCCATCCTTTTCGAAGAAAAATGGTCCAATAATGCCACCACTCCACAATCCGCACCAAACTGTCATTCTCAGTGGTACTGATACTGACTTTCTGTCAAGATTTCGAGCGGGAAACAGTTGTCAAAATAACCTGATTTAAAAAGAAACCACTAGATGGCCCACCTTTGGGTACAATAGATCTCTAAAATAAAATAAAATAAAATAAAATAAAATAAAGGATATAGCTTAACTGACAAAAGAAATGTCAAATTGTCTTTTGAAAGATAAAGAAAAAATGTTGACCAACGTGTTTATGCTTTGTCAATGAAAGTCACAGATTTGACAGTTTATCAAATTCAAATTAAAAGGGATGAGTTTAAGGATAAATATGTAAGTTTTTTCCTGTACCTCAAAATCTGTGCCAACAAGCATGTAAAATGCGGCAAGCTCAATTTGTTTTCTCTTTGGCATAATTTAACATAAACAAAGTACATATTTTTATTTTATATTAACACAATTTAAACTAAAAATCGAAAACATTGATAAGCCAGATAACTTGTTCGTAGACGTCAAATGCCTTTGCAAGAGAATTTATTGACGTTGATCAAACAGATTTTGTTGTGTAAGCAGGACATATTTGACGATAACAATATATGCGTCAAAAAATGACTATCATTTCACAATCAAATTGACTTTGATTGGACGTTTTCGTTTTGATTACTCTAAATTTTAGGTCTAAACTTATCTTTAAATATCAGCTAAAATTCTAGCTAATTTTTGACATAAGATCTTTGTGGAGAATACATATACATATGTCACACGAAACAACTGTTCTGTGAAAAGATTTTTTTTTTAAGAAATAAAATAAATTCTTCCTTTTGACTGCGATGAATTTTTTGTTCCTAAATATTTATCGTTTTCGATTTTCATTTTCATTGAGTAAAATTCACACAAAGTTAAAAAAAAATAACAATCTGTCACAATTTATTAAGTTTTGGAATAAAATACCCAACATTTATTTTGTGCTTAAATTATTGACAGATAAGCCCTGTACACTTGCAAACAAAAATTTTATTATTTAACAGGTGCCACGTACATACATACCTATCGACTAAAATGCTTGGCTAAACTATGGGAAGAATTTCCTATTAAATCTAAAATTTAGCCGGAACTGCGTAAGAGACTGAAGCAGAAAAACTAATATAACCAGAACAATTTGATTGGTTTATTAAGTACGATCCATTAAGCAGATAAGATCATAAAATTTTATTGGAACGCATAGTGTTTCAAAAACGATAAAAGTGTCTGCCGACTGTTCTACATATAACTATTTTATTGAAACTTTTTCCAGCGAAGTCAAAGGAAGATATCGTAATTGTTTTATGTCTTTTTTTATTTGAATTATTTACAGTACGAACTCGCTTAACGCAACCCTCAGTTCGCGCAGCTCCTCGATTTTCGCAACACTAAAGTCGTAGCACATCTTGACTCTATAAGTGCTACTTTTCAAAAATGTTACATCGATTAGTGCAACTTCTTCGACTCGATTTCTTATTAAACGAAAATGTGTTCAACAATAACGATTTGTTTTGGTACTTTAATATTTTTAATAATATTCCTCAACGATAATTGTATCTAAATTTAATTTAATTAAAAAAATTAGCTTACAACTATCACATAATAATAGATACCAGCTTTTAAGTATAAGCAAAAAGTCGTTAAAACAGTCTTTTCTCCCTTTCCGTTCAAAAATATAAAATAATTTCTTATCGCATGTATTGAACAACTTTTGGGAACGTATTTACTTTTTGGCACATAAAAACACTCTATAAACTTTATTTTTATCTTATCTTTTTTTGTATGAGTGTGCTTTATAAAGTTTAATGTTCGTTGCTCCCTGCAAAAAATTACAAATAAACATTTAACGTGACTGCGTAATCTAAATTTCGAACAATTCGAGACATTGAATATAGTTTTGAAATTAATCAATATTTGCTCGTTAAGAGATTAAAATTTCAATTTAAAGTCATATCGTGTCATTTATATGTATGTAACTGAACACACATTTTTACTTAAAAACTACATAAGGTGTGTCTCGGATGGAAGTAAGGATAACCAAGTCGATTTGTTTTAAACTTCAGACACCACAATTCTTTATTGTCGGGTTGTTAGCAAAATTAAAAGACCACACCCAACGCACCCTTTTCCTTGACTTTAGACGACTTCAGACTGCAAAATTGCATTTTATCAATTAGACAGTTGTTATTATTACAGACTTACCCTACTCGTATCTCCTAATGCAATAGAAGAAAAGTACCTAATGGAGTTTTATGTTGCACTTACGATCCATCGTTTTGTACTTATGAACGTACCATTATGTTTTTTTTTTATCTCAGGTAAATTTAAAGAAAAAAAAAGATAAACAAGTCTATTTTTGGCTATCAGACTTCCTTTATAAAGCAAATACCAATTTCTTGTTGAAATTGGAACAAACAAAATTGTTCGGTAGTGACTGCAAATGTTTATTTGCGTACATTGCTTGTTGTACGGTTGTTAAAAATTGTTTCGAAATGAGTGTTGTGTTTTTGTAAACTATTTGCTCAAACAATGGGTGGCTAGAAAAATTCAAATTTTATAACAGTTATATAACAGTTTATCGTCATTAAAAGTATGAAATTTTCATTCTTCATGCGACTATAAAATGGTTGCCCGAAGTATGTCATCGATGGCAGAGGGCGCTGGCACTGCGAGAAACATGTATAAACAATAAGCACCTGATAATGGCTCTATCTTCAGCTGCCCTGCGACCCCAGAAGCAATTTTTGTTTCTATGTTTATTTTATCAATGATTGCAGAAAATTTTATTTCTCCATTCGGTAGGCTGCCGAGCAAGCAATATTTATGGTAAATACAATTGGAATTCCGACAATATTAAAAAGGAAATAGAAAAAGGTAAAATTTTCTGCCTGGAATTCCAACTCAATCACTTAACCTGCATGTGAAGGTAAAAATAGGCAAAAGTGTCAGTCGAACTGATATTAGACCTTAAATTATTTCTTGATTTATTGCCACAGAGATGTTAAAAAAAAAAAACGCCGAGAGCGATTAAATTAAGCAATACAGATATTTACATATTTTCATTGCATTCCCGATTTTGCGAAATGAATTATTGCTAGTGAAAACATGGAGCTTAATTTTTCGGGCTTATGTCAATTCGATCAAAAACCAAATCGGATAAAATGTCAATATGCCCAAAATAATGTTTAGCTTGGAAACGTCAAAAATCACAAATACAATTCTTATTTTGTTTTACCTTATTTTGCTACTAGTAAAATGAAGACTAACTCACAACAACTTATATGGTTCCAAACGTGAAGAATATTCTGTTTTTATGCCCTCGCTTATGGGTGTCGCACATACACAAAACGTTATTTATACGATGTGTGATCAAAGTCGTAAATGATACGTAAAACTGACATCAGAGACTCAAATGTTTGTGTTTATTATACCGTCTATTCTTATAGCGTTTTCATTTGTCACGCTCGTTTTTCAAATCTTCTCCAACTCCTTATATATTACGTTTTCACCAAAAGATAATCCGAGATTTAAGACAAGAGACTTAATATTAATATTGAAGAATTAATATTGAAAGAAGTTTAATTTGACGTTTCCATTGACATTTGAAAAAAGCAAAATAGTAGTAATAGCGTTTTTACTTTGTTTGTTTGACACAAGATGACAGTTCGATTATGGATTTCAAAAAAGAATCGAAACCAGAAGCACGAAAACATGCCCATGCAGACTTCCAACGTCAAAATCCTGAAATGTCAGTTTTTTGTTATAAATACAGTCGATGACGGATATAAAAAGGTTCAAAAATGAAATGAATCTAATAACCGTGTTTAATTATATGAAAAGAATAATTATACAAAATAAACTTTCTTTGAAAAAAAATTAAAAATGAAAAAAAAACTTTCTCATATAAAAAGGATGACAAAATTATGTTCCAAGCATTCAATAAAAACACTTCTATTTTTTTTTTTTTACAAAAATCACTAAGTTATTATAAACAAGAGATATTTGCTGATATACATAAAAATTTTAAGACTTTTAACCTTATGAAGATGTGCCTGGTGCGCCAGAATAAGTGAGTTTTTCTTTTATTTGTAATTTTTTACGAAAATATCTTACTAAAAGTATAAAAACCCAGGAGAAATTCCTGGAAATTATTGAGAAATATTCCTCGCAAATAAGATCAAATTTTTCAAATTAGTGCTCACCATGTCAACAAATAATAAACAATTAAAAAAATTTCAATTTTACATCTGCATTTCACAAATACAACAAAATAAAAACTTACGGTTTACCAAACGAAAACGCTGTCAGTTTGAGTTTGTTATTGATGGAATGTCAAAATATCCCGAACACAAGTCATTTAGGTTTGTTCGTTGAGCCCTGAAGTCACACTGGGGTCGCCCTAACTCGTTTTTTGAAAAACCTGAAGTCACCCTGGTGAGCAAATTCTGTGTTTTATGAGACCTGGGGTCGCCCTGAACTCGCCATGAAGTAGATCTAGGTATTTTGCTGGGGCGGGTTCAGGTAACGATTAAACTGTCAAAAGTCATATGAGATTTCATATGTTGTCGTTTGGCGATTCGCATGTTGCATGTTATTGCTTGTATTTGCAATTAAATGTTTGTTGTACTCATCGGATGAAACATTCAGCAATAACGCGAAATTGTTTTCGTTCATTTTTAGAACTAATTTATAACAAATTTAAAGTTTTATCAGATCACAAAATAATTTTGTCTTGCTTTTAGCTGTCAACAAAGCAGTTGAAAGCCCTTGGGTGTTTTTTGAAAACCGAAAACCCCAGTTTTTGTTGACAACTCTGAGGGTTGTCAAGAAAACCTGGGTCAACCCTGGGTAAAGTTCAACGAACGAACCTAAGATTTGTCAATTAAAACCCAAATTTATTTAAAAAGCAAAAAGAAAGACTCCAGCTTGATGTTCCCACTATTGACTATTTCTTGTAAAAACAATGGATTTTCTAATATTAATCCTTCAATTCGTAATCACTTCGTTGGGTTAAATCCCGTGCTTCAAATCCAAATATTTAAAGTACTTGGCGTTGGCGCAATAGTATTTGCTTGAACATGAATAAGCCAATTCCCTGAAATCATTAGTATTACGAGGAATAAAAATGATATCAGATGCCCCATACTAGGGTTTTCGGTCCCGGGTTCCCGGGACGAGAATTCCCGGGAATGAAAGCGTTATAATTCCCGGGAATAATTTTTCATAATACCCGGGTACCCGGGTACATTCAATATTAATAATTTTCTTTGTGAACGTTATATCAAAATCATTTGAAAACACTTTATTTTGCATTTTAAATAACTCTTAAACTTAGTAGTAGAGTTAAATGTTAGAAATAAATCAAAAATCTTAGTAGCCAAGGCGTTAAATGCCCTACAAAGTTTCGTCCTCAGTGCGTTTATGTTTTTCATGTTCGTTTAAGTCAAAGTGTGTTAAAAGTTTTAGTTCTTGTTTGTTGACGTTCATTAGATTTGTTAAGTATATTTTTAACACTTCATTTATTGCTATTTTCGTACATTTAAATTGCAAGTCTTATGAGATTCTTGTAAGTTTTAAAATATAGTTTTTTATATAATGTAATCACAATTCGTTACGTTCTGTTTTGGTTATTGTTACTTTGTAGTGCATCATGGATAAACAAACTTCTAAAGTCTGGAATTACTTTAAGAGAGATACAAAAAATAATGAGTTGGCTCAGTGTACACTTTGTCCAAAAATGTTGTCTTGCAAAGGCTCGTCGACGAGAGGTTTAGTGAAACACTTAGAAAAAGTACATAACCTAAGAGTCTCACGTGTAGAAGCCGAAAAAAATAATCCACAACCATGCGCTTCTATTATAGACACTGACAATGTTTCTACGGGCACCAAAAATGCCTGGCAAGCAAAACGACCTAAAATTGAGCAGCAAAATATCAGACTTGTCCCAGCATCTTCCAATACAAGATCCATAAAAGTAAAAAGAGAATTTCAGATACATATATAACATAGATATTATTTAACACATTATTTAACATATTTATTATTTAATTATCCTTTTTATGAACTTATTTAAAATTTATGTTGCATTTTGTTTTTGCTATCTGTGTGGAAATGAATACATATTAGGTATACCTTTTCATTCCTTGTCTTTTTTCTGTTAATTTTTCTTAAAGATATACGAGGCCACGAAAAAACGTACACCTAACTTGGATCTGCTTTACAAATCCCTCTTAACAGTGAAACCAACATCTACAGAAAGTGAGAGGGTGTTTTCAATCGCTGGAAGCTTTGTGACCAAAGCTAGAAACAGGCTGTCTGATAGGTCTTTGAATGCTTTGGTACTCTTAAAGTCTTATTTCTCCGGCAAACAGACTCATTAATTTTTATAATAAAAAGAAAATACTGAAAAACTAGAGTTTTATTTCTAAATAACTAATACCCGGGTACCCGGGAATTCCCGGGAATCCAAAATAATCGTTCCCGATTTCCGGGAATCAAAAAGAGCCGGGAACGCGAAAACCCTACCCCATACCGAACATAACTCAACCTTTAAAATAAATAATGATACAAATGGACTTAAAGCATTTCTATAAAATGAATAAAAAATAATAATTGTAAAAAAAAATTGAAAACATTTTCTAAAAAGAACAAAAATGTCAATAACACCTGCTGTAGAACTGGAATTTGCAAACTTCTTGTTACATAAGAAGTCGTTTATTGAATATAAATTATCATCTAACTATTTCTATTCAGAAGAAAACTGCTGTTAGTGCATTTGTGTAATATTTCCCTAGTTATTGAGAATCTGGTATTTCGTACTTTGCCTTTTTGATTTTATTTTTTCTAATTTTTTTTTTTTTTAAATAAGAACAATATTCAAAAAAAAGTTACATCATAGAACCTCATTTTACGGCATTACCAATGCACATTGGTTTTGAATGTCTGCACATTCCAAGAGTGCGATATATTGAGCCGGGTTAAACACTCCACTCTCGTATATTGCGGCTAAAAAAAAATCTCTGTAACAATACGCCTGAAATTGGGCTAAGGTTAAACAACGATCGCTTGTCATTTTTATGACTCTCTTCTGAATTCTGTGACTCAAGTGGGTTTTTGGAGCAGCTGGCCATATATGGAAATTATACTCGAGTTTCGCAAGAATAAAGGCTTTATACATACATATAGTTATAACAACAGCCAGATCAGAAGAAGAAAAAACCTAAACACTTAGCAGCGTTTTTTGGCGACGTCAAATGTCTGATGGTCTGTGATGCACATACCTAGAACTGACAGCTGTTCACGCTCTCAAGTACAGGACTAGGAGTCATATCACTCTCTGGTGGCGTCGAATTAACAGCAATCTGTGCTGCGAGCAAAATGGCTTTATCTATCGGGCTTACAACAGGAGTGTCAATGAAGACGAGCGTTGGAACTGAGGATTTCGTAGTATTTCGTACGTTTTTTACAAATGACCAGCAAAATTTACTACCTTTTGACATAATATTTGTTTCCGTATTTTTTGGCCATGTAAAAATTTAGTTCTTCGGATATGCCATGAAACCTAAGTCCATTTCACCAAAGTGTGTTTACTTCCTGCTAAGTGTGAACAAAATCTCTCAGAGGACGTACTCCCTGAGGATTTATTTCACTGTTCAATTTGAATGAAACTAAATTTATATTTTCTTGTGAAAAAAAAACTCCATCACATCATAAGTGTCATTTTTGAAAGATAGTTCCCGTTTCAGAAAAGAGAAACCAATAAAAACCACTAAACGTCTTGAAGAAAACAAAACAAAAAAAAAATAATCCAATCTTCCCTGCCCTAAATACATTCATTTAGCGTTATAAGCGGTTATTCATTACTCATACTCATTCATTACGAAATTCACATCCGATATGGCTGCGGTAGTAGCGGTTTCTGTAATTATTTTCGCACTCTCGATTTGATGTGTTTTTTTTTTTGTTGTCGTTTCTGTTAATTATACTTCATCAATATTAGCTTCACAGCAAATTATAAATGATTTCTTCGAATTGTCGTACGTACTCCCACTCTTACTGTCTATTTAGACTTGATTGAAATTACACAGATTTGTATACCTATGAAGACATACTCGTACATACATAGTTGGAAATCTTAAAATGGCGTAATAACGCCGTAATTCGTGTCACTAGAGAAAAATGCAGTCAGTCTTCCCATGACTGACTGAAAACAGACTCATTCTCTTGTTAAAAATGCATAAACATGCTTGCAACTGACAGACTGACTATCAACTTTTCTGATCTTAAGACAAAAATAATAATGTAATTGTTCCTCTAACACACAACGTCTAGAACGCAAATAAAACAGTGAAACTTGTTTTTTGTTTTTCATAAATTTCATGCAAATATTTAGTTTTTTTTCTGAATAAATTTAAAATGTTTATTTTCGATGACGATATTGCAATGGCAACTAATGAAACACACAATGCCATGGTGACTCCAAGTTTTTATCTTAAGCAATCAGATATAGCTTTTCCAACTGTTGACGTGTGATGATAGTAATGAGTCAGTGGTGAATTGTTAGGTAACTATGAGGCATGATAAGTATTTCATATAGACACACTTCGCACCCATATTGGTACGTGTGATAAATGTTCATGTGATTGATTCTCAACTGCCACAAGCTCAAATATATACATAAGCATATTGATTGTAAAAATGAATACCAAGAAATATTAAGGTATTTCCTTGAAATCTTAATATTGTGTGTCAGCACATTAAAATTCAATAAATTTGCATTCTTCGATGAATCAGAGAGTCTATGAGTAATCAATATGAAATTTACAATTAAACAAACATAGGTTTTAATAGCAACTAATAGATTTAGGTTAAGTTATAAAACTGTAAGCTGATTCACATTAGATAATATAGGTTTTGTTTTCAAATTGCTTTATTTTCGTTAAGTGAGCATGTTCAAGTTTAAAAAAAAGATACAATTATGTTCATGTTTTTGACTTAAATGTTGAAAGTATTTGTCTTTTATTCATGTGAAGAAACTAAAAAAAAAAAAAAAAAAAAAAAATTACAAATCAACCAACTCTTCGTTAAACTCTGACTGTTTTCGTCAAATTAGCATCAATTTAAACATTTTTTGACTCCGATATTGCTTTTGTTTGATATTCAATCTTTCTCCTTAAGCTATTTTTTGATCGCAGAGTTGCGCCGGCCGCAAATGATGTTATCATTTTTGACACAAATGACGTTTTCGAAAACGGCCCCTCGATATCTTTGAGACTTTTGTCTAAGACACCTTTGCGAAAATAAACTGTTATTACGAGTATTTTACGATTTTAATTTTTTTGTCCCTTTTACCACGTGATTTACACATAAGGAAAGACTTCAAGAATGAAACCTTTGATTGGTTTACAAAAGCCTATGTTCGCACTGAAATGTTTACGAGCCTTAAAAATGAATTTAAAGTTATATTTTCACACCTTAAATATTAGGAAGGTACAGAAAAACAGACATCCTGGCTGTTAAAGCCATTGATTAGGTTGCATGACTCTTTACATAATATCAGCAATGATAATATGAGCTCGAACACTGGAATATTTTCATCTGGGGCCAAATTACCGCTTCAGTGACTGAGTGAGTGAATCCCATCAGTGATCGAATGAAAATGTCAAATCAGTGTAATCGATTGCTCTATGACGTAAGCGGTAATGCCAAACTCACATAATTCACTCACGTATTACTCGAAAACTGATGCGGTAATTTTGCCCCTGGTTTCCAGATGAACTGTGCAAGAAAATATCAGCTCTTCATATCTCACTTGCGGAAAGAGTCCACATTCCCCAGAAATATATTCCTAATTTTGTTTACCAAATCCAATCACTTTAATCAACTATAAACTATATCCAGAAAGGTTTAACTTGCTTATAATAAATGCCGAAGTATTGATCTTATTCGCAGACCCAGGAGGCAGAGTCGTTCCAATATGTGCTGGACACTGGCCAGGAGGATAACTTGCGGCAAGCTTGACATTCCTAATAATACTCACTGTCTTAGTTGTGGGGACCACCAGGAAAAGAAAAAGTCATTTTATTTCCTCTACATCTAGGTCTGTCCAGTTTGAAATTGAAAGCACAATTAGTTTTTACTACTTTAACGAAATTTCAGAATTGAATATCACTTGATCTCTTTTCTCAACTGAACTCAATTTGAACTAATGTTCGGGTGCAACAAATTACATAAGATGACACACACTGTTGTACTCGGAGAGTGATCGGGCTATATTCACAATTCGCTCATCTTAAACTCATTTTCTTCGGCAGGTGAATGAAACTATGATATCAAAATGCTGCAATAAAGCTCTAATTTGCTCACCGAACTAGTTTTTTTGTGTCCACATTTCTATCTGCCTATCCGCCTTCAATTCTCTATCCTTCTGTCAAACTGAAAATGGAGCCTGATACACAAAGAAGACACCTATTATAGATAAATGACAATATTTGACATTACCTAGGTTACCTTCATGAGAAGCCTGAGTTTATTTAAAGTAAAACTAAAACTTAAATAAATAAATAAATTTCGTGGGCAACAACTCGAAGAGAACCAGGACCTAGTGACTTAAAACTCTCAACCTTTCCATTGGGCATGTTGCCAGGAATGCAGGGGACATAAAATTTTCTGCCAATTCCGAATGGCTAATGAGCAGCACTTTTCATGACTCTTAGAGGATTTGTGAATTCCTCGCAAGAGGTAGTAGAATTGAACCCAAGACCTTCTACATGACAGTCAAACGCACTAACCATTATGCCAAGAGGTACACTAAAAAATCCGTCATTTTATCTATTCATCTTAAAAGTCCTTCTAAGAATATTAAAAACCTTTAATCAGTTCGCTTTTTTTCTCTGGTCTGATTTACGATTAATCATAGCATATCATATAAAAGCTGAAGTACCTCAAACAAGGCTTGACACTAGCCCAAATTTTGTCTAAGATTTTCATTCTTCCAGTACCAGTTCTTCCAGTTCTGGTCATAACCTTACAAGAACCAATTGCAAAATCGTCTAAATCCACAAACTAATCTTCCTGGCTAAAAAAAAAATAATTAAATAAAATAATTCTTCTCCTCAAATCAATTATTAACTTATTTTTTCTTCAATTTACAGATCGATCAAAACAAAGATGGTTTCATTGATCTGTCAGAACTTAAAGAAGCCCTCGATCAAGTGGGCTTCAAATTAGCTGGCTATCAAGTTCGTGAAATGATCGATGAATTTCGTAATAAACAGAGAACAACACATGCTGGTAAACTTAATCTTGAAGAATTCGAAAGTCTTTGTTTGGATTTGAAGTCAAAAGATGTTGCGAGCACTTTTAAAACAGTTGTCTCGAAAAAAGAGAATCTTGAAACATTGGGTGGCATGTCATCGATCTCATCCGAAGGAACAACACATTCCGTTCGCCTCGAAGAGCAATTGGCTTTTTCCGATTGGATAAATTCAAATTTGGGACACGATGTCGATTTGAAACACTTACTGCCAATTGATCAGGAGGGCAAACACTTATATTTATCAATTAAGGATGGTATACTGCTGTGCAAAATCATCAATCACTCCTGCCCGGACACAATCGACGAACGTGCAATCAACAAAAAAAGTTTAACCGTCTACAGGGAATTCGAGAATTTAACACTAGCCTTGGTGTCGTCACAAGCTATTGGTTGCAACATCGTCAACATTGATGCTCATGACCTGGCGAAAGGAAAACCACATTTAGTATTGGGATTGTTGTGGCAAATTATTCGAATTGGTTTGTTCAGTCATATCACATTGGATAGTTGTCCAGGTTTGGCTGGGCTTTTGTTCGAAGATGAACGTTTGGAAGATTTGATGAAACTTTCGCCAGAGGCTATCCTCCTGCGTTGGGTTAATCATCATTTGGAAAAAGCCGGTATTTCAAGACGCTGCACCAACTTCCAGAGTGACATTGTCGATTCAGAAATCTATACACACTTGTTGAAACAAATTGCGCCAAATGACTCTGGGGTCACTGTTGAAGCTTTGAGAGTAAGTTATTTCCATCTAGTGTGCTAACGGTGGATAGTGAGATTATTCTTATTATTTCAGGAATCCGATTTATCATCCAGAGCTGAGATAATGTTGCAGCAAGCTGCAAAATTGAACTGCCGCAGTTTCTTGACACCACAGGATGTTGTCAATGGAGTTTATAAGTTGAATTTAGCCTTCGTTGCCAATCTTTTTAACAATCATCCAGGATTAGACAAGCCGGAAGAAATCGAGGGCCTCCAGACAATCGAAGAAACCCGAGAGGAAAAAAGTAATTCATGTTCTCTTATTTTAATAAATTGATTTGCTAATGTTTCTTATTTATTATATAGCTTACAGAAATTGGATGAATTCGATGGGTGTGGCTCCACATGTCAACTGGCTATATTCGGATTTAGCTGATGGTCTAGTGATATTCCAGCTATTCGATATAATTAAACCAGGCATTGTGAACTGGAGCAAAGTACACAAGAGATTTACTCCACGAAAGAAGTTCATGGAAAAATTAGAGAATTGCAACTATGCTGTGGAATTGGGCAAACAACTGAAGTTCTCATTAGTCGGAATTGCAGGACAGGATTTGAATGATGGAAATGCTACCTTGACATTAGGTATGTTTATATTCATAACGTTTAACTTGAAATTAACTTTGCAATTTCATATTGGAAGTTTCTATTTTCTCGGCAATCCTACCATATCATAACGTCTTTATATTTTGTAGAAGAAAGAATTATAAGTCAGAAACTTAAAGCATGTTTTAGCAAATATTAAGAATATCTCCATAGCGGTCCCCTTAAAATTAAAAAGGATTAGACTTTGATTTTATGTCTCAACTCAGTCAGTCAATTTCAATTCTCAGTGCAAGAATTTTTTCTTCTATTAGTTCTAATATAATTTTTAATCTTCTCCAGATTACTGCTTCGTTAAGCAAATAGTTTCAAGATACACTTCACTTCAACTGAATAAGCACAAACATTTTCAAATGCACCTTTCTCGTACTTTGATGATGCTTACTGTTTGTTAATGATGTTGGGAAAAGAAATTAAAAAGAATAATTCAAAAGGGACGGTTATTTTTTCTCGGGCTCCCTTGCAAAGCGTTCCACATGGAGAAATGCAGCTTAATTTGGCGTCAACTGAATATACCTTAGGTCATTATCTTTATTGTTTATGATTGTTCTCAGAAAATGTATACAGCAGATCGACAGTTGAAGTGTTTTAAGTGAAATTTAATCGCTTAACTCAAAATCGATTTTCTAAAAGAACAATGGCCAACTATAGCTAAAAGATCAATGACTATAGCTAACAAAATTGAACGAAGTTTAAGTGCGATCTATTCTATTAGAAAAAAAAACAACATGAAAAAAAGTAGTTGATCGAAGATCAATTTTCAAAACGTGGTTCCAAATTCTTGTGACTGTGGCAAAAATAAAACAGAGAGCTGGTGCTAGTCGAAAGCTTTTAACGGTTCTAAGAGTAATCAGCAGTGCCAAAATCTCTAGATTCCATATGAGTTGGAAAAAATAATGGCCTCACATAGTTTTCTCGGAGGAGAAGAAGTTTTATTTGATGGGCCTGATCGGTTTAATTATTACATCCGCAATATAAGGAAAGACAGGCGTTTTTTTTAGTGCGACATCATAGTTAAGAAGGAGATGCTATGGTATATGGAGCTACTATTGCTCTGTATAATAAACCTAAAAAAATGACGGCAAATATTTATAAAGGAATCTTGGAAAAACATTTTCCTAAATTTTCTTACATTTTTGAGACTAGTTTTTTCAGCAGGACAACGTACCATCCACACGGCGCGAATAGGTAAAAATTGGATAGAGCAGCTGAGTGTGGAATTGTTTCAATAACTGCCATAATCAACTGACCTGAACCTAATTGAAAGCGGATGGAAAGCACAAAAAGATTATGATTCTTGTCGTCAGTT
This sequence comes from Philhelius festivus, assembly GCA_963931855.1. NCBI lineage: Eukaryota > Metazoa > Arthropoda > Insecta > Diptera > Syrphidae > Philhelius > Philhelius festivus. The sequence continues at coordinate 53,629,611 of OZ007556.1, read as the reverse complement.
TGAGGGCAAAGAATTCCTTAGGGCACTTCCCCTACTCACTCATATTTTAGACACGTACGTATTGAAAAGTCGTTCCGCTTATTCTGATGATGATACATTTCCCCTCATTTAAGAACTAGGAATGAGCTAAAATAAAAAAATTGGCAAATGAAGTCTGAATGCTTTACTGAATATAACGTCCATAGTGGTATTTGGTGTTCCGGAATGGCATAAAATATCAAAAAATTTATCAAATTATAACTAGAATAAACTGATAAACCGAACATTTTTACCCCACACTTATGCATTTTGCATGATGCGAGAGAAACTATATCTTATTTACATATATTTTTAACAGTCGTATTTTTCTTTTATAAGCAGAAATAATGTATATTTCCTCTTTCTAGCTCTAATCTGGCAATTAATGCGTGCCTACACTCTTTCGGTTCTATCACGTCTTGCCAACACTGGTAATCCAATAATTGAAAAAGAAATTGTCACATGGGTGAACGAAAAACTTGCATCTGGAGGCAAGCAAACCAGTTTAAGAAACTTTAATGACTCCGCAATTGCTGATGGCAAGATAGTGATCGATCTGATTGATTCGATTAAGCAGGGAAGCATCAACTACGACTTGGTGCGACACACAAACACCGAAGAGGTTATTTTCACTAAAAGCCAAATACGTTTTTCTTACCTCATTTGCTACTTTTTTTTTTGAATTGCAGGACAACCTTGCCAATGCAAAATACGCAATTTCAATGGCCCGCAAAATTGGAGCACGTGTCTATGCCCTACCCGAGGATATCACCGAAGTGAAACCAAAAATGGTGATGACTGTATTTGCGTGTCTGATGGCCATGGATTACATTCCCAATATGGATAGTGTACAAAACAACATTAACAGCAATTAAGTAAAAGTTCCAAAAAAAAAACAAAGCAATACATGTATTTTTTATTATAATCTTTAAAAACAAAAATCAGAAAAACAAATTCATTTGGATGTTAAGTATAAAAAAAAGAGAAAGACAGTTCTCCTCATTGTTTACTTAAATTAATTTCTTTTGCGAACTTGGTCTATAATACGACTCTTCCTTCCTACCAAGCGGGAATTGGTATTCCATACGAAGCCAAGCAAAATTTCAAATTTAAACCAACACCTTTTATTAATTTGATTTTAGTATTTTAATTCCTCTTGTTCAATTTTTTTTAAAGAAATTAAAAACAAACGTAACCTAATTTTATGTAGGTGCTGTAATTATTATTATAATTTTATATATAATTATAAATATATTTAAAGTGATTATTTAAATTATGTATTAAATTGTGAACATAATGTATTTTTAAATTTAATTTTAATATTAAAAAAAAATCTAAACAAAACTTATTGCTAAGCAAAATGATGACTTTTTTTTAAACAATATAATATTATAACACAACATAACAAGAAAACATACATAACATAACATACATACAATATTGTTCAGTTTGATGTATTAAAGAATGCTTACAATTAGGTATGAAATTTGTTTTTATTTATTTTTTATTAAAAAAAAAAAAAAAAAAAACAAATTATGCTTGGTAAAAAGATGTGATTGAGTCTGCGGTTTGATATTTGGGTACTTTGGTAAACTGAATACGAAAATATAAATTGATTTGCAGAAACACTAACTACAAGTATGTTAGCTGTTATACCTAATTCACGGGGTATTGATGCTCTCCTTGCTTCCCTGAAATAGAGTTGCAACTCCCACCTTTAAAATTGATGATGCACTAGTTGTTGTTTTATTCAACTTTTTGATATTTATATGTGATTTGATTATCTTTTGTCTAGTCCATTTTCCCAAGCAAATGTGACTATTTGGTATTAGCGTTTTCGAATCGCCTTCTGGACGTTCGCTTTAATTTTTTCAAATTGAAATCTCGCTTACAATTAGCGAACGCTCGCCTTAATCTATCAAAATAGGTCGAACTGTAATTTCTGGTGAGTTTGACTAAAATCGAAGCTCTTGTGTTTGAGATTTGAAATTGTTTAGATAAGGAATTAGTGAAAATAAAAGAAGATTATTCAAAAAAAATAATTTATTAATAAAGTTAACAAAAATACAATTAATATCATAAAAAGACCGAACAACCGCGAAGAAAAGCAGTGACATAAAGTATGTAGACAAAAATTATTCCAGAAATTCATTATTATAAATTCTCTTCAAAGGTTTGGCTTGACTACAAATTAAAATTAAAAAAAAAAAAAAAAAATAGCGACCAACAAAAAAGACAAGAGGACCTTGTGGCCAGCTTTCTGTGTCTCTTTAACAGGCTGTGAAACCTTTTGGTAATACATTTTTACGCATCCCCCTGAAGTGTTTCAACGACATGTCGAATTTGAATTTGAAATTTCACATTCGATAACATAACATATTAATTTTTTAACGTTGGTAAAATTGTTTTCAAAGGAGAACGTCGTAGTTCGCTATTTATAATACCAGGACAAAAGTAATTCGCCAAATCGTTAGAACGTTCGACTCGTCATTCATAATAGGGCCCATAATACAATGCATTTCTAATATACATACGTCGAAATACCGATTTGAGGCCCTTTTTCGTGTTTTTATGTGAAGATTCAATCCCTAGTGTGTAAAGAAAATCGTCATTAGTTTTCACATTTGCGATAACTATTTATTTGTTGCAACTATTTAACTTTTCTTTGACTCGAATCGGCATCAAATTTACATCGAATTGAATTGAATTTTCGGACTCTTATTTTGTAGGTATAGCGTTTTATGCTCTAGGTCTGTGTTTTTAATATCATTTAAATGAAATATAATTTTATAATTCATATTTTATTGATTGATATGGTCTTTAATTTTATGGTTGATGGTCTTTTTCCCATAACTGTTACGTCAAATGAATTTTATGCGGGTATAAATGAAAATTTTTTTTTGAGAATTTTTAGCAAACATGACAAAGGCATTCCTTTTCTTGTATACGACATCGATTTGAGGTACCCGGACATTCAGCAACACTGTCACTGCATCAATTTTTTCTGGCGTATGTTGGATTACTTTTCTGTCGCCCAGTCTTTACTTTATCTCCCAGTGTGTGTTAGATGCTCCAAAAATGCTAACCAAATAAAATCGATCTGGAACATTAAACGCACCCTGTATATTTGTAATCCCATATAATACTGAAGTAAAAATAGCGTGGGGAGTATTACAAGTAACGAAAGAAATATCAATGGACCAATTCACCAACGCATATCTTGCGCAAAAGTTGCCAATGCAGATCTATTCAATTTTTTTGTGCAAATTCAAAAGCATTTTCCCAAATTTAAAAACTACATATTATGCAATTCACTTACATGTGCTTTGCTTTGTCAATCTTGAGTTTAAGAATTTAGCCATACTTGTTTAAAAGACAAGATGCCTGCTTTTAATTCTTTCGTGCAGCACCCAGGAAGTGATTCATTTTTATTTGAATCAATACTTTCAAAAACTGTTTTATAAGCCAAATCTTAATATGGAGTGGAGGTGGAATGATTTTCTTCTCTAGGTGAATGCATAATGGAGGCTATTTTACCCTTATTTGGAAGAAACACGATCTATTCGAATGTTTCAATTAAAAGATTTACAGTTTGGGTTCTACTTTCCGGATAAAGTCTTCAAATTTTGAATATGCTACATTCTCCGTCAAAGTATTTTTTTGGGAAATTAATTTATTTTTTCTTGTATATGCTTACAATAGGTGCGTTTTATTATTCACAAATCTATCTGGATCCGGATCTGGATTAAGTCTTAACATGTATTACAAAAACAATTTGGGATCCTGTTTTCTATCGAGATCTATTTCAAAGATCCAAAAATTAGTTATTACACTGGCGAGTAGATGGCTTTTTATGGTAAGGTAGTGTAAGCTATAGTGCAAAGAAAAAAGACAAGACATAATTTAAAATTTCCAAACCCAAGGATAAAAAGGGCTTATATAACACTGCTGTCAGTAAGATCCGTATCGTTTTATTTTCAAGGGAAGATCCCGATCCGGATCCAGATAAATTTGTTGATAATAAAACGCACCTAATGTTTGTATATAACAAAATGACTTGAAGGCATCCTCATTTAATTTATGTTTTAATAATTAATCATTGTCAACTTTTGTATGACTTAGATTATTTGTATTTATTTATTAGTTTTGCCTATCAACACATCGTAATGCATACAAATAAAACACTAAAAATTAAAAAAAGGAAGCCTACCTCATTGCGGCCTTTGAGAAATATGAGGCGTATGTTTTTTAAGAATTAAAATTTCATATAACAATTGGATCTCATTTGCGAGAAAAAAAACCCAATCAATCAAAAGTAATGTATTAAAATTTAATATAGCTCATAAAAAAAATACTTATAAAAATTGAATTTTTATAAAAGAAATCATTAACAATCTTATATTATAACACTTTTAATAAGGAATTTTATACCTGCTTCATTCAAACAAATAAAAAAAGCGAACAATATTTACATAAATACTTAATAAATAAAAGTAAAATCATTGCTTAAACAGAATACTAGTTATAAATGGAACTGAATGCACTAATCAAGTAAGGAATTGATATAATTCCTAATTAATGGAATATTTTAACGAAGTCAAAAATGCAGATTTGATGGTATTGTTTATTATATAATGTAGTATGTAGAATAAAAATGCAATACAAACAAAACTACATTATCATTGTTGGTCCTGAAGAAAACCGATACAACTTAATAAATCGAATTTTCTGATCAGCAATTGCAAACAAATTAAATAAATGTTAATTTCTTATAGTCTGTTAAAACATCAAAACCACACAAGACCATGTACGTCGTAAAATAGAACCTTGTATTTTTTAAGCTGATAGATTTTTCTAGACAAAAGCTTTTTGTTAACTCAAACCTTTTTATTGTTTAGTTGTGGCGATTTTCTTACAAACCAACTTTTGTAAAAAAATATATACATATTTATAAATAAAATTACTTACATTAAGAAACTATTTGTGTTTTTTTTTCTTTTTTTTTTATTGGAAACAAAAATCGATCTGTTGGCATCAGGTAAAAACTTCTTTGCAAAACAAAGAAAAATAAAATGCATGACTCGGTCGTACGCACTGGCTCTTATGTTAAAGAACTTTGGAATTTAGAAATAGTAAATAAATACAAAAGTATACATTTGACTAGAGCAAAATGTACAATTACATAAAATTGCTCTCTGATTTCTGTAAAAGTATGAATTCATGCAAACAAAGTTTAAAAATCGTTTCATTATTAAATTAATTGTGTATACATATGTGACCACCACAATACATAAATTGAAACATCAGGCGATGAAGCTCCGGGTGCTATGTAAGGCAAGTGACAGTTGTTTATACAAGAAAAAATCACAGTTCATTGTACTGAACCATCACAACAGCCGCTAGCCGGAAGATTGTCTATTAGCGCTAGCTCTGTTGCATCTCAACTTCTACCCGCCACGCTCCTCACTGAGATCATAAGTTTGTTAAAAGTGAAATATTAAATAATTATATTGAATAAAATACAAACGTTGTTGGTTAAGATCGATACTTTTTTAGAAAAATATTTTGGATGCCAATTTTAAGTTTTTAATCATATACATTTTAGAAAACAATTTCAAAAACTAATCATTAACACGGTTCAAAATAATAATTTTAAAAAAAATGGATTTTTTTCAAAAACAAAAAATATCTATTCGTATATTGTTGTATACAAAATTATTTTAAACTCAAAAGAGCTCCTGTATATATTTTGGTCAAAATCGCTATAGCCGTTAATAATAAAAAAAACGGTTTTATGTAGTTACTCTTTGTAACATTTTTTCTTAAAATTTGTGTTGACCAAAATGTAGTCCATGTTTATCAGAATCGTTCAAACCGCTTTCGAGATAAATAAGGCAGGTACCGTTAGTTTTGGAGCTACAAAAAAAATCAATTTCTCTATGGAATCACCGAAGATCCTTAATATCGAGCTTGAAGAAAATACCTCTAACGGCTTAGGCTGTAGGTTCAGATACTGACAGAGACAGACAAACGGAATTGCCACTTTTTTCGTGTTCTCTATCTATTAGTAATGTAAACTTCGATCAAAATCTCAAGTTCGATTTATTTTTTCAAATGCAAAACCTACATCGCAAGTAATAAGAACTTAATAAGTGGATGTAAAACAGTTGAAAGGCTTAATTGTAATATGAAAGATAATTGCTTACCGGTAATTTGGATAATGAGGAAAATTATACATATATAGCAAAGCTACTTTAAATAAGCATGTACAGTCTTGGCCAAATGTATTGTAATATGTTATAATTTTAATACCAAAGTAAAATTTAAAAAAAAACAAGTATGCAGAAATGTTGTAAATTTTGTTTTATTAAAGAAAATTTAATATTTTGTACGGCCACCCCTCCTTTTTATGACTGCTGCTATTCGTTTAGGCATAGAGCTTACGAGCTTACGGCATTCGTCAGAACTTATTTTGAGCCATTCTTGCTCAAGAAACTTTTTGAGCATCTCTTTTGATGTTGTTGGGTATTATCGGACTTTACGCTTTAAAATTCCCCATAGATGCTCAATTGGGTTCAGATCTGGGGACTGGGCAGGCCATGGAAGCAGGTCAATGGCATTTTCAGCAAACCACTTTATTGAGAGGGCGGACTTGTGACAGGGTGCATTGTCTTGCTGGAACAACTCGCCCCCGCATATTTGTAACATCAAAAATATGCTGGAAGGATGGCATCAGCGTGTTTTCCATCAAATTAATGTATTTTTTGAGTCCATGCGACCCTCACAAATGAACATTTTGCCTTCTCCGTCCGCAGCCATGCAACCCCAGATCATAACGCTTCTTCCTCCGTGTTTAAGGCCGTGGTTACGGCCAACGCTAGTAAGCTAGTGCGCTAGCCCACGCTAGTTCTCGCTTTTTTGTGCTAGTGCGCTAGTAAGAAAATCGTGGACGATCGTTCACGCTAGTTCGATACGCACTAGTTGGTATTTGATCGTATGGTCTATTTTGAGAGCATCATCAGGATATATTAAGTCATTCATTTGGGAAGAGAAAAGAGTCCACAATATATGTTTTGTGAAAATAGCTTTTTCAAAAGAAAAATGTTTTATAAAAAGAAAGAACCACAACATCGTATTTTTTCTGACCGCTGCTGGAAGCATTACGAGTTCCATTCCATCATTTATATGATTTTTTGAGGAAGGACGAACAAAAGTTTTTTGAGTACTACAGAATGACCACAAACACTTTTGACTACATTTGAAAGACATATATCCAATCATTCAAACTCAAGAAGCGAAATTATCAATTACATCTACAGAAAGACTATCCATAACCCTGTGGTACGATAAGCAAAATATATATGTTTATCTTGTGTATTTAAATTAAGACCTTAATAATCGCTTTTGATATTTGTAAACAGAGCTGAAAGTTAAAAAATACCTTTTTTCGCAATTTTTTAAGAAATTCTCCGAAAGGAACAAACAAAATTTTTTAAATCTTTAATGAATATTTAGGAAGAAGATTACTACATTCGGAATTCTGCAACGAGTTTTTTGAAAAAAAAATTATTTCGTAATTTAATATAGCCTCAAACATGCAAAAAAAAAAATCCTGAAATTAGGGAAGAATTTTGATGTCGAATTCAGGGCATCAAAAACCTTACGAAAAGTTTAGCTTGATGGTCCCAAAAAATGTGATGAGTAGTGCTATAAGTAAATATTGTATGATTAGGAGGAATTTTCTACATTCACGAGTGTGAATAATTTGATAAGAATCTCAAAACAGGCTTCTTAATGCTATATATTTATATAGCTTTAATGTAGTCAAATTTACAGAAAATATATATGCATATTTTGGATGTATATATTTTTCTTTTGAAGCTCCTTAATTTAAAGTATTGGTTCAACCAATTTATGCTCAAAGGTTATGCTAAAGTCAATCAAGCAAGTCATGTTTGATTTAAAACTATAGCTCGATTTTTGTGACAAAGGGCCTTCAAAGCATAGAAAATAAATATGAATTTTTAGAAATTTAGTTTAACACAGTTATAAGTTTTAGGTTTATTTATAAAAAAATTAAATATAATTTCTAAAAAAAATAAATTCAATTTTATTCGTAAACTGTTTCTCTTGATACATATGTTGTCCATATCGATAAAATTAAAATGCGCTGAAATTGATGTGAACTTAGCTAGTTAAATCTGAAAATTAATACCAAAGGTAATAAAATGTGAAAGATTTAAGCCAACTAGGAAAAACATAAATTCCTCATTTTATCGTAATAAGTCAGTAAGCTCAGATATTTATACCCAAAAGAACTCGCTTACAGTTTTCCTGAAAAAGTGTATAATTTTAAATTTAACATCTTTAATTCCTTTGAAGATATCGTATTGAAATTTTGCGTTCAGCTGCAGAATGGCACATCAGATCACAATTTCTGGTATTGCAAAAAATGTGTGGCAATTTGAAACAGATTTGTGAAAAAAAACATTTACCACGTCCATCATGTGAAAAACAATTAAAAGAATTTGTAAATAAATTTTATACCCGGTGAGGATTTCTGAATTGTGTACGAGTAGGTTCCATCGATGGCAAACACATTAGAACTAAGCGCCCACCTCATTCTGGAAGCCTATACCTACTACAACTTCTGCTAAAAATTACAGCTTCGCAGCAAATAATACTCGCAATATTTATAGATATAGAATATTTTTATTTAAACAATTAATACAAAAATTGATTGCAGAATCTAATATTATGTTTTTCATGCCTTTGTTAAAAATTAAAAAAAAATGAAAATATGAATAAATAACTTGTATTTGTTATTATTAATCCGACTTTGTTCCATGCTTTTTGTATAGTTTTTCTATTTTTTGTAGTTTTTTGACCCTTCACCCCACAAGAATTTCTTTTTTTCACTTTACTTATCAATAATTGGATGTCCATCACTAGAAAAATTCAAACACTCTTCGCGCTAGTAAGCTTGAAAATCAAATGAGTTTTGATTTACTAGCCTACTAGCGTGGACTAGCGCACTCTCTTTTACTAGCGTTAAAGCTACTAGCGTGATCTATGACCACGTTATTGATTATCCAAACATTAGATTTACTAGCTTACTAGCGCGGACTAGCGCACTAGCTTACTAGCGTTGGCCGTAACCACGGCCTAATGGTTGGAACTACGCATTCTGGGTTGTATTCCTCACCAACTCGCCGCCTCACAAAGGTTTCATCAAGGTATTCAAACACCTGTAAAAATAAAAAAAATAACCTTTTTCAAAAGCTCAAAATAACCAAGTGGATGGCAATTTAAAACAGTTTTTCAAGTTTCCAAGTTCGGGGCTTCATTATAATGCTTACTTCATAGTTTGATTCATCTGACCACAAAACGTTACTCAAACCTTCTTCAGTAAAGTTTTGGTATTTTTTTGCCCATTCTAGCCGCAACTTTCTGTTTTTTCTGAGAGCCATGGCTTTTTCCTCGCCTTGCAACCTTTCAATCCAACTTCTCCGAGTCCCTTTCTAACGGTTCTAGCCAAAATCTGTTTCCCACAACGTTGTGTTATGTCAGTAACTAGCTTATTTGATGTTTTTTTTATAGAGGTTCGTATTAAAAACCGATCTTCTCTTACCGTGGTTACTTTTTTCCTGCCGGATTTTTTACGATTTAGGTAGGAACCAGTTTTCCGAAACCGATCTAAGGCATTTTGCACGGCACAACGCGAAAAATTCATTCTCCAAGAGAATGGAGTGTAAAATATAGGGTGCCTAACACTTTTGGCCAAGACTGTACATACATAAATGACAAACAATGCATTCGAGAAAAAAAAAAATCAGAGTCGTGATTTTTTTATAAAAAATGAAATTACGGTGATATTGAAAACGAACAAAGTTAGTTCGCAGTTCTGGACGTCTTTTCTTTTAAAATTTGTAGCTCGCTATTTTTGGTCATTAAATTTTTGTACGTACAAAAATAACATTTGTGTATATCTTCTACCGAATTTATTTTCTCAAAAACAGCTTTCAAAATATTTTCCAAAAAACACCTATAGAACTTGTTTTTTATTTCTCGAAATCTTAACCTTGTATCAGTTTTGTATGCAGGAGCTTCCAGAAAGTTTAAATAAAGGCTATCTTTTTTTGGTGTTATTTGTCAAATCTTTTGTAGATATATTATTCAGTTACAAATGAAAAAACTTTATGATCAAAATGAGTGTTCGATAAAGCAAGCGTTTTAAAGGTAGACATAGTGGCCCTTTACAGTCTACTCTTCAACGTTTGGCGGCCAAATCTGGGAAGACCAGTTTGGCAGACTTCAACTTGGCGAATTTTATGTCAGGACTTTGGTCCTACACCCGTATATGATCCAATTGCGGCCGGCTTTAATTTTTTTTACAGTTAGTTAGTGGTCTTAATAAAACATATTTGAAATATTAAAGTAAGGAAACACCGTTAAATCATAAAAAAAACATAATTTACTTTTTCAGTTTTAACCTCGCTTTTTTTTCTTGACTAACAGTGTTAGATATTTAATACCGCTTAAAGAGTGCAAAGTCGCCAGGCAGGCTCTTATATCAACAGTTTTTTTTTTTTGTACTTAAAGGTTCTTTGGGTTATTGGTCCGTTCTTTTCCGAAAACGGGCGGGCGCTACAGAACCATGACAACCAATTTCTTATGGCCAAAATTGAACCATTATGTAGATTGTGGGTGGTTGCAGCAATGCTCCACGATTGACATTCTGCATGAACGATTTGAGGGTGAGGTTATTATCTCTCGCAGAGGTAACGTGAGGTGATTGGGGTATAACGGAAACCTCTTATCGCTCGAACGCCGCAGTGTTTCATGACTCTCATTGTTTTATCGCACAATCGAAATATTCTAGTTATATATACCGCGATTATTCTTGGGAACACAGTTCACCCATGAGCCCAATTTAGGAAATTCTTTTTTTAGTCAAACTACTGGAACTTTGCAGGCTTTACATGGTTCTATTTTTGCATCCCTTTTGTATTCAAAACTTCAAAACCAAATTTTTTCGGGACCTTTTCTTCAATCCTTCCCCATTTTCCTAAAGCTCCTTCTCTCTTCAATCTTTTGAAGAGTAGCCAAAACCCCTTTAGTGTGCGCTAATTATAAGTTTAACTAGCAAATAAGAACTCTTGCAAAAATATTGGGAATGTAATTTTTTTCAACCAGTTTAAGATGTGTGATTTTGCTAAGAATTTTTGCATCACTTTTAACTTTCTAATAAAAAACTTTATTTAAATAAAAAAAATGATATTCAATGTTAATCCTAATATCCTTTGAATGCTGAATATGTGCTTTCCCTAAATTTGGGCTCTGCATCATTTTTGAACGAATAAGTGACCATTCGTTTGAAAATCTTTTTTGTAGCTGAGTCCTTTTTGGAAGACTCGTCCAACCGACGTTTTTTCAAATTAGTGTCATCAGCTATGCACTCACGAGTGTTTTCTGACGTTGATCCACAGTAGAAACAAATCAGTCCACCCTCAAGTTTCCTTGTACACTTCGAAGTGTCATCAGGCAATGGTTTCAAAAACTGTTCAATACTTGTTCTCCTTGGTTGAAATTTCTTTTTTTTCTTAGCGGGCGTTTCACGTTTGAATGATCTTCCTGTTTCAGAGCTTTTATCCTCCTCGTCATCATCGTCGTCATTTTCGTCTTCACCATCGCTGGAGTGTTTTGTTGACCTCTCTTTGCTGTATCCATAACTTTTAGGTTTATCATTTGATGAGTATGAACAAGTCTTTGATTTTTCATTGCTTATCGAATCTTCGCAGACCTTACAATTCTGATTATCAATTTTGACGCGTTCGCATTTCTTTGATCCTGAAGATGATGATTTTCCTACTTCTTTTGCTTCATCAACGCCTTCGTCTGAAAATCCATATGGTGCCACATCATCAATCTCTTCGGCTTTTTCACCCACCTCATCATTGTTAGCTTCTTCAGATTCTAGTTCTTCTTCTCCCTTGGCAAAGTATTTATTAACAAAATTTTCATATGCTTTGTCATAGTCATATTCGGATTCGGACTCTTGGTTATCATTGAGTGACTCGTCGTCATGATAAACTCTTCGTTCGGCTAGTTTCTGAGGGGTCTCTTGAAGGGGAGAGTAGATAACTTGTGCATCAGAAGTCAATGCATCGAGATTTCGTAGCAGATCTCCAGGTCGAAGAGGTAATTTCGGTGGAAGAGGTTCCTTCTCGTTGACTTGATAAGATAGCCCCAAACTACACAGAGTACCCATGAATAATACGAGTAGGAAAATCGTGTTCTACAAGAAAAGAAGAACATATTTCTAAATCCCTTATCGAGTCCTTTAAACACTAAAAAGGTAAACTTACCATTTTGATTGTATTTCTTAATTCATGATTTGCTAATCGAATGCAAGAAAACACTGAAGAGAGTCTTGATTCGTCTGCGATTTTTATAAACTGAATTGAATTGAATTTGAATTGATTGGCATTCGAAGCGTATCTTTGGTCTTTGTTGTCTTGTGGTTTCCACTTTCTTGACCATCTTATTCCGCAGACACGGAGGAAGTGTTTTTTGCTGACTAAAATCAATGAAGCAATGCAAAAAATATGTATTAAATATTTTTTTGATGCTTGAACAAACTTGATTAAAAAAAAAATTTAATGGTTAAATATCTAATCAATTGATTAGAATGCTCAGAATATCAGTATAAGAACCAATAAGTATCTTACATATACGACATAAAAACATATCTAATGGGAAGTGTTGGTTAGTATTTCCTTTTAGTATTGATTATCGTATTATATTATGGGGAATTATTATGGATTCGTTAAGAAAAATTGGACTTTAAAAATTTAAATTGAACATGGATTGGTATCGAAGAAGCTTTTCTAGATAGAGTCTAGATGGTTCGCAGAGTGTAGATTGTGTACAAGGTTTCCCACAGTCGCAGTCAACTTAAATTCGAAAACTTTTTGTAGCTAGGATTTACTAAGATTTTGAGATTTTAAGAATTGGTTCTATCTTTGTCACACGACAACCAATTCTTAAAAACCTCATAGGTTCTTAATTTTTAGTTCGTTTAAATCTGTCCAAGAACTTATTTCTCTACAATTACCTACCAAATGCAAGTAGATTGCTTCTTAAGAGACTTCAGTAAGGCGTTTAACAAACTCTCTCATCGAGTTTTGCTATTGAATATTATAACTAAAGTGAACATTTTCTAATATGGCTCCAATCTTATTTATTTGATAGATCATGCTCGGTACTTTTCCACGGCTGGGTATTAAATAATTCTGGAATTAGCCATTTGGGGCCAGTCCTTTTTATTTTATTCATTAATAACCTACCGTCTGAGTTAAAGTATTCAAACTGTCTAATTTATGCCGACGCCGACGATGAAACACTCTTCAAGCATGTTTTGAGATACTCAATATGTGTACCCATTCTGGATTTTTGAGGTTTGCGCTCAGAGGCTTAGGTTGGAAAAATCCCTATGAGCTCCATACAGTAGACTTAAACTTATCGACATGCTTAGCATTGATTAGGAGACGATTGTATTTATCTTTTCTCTTCATTGTAAAACTTTTAAATGGTAATATAGACACTTTTCATCCCTTATTAACTTTTACAGTCCTCAAAGAAGTTTGAAGAATTTGGCTAATTGGTGGACGAATGATGAACAATTTTCTCCTTCGAATAAAATGCTTAAAGTATTTAATATTCTCTAATAGATTTCATAATTTGTTTGACCATACTGTACATTCTTCAAGTAAATTTTAATAAACTTTTCTCAAATTATAAATAAATTATAAATTTGAATGCAAGGCTGTGTTCAATAAATAAAGTAATTGTTTTACACCAATTTATTATTAAAATCGATGGCGTACAAATAACTGCCTAGTGTTAAGTACGATACTACTTATCATTTTGCTAACTTTAAAGTAGTTTCTTAATTTAAAACATCTTCTAAGTAGTAATGTCGTTTTTATTTGACAATCCGGAAGCCTTCTGGACTCTTCTGAAAGTGTTCACTTGGGAAAAAATGACAGTTCTGATTCTGAAAAGAAGAGAAATTTGCTTTTGGATTTGAAATCAGAATCGAAACCAGGAGCTCTCACACATAAACGTCAGACTCAACAGCTGTGATTCTTCGTATCCTAATTGTGCGAAGTGTATTTTTTAACACACATTATTCTTGATATTCATTAATGTCCACACTTGATGTTTCACATATACAATCACAAAAAACTTCAGAATCATCAGAATCAAAAAAAGTGTTCAGTTGGGATTCCAGATTGGAGAGAGATTCCGGATTGCCAAATAAAAACGACATAAGTATAATGTTAAAACTATTTTTTAAATAAATTGCTTCCGAACACGTCCAAAACAATGACAGTTGGTGCAAACTAAGGAAACAGGCGTTTTTTAACGTTTTTAAATGTCAAAGAGTCATTCGAAGTTAGCACGATACTACAAAAATAAAATAGCTACATATTTGATGATGTTAACTTTAATAAAATACTAGAGAAAGTTTGATGCTAAATTCGATTGAAATTTGCAAAATCGTCGTTATAACTTAATTATCACTAAAAACTAGAATTTCTTAGCAGTTTTACTAAAAAAAATTACATCTTGACCAGATTTTGACTAGCCAACTGGTAATTCCAAGCGAGATTGCCAAGAAATGTCAGTTAGTTTGAACTAAACCAAATAAGTCCAATCCGCGTTGGGTAATGTGGGACACCCTGTGTATTATATAGATGGTCTAGACAATCTAGAGAGTTAATGTACTCTAGCAGGCTTGGTTGTATTTTTAGTCTAGATGATAATATGTATATAGATAGTACCTAGGTATAGATGGCAAAAACAGAAAATCTCTATATCGGATTTCCGGATAGATATCTGAAACAGATCGAACTTAAATGAAATAGTTGAGATCCGATTATATCCGGATTTAGAAACGTTTCTAGTTTGACAAATTAAGCTATAAATTAAAATAAAATATACAAATAAAAATAACTTGGCCAAAACGATTAAGAACCGTCAATCAAAATATCTAGCGAGGAGGTATTGTATTTTTTTGTTGGAAAAGTGAGGGAATATAATGGGTTATAAAACTGATAGTTATTTTGGTCGCTTATAAACATATTGGATTGCACATGATCTTAAATTAATTTTGAATGCTGAATCGAAAATAAAATTACTCTAAAAAGATGTATAGTACCTCAGTCGCTTTGTACAAAAAATAAACCTGAAACGGCGAAATTGTATTGCAAACTTTGGAGAAAGTCATGAGGAGCATGTCTTGATTTTCGGCAAAATTAGACCACCATCTTGGAATTTGTTCATTTGTGAATTATTTACAAATGTATAGTTCACTCAAAACTGAGATTTAATTTGAGTCATTAGCAAAGTCGTTGGCAAATTGAGATCCAGAGCATCACCCTCTTCTATGAAGTTAGGTCTTCATAATTTTGTCTCTTAGCTTTTGTGGCTTTGGTAAATCTGATAAATGTTTCAGTTCACTTGTTTCGAAATTTTCTACAATTGAAATGTAAGCCGTTTTCTTTGCATGAAATGAAGATAAATGTACATACACACAGTCACAAAAGTAAGTATACAACCAAGCTAATACTTAAATAGACGAAAAAATACCGTTAATATCAAATCCATATCTATTCTCTGCATATGGCACAAGTGTCTTGTCATACACATTACTGCTGTTAAGCAAAATAACGGTACATAATTTGTATCCACTTCTTTGCTATCTCATTATTTGTAATCACGGGTAAAAAAATAGGTTACAAAAGTTAGTATACAGACAGTTTTTCTATGTGATGTTGCATCAATAAAAACTTTTGAGTCGATTTTTTGTTTTTTTATTAAAAAGGTAAGACAAAACTACTAGATTAGCCTATTTCAGGTCAAATTATTCCTTTTAAAATTAGAAATGGCACCACGTGGAAAACAGCTCTCCTTGGACTTAAAAAAAATAATAGTTAAGTACTCAAGTGAAGGAAAGTGGATTCGTAAAGTAGCTGTACTTGTTGATAGGAGCCCAGCAACCGTCCAAAAATATTGGAATAGCAGAAACAATGTGGAACAGTTACAAACACGATAGCAAATTCAACATCCATGGCTCTGGGGCCTATTGCACCAACTACAAATTACAAGTACAAATTTGTGATTAAAAAAAATTACATATGAAAAAACTCGATTTTTTACAAATTTGTTAAAAAAATGCTTGTAATCACAATTTTGTACGATGGTGCAATAGGCCCCTGATGGACATGCAAAAGTGTGAAGCAAACGGCGTTAGATCCTAACCACCTGACTGGAACTGTTAAACATGGTGGTGGTTCGGTTATGGTTTGGGGGTGCTTGGCGGCATCTAGAGTGGCTAATCTGGTTTTTATTGAGAGTATGATAGATCGTTTTGGTTACCTCGACATCTTAAAAAATAATCTTCATCAAAGTGCACAAAAACTAGGTTGTGAGAGGTCATTCATCTTTCAACAAGATAATGACCCCAAACATACCTCGCAAATCGTGAGAGAATTGCTGCTATATAATGTGCGAAGACAAGTCAAAACAACTCCTCAATCGCCAGATTTAAATGTTATTGAGCATTTATGGGATCATCTGGATCATCAATACGCAAACATGAGATAAAATCAAAAGTAGATATTAAAAGGATCCTTCAAAAAGAATGGAACAAAATAACCCTAAGTGTTACCCAAAAACTTGTTTCGTCGATGCCATCGAGAACAAACGCCGTAATTAAATCAAAAGATTACCCAACAAGTTACTAAATTCTAATATTAAGTTAAATAAAATGTTGTAATTTCTATTAGTGTATATACTTACTTTTGTGATCAAAATTCTGAGAGAGTTTTTGTTTTAAGTTGATATCTAAGCCATTTAAAAAAAAATGTTTTGATAATTGATTTTACGAAAAGAGAATAAATTTTTCTAAAAAATATACGCCAAATGGTTCAGAACATAATTTATGCTTATTCAATTTTTTTTCTTTCTGCTTAACATTTTGTTTCCTGCTGTATACTTACTTTTGTGACTGTGTGTATGTATGTAGGTATGCTTGTAGGTTCATATAAACACCATTTGACACACAAGTTCCCACAATTTGTTTTGCATTTGCAAGAAATCTACAAACAGAATTTATAAAGCCTTGTATGAACTACTTCCACCTTATGTAAATACATTTTATTCGCAGATTTTGGATTTATAATAAATTATGAAAAGGTTCGTAGCAATTTTTTATATGTACAATTTTTGTAGATTTCACTTTAATTGCCTTTTTTGACTGGAATAGGTACAAGGTCAGTCGTCATCTGTTCTTATTTGCTATGTGATTTATGCTTAAATAATTGGTTTATGTTATTTTTTAAGTTTAAAAAAGATATTCAAAACTGACTAGTGCCTGGGGTTTTCTATAGCTCCAAACAACAATTTGGCACTGCAAGAAACACAAACTTACCATCTCCCTGGGAGTGGTTCCAAAAAGAAGTTCCGGTGTGAAAAATATTCGTTTCGCGCATCTTTATTATGCACTTCACCATCTTCATATTGCAATTGAAACTTGGATTTTTTTGGCAATGCAAAAACAATACTTTTCCTAAAGAGCAAGTAAAATTTAAAAATGAAAAACTTTTTCTTCAACGTTCTTGTTCATTTCATGGAATAAAGAATCAACAGAGTACATTTCCTTAATATTACATGTTTTACAGAAAACACAGTCATCTTAACTTAATTTAAAAAGGAATACAACGTTTTTTCAGAATGATCTTATCGTCTTGAGTTTTATTTTGTTCAATGCAGCAATCAAAATTACCTGAAAATAACACGTTTATATAGAACCAAAATAAATTTCTAGGTTTTATAATCCTTAACATACGTATGAACCTCCGTCTACCTTCAACAAAAACAAACACTTGTCCTGTTTAGTTATTTTGCTGGAAGTTAAATTTTGTTGTGAGAATAAGATGATACGTCCATACGTTTCTTTAGGTCATATTAAATAAAACAATTTCGTTTGTCGGCAATTTGTATATATTATGGGCGCTTCAAAATAAAATATATTAAAATCTTTAAACAGGTAATCTTTAGTTAGTATTTAGTAGGTAGTTTAACTTGTCTTCTTTTTTAATTAATTCTCCAAATCTGCTTATTGTACATCTAAATAATTTAATTTTGCCATTATAATTTGAACTGCGTTTAACAATAAATTATAAAACCTGGGCAGCTGCAATTTTAGCCTTTAAAACGTCTATACGTAACTATCAAGAGCTAGTAAAGATAAGTCTCATAAATTTAGCCATAAAATACCTATAAAAGCCATTTAGAGTCCTCATACGACTTATGTATGTGTGATTAAGAACTATGATTGAAATCTTGTATAACACTTGTTTAATCTTTGTATAACACAAACAATACATGATCTATAAGCCTTATAACTTTAAAAGCAATTAGGTGGATAACACATGAATTTCGTTTCAATTAATCGCAAAATAATTATTTTATTTTAAATATATGATTAATGTTAATGTTTAGAAATTGATCAATTCCCAAATATATTTATTAATATTCACCCTTATTCCGGTAGTCGTTTTAATAAAACGCCTTTAAAACGAAAATGCTCCAGAGACCACATTTTGGTGATTAAATAATACGAAAAGGGCAGCGTTCTCTATGTTATTCACTTTTCTAAGCATTATAAGGATAATCGTTTCAATAAAATTCCAATTTTTGTTTCTAGAGCCTTGTCGTTTTAGTAAAACGACTATCGGAATAAGGGTGATTTATGGCTAAAAAATGCGTTTAATGCTGCGAAATGGCCAGCATTTTAAATTAAATTTAAGTTAAGAAAAATTAAGTTTAGCAAAATTTTGCATTTCAATAGAAATCGATTTTTAATTTACAATATTTCTTTTTTTTAATTTTTGGAAAATCTTTAAATCTTTTTCAATTGCAAAAATTAACGAAAATACATCAATTTTGCGGAAAAGGAAGTACAATTCTACACAAAAATTAAATCTGCCTAAGATAGTGTGATTACTTCATCAATTCAAAAGTAATTGCTTTGAAAGATTCAATATTAAGAAAGTGACTAAGAACTTGTCCATTTTTAATAGTTCTTCCTTTAGCCATACTTCGAACACACGTAGTTCTAAAATACATAATGAAGATAAATAGTTATCGCTAAAATTGCTTAGTAAACTTCACCCGGCTATGTGAGTTTTTGAAACGCAGTGCTATTGCACTTGCCTTGGATATAACAACCATCCCCATTGTCTATTTCGACTTGATATAAAATTATGATTGGTGTAAATGTGTATTCACGTTAATAAAGTGAATCGCTTCAGACTATAGGTCGATGTAAGATGGACAAGCACGCACACGCAGATAATCGAAGATTGATTTTTCTAAGACAAAAGCACCACTTAGCATTCAATCAACAAAAAAAAGGGTACAATATAAACAAAAGAGTCTAATTAATAGAATACAAATATATACGCTTAAAACCTAGTTAATCTTCCTCTCTTAATTTAGTCCTAAAATAAGTACTACGTGTTTTTGGAACCGATTCGTGAAGCAAAGTTTTCGTGTCTAGGACTATCATTGGCAATTCCATAGTTTTTGGATTTTTGATTTGCATTCTTTTGATGGCGCAATTCCTTTCGTTTCTCTCGAATTAATTGTTTGGTTGTTTCGGTGTCAAGTTCTTCCCAACCACCAGGATCTTCTTCCATCCAGTCTTCCAGGTCGGCCTATCAAATATTGTTTCAGAACTTGGACTAAGAATAGGATATTTTAATACGTACGTTAACAGTGATAGGAACGTCTGATATCGCTTCTAGTCTGGAGAAATCACGTTTATCTTGTTCCTTGTCTTGACCTAGATATACTTTGAGTTGGGGCTTTATCTTAGGCGTCATCTCCTACAAAAAGCAAACAACTTTCAATAGATAGATGCAATGCTTATGATAGGAAAGTAACACTAACACTAAAGAAGTCCGGTTCTGGTTCTTCATCTTTTGGAGTTGGCGGTTTAGCTATCTTCTGCCTATATTGCTCAATATGCTCTTCGACTGTCCGTGGGGCATCATCCCAAGAATTCCAGTCGCGTTCTTGTCCCTGTTAAGTTAATTTTTCTTTTATTTATATTCAATAGATAAGCTTTACCAATTTTTTCACTTGATTTGATTTCTTGATGTGATAATTATCACCAACAACATTGACACATTGCAGTGTTTCTGATTCGGAAAGCGATGGTTTTCGACGCCGGGAAAAGCAGCACATTGCTCGGCGAAAAATACCAATGAGACTTAATAGAATCACTTTAATTTGGGTTAGCATTGTGAAAAAAAATAAACTTAAATCGAGGAATAAATTATTTGGGATAATCCAAGATAAAATTTAGATTGGATTTGGAAAAAATGATGACAAGAAACGACGACGGGTTGGCTAATTTGTTTTCAGTTTTCACTTGGTTCAGGGTTGGCTAGAGGAGAAAAAAACATCACAAACAGATGTTTTTGACATTAGGTGTTAGTTGGGGTGCGTTCAGGAATATTCTATATTTATAATGATAGGGCATTTAATACAATGTTTTCACCAAAAGATAATCCGAGATTTAAGGCAAGAGATTTATGTGATGTTTTCACCGCACTAACAGCCTTATTTATTATTTTTCACTAATACTGGGTTCAACCTCGGAATAGTAAAAACGAGCCGAAGCACTTCCAGCCTTATTTATTATTTTTCACTAATACTCGGTTCAACTTCGGAGTAATTAACCGACGCCAAGCACTTACTTCGAGTTTACGCCACGTCAAACAAATCCTTATTTATTATCACCCATATTAATAAAGATGGTTTAGTAGAGGTTTATCGTTAAGTCCTGGACTAAGTGCGAAATTTCATTAATAAAACAAATTTTCTGTTAAGTGACGTTTACTAATTATGATTAAGTTAAACCACCGAAGTAGGTGGTTTAGCGAAGGAATAAGAAATAGAAATGTCCACAGTCAGACACAAGCAATTAACAATCAATTTAGGTAGCCACAGAATATAAAAAAGAGATTGCTTACTTTTGTAGAAGATTTTCTTAAAAGGATTTTTGATAAACGTCATTTTACTATTCCGGGAACATTTTGTTTTTATTAATGTAAATATTTAAGCCATGGCTTAACTCCTATTCCATGGTTTAGCAAAACCATGATATATATGTGGAATCAGCGTTTTTTATTAATACGGCTGTATGTATTTTCTTAGCCGTTTTAACTACGAGTTCCTTATGTCAAATATACTGGGAAAAAAAAGTCACCAATCTGAAACTCTGGTTATTATAAACGTAAACAAACCCCAGCTGATTTCCATTATTATTCATTTTATCATAATCTTTCGCGAATTTTGGCTGCTTAAATCATAAAATGGATACACAAAACAAAAGAAAACGGTCTGAAAACTGGGATAGTTCTCAAAAGGTATGTAAATATACGTATATATAATTAGATTACAACAGATACAAATAAATATATTTGTTTTTGTTCATAGATACAAGACAACTAATAGAAGAAAAAATTATAGAAACAAACCATAAAGAAACAAATAAACATCAACATTGTCAAATTCAACGAGAAAAATGTTGCTTTGAGATTTGCGAGACATCACACAGCCAATATTATTGCGTGCGGAAGTGACAATAAATATCATCAACTGCATAGAATGGCCAGTTGCTTGGGAGAATATTTTCCTTGGCCTTGGACATGCAATGCCTTCAAGTAAATTATTTTGTTCGAGTTCTCATTCAAACGTCACTATAGAAGGAATAAGCGTTTTTTATTAATATGGGTGTAGGAGTTTAGTCCTGGCTTAAATATTTATATTAATAAAAACAAAATGCTCCCGGAATAGTAAAATGACGTTTACCAAAAATCCTTTTAAGAAAATCTTCTACAAAAGTAAGCAATCTCTTTTTTTATATTCTGTGGCTACCTAAATTGATTGTCAATTGCTTGTGTCTGGCTGTGGACATTTCTATTTCTTATTCCTTCGCTAAACCACCTACTTCGGTGGTTTAACTTAATCATAATTAGTAAACGTCACTGAACAGAAAATTTGTTTTATTAATGAAATTTTGCACTTAGTCCAGGACTTAACGATAAACCTCCACTAAACCATCTTTATTAATATGGGTGTTAATAAATAAGCTTTTCAGGATTAGAGTCGTTGTAAATTCGAAGTAGCTTTACTCCGGCGCTAAAAAGAGTTAGTAAATAAGGCTGTTCGGGATTACGCCACGTCAAACTAATCCTTATTTATAATATATTTTCTTAGTCGTATTAGCAACGCCTTCCTTATGCCAAATGTACTGGGAAAAAAGTCATCAATCTAAAACTCTGGTTATTATACTCGTTAGCAAACCCCAGCTGATTTCCATTACTATTCATTTTATTATCATTGGCCGATTTACCTCGTAGTCCGATGGGGTATCTAAGATACTTTAGTATCCGATACGTTGCCGAACGACCAAAACCGAATAGGTAACATTTACTGTCAAAGTAAAAAAAAACGACGTGACTCGACCAGGGTTGGCCGAATCAACTACATGCCTAATTTACTACAATTTGTTACGTCTGCTACATACGTAGTTACAGCATACAAAAATTAAAATAATGGAAACCAAACAATTTTGCACGTTTATGATCTTATGAAGGTTTGCACAAAAACTGAAAATGTTTCATTTACCATAAGGATGAAGAATTGTGCGAATTATACTCGTACATGATATATGGGAAGTTTATTTTTTGAGACAAACAATTTTCTTTGGCATAATTAAAGGATTTGGATTATGAACACAATGACTTGAAGATATTTTTTAGTGCTGAATTTACTATACAAGGTTCATATAAATATTACCGAAAAACTTTTTAAAAATAATAAAATCCAAGAACTGATAGTAATATTGAAACTGTTTATTTTTAAGAAGCGCAGCACACGAGTCGAAGAGAGCTCTAGTACGAATATTTTCCATTTTAATTGGAGTAAATCCAACTTCAGCCCGATAATTATGTAGCTTTCGACCAGCCATTTTTACTTCGCTTATTAAAAATGAATAAACTCAACTAACATACTCTCCAGAGCTAAGCTCTTGAAATTTGAAAAACAAAACTCCCATACAACTCTCTTATATCCCATTGCTATACCTAAGTATTAGTTATGAAACTGAACTGGGTTTCATAACATTTTTATTTTTTTTAAATCTTATAGCTAAACTATTTTCTCTTCTTGCAATAAGATTATATAAGCTTATAGACCTTTCTGATAACTCAGCTCTAAATATCTCCATATAATCCAATAACAAGTCATGTTTAAGAGTTAAGGTCATTTCATACTTCTATGAAAACCCTAAAAGAATTTGAGTTTAATACCTCCTATATCAAGAAACAATCTGGAGTTTAAAGAATAAAAGCTTCGGAGTAGGATCCTAATGCAACAAGCACAACTACTCACAAACTTCACTTTTCTAAATAGGCAAATTAGTACTAGACGTAACGTAGACGTACAAAATGTAACAGTTCGGCCAACCCTGTACTCGACACAAAAGAAAATAGATCAGCTGAAATGTCAGCTGTTCTTCAAAATTCCCCTTGGATAGTTAAGTATACCAAAATTTTGGGATTACAACAAGACATACAAATCCGGATACCCTTGGATACGTAGGTGAACGCGGCCATTGTATGCATATTGGAAATTGGATACATTTAAAATTGGAGTGGTCAAATTCAAATCCAATAAATGAATGTACCAACCACATTGCGTTCCAATACCGTACAACTGTTAGAGCGTTTAGAAAATATAAATAATTTATTAATGCAAAATATCTATCCTTTTTGGCTTAGTAAGAAACGAAACAAAAATTGCTTACATTCCTTTTTGTAAATTTCACAAGATGTCATCTCAAAATGACATTTAGATACTAAAACGGCCTTAAACCTCCTATGAACCAGTTTTAGCTTATTCCACGGCTATTCCTCGCGCGTTTTCATTATAAATAAGGTTTTCAGGATTAGAGCCGTTGTAAAGTCGAAGTAACTTTACTCCGTCGCTAAGTAAAGTTAGTAAATAAGGCTGTAAAAAGATTAAAAAGAAGATTAAATTTGACAGCATCTATCAAAATTCTAATGGAGTTTCAATTTTTCTTACAAAGTGGAAGCGAGAGAAAGAAAGTTTTATTTGTGAAAAATCATCTAAATAGCTTAGTACGATATGGGTATTAGGTCAGTTCGAACAATAAAACAATTGATCCAATGACGATTTAAAAATATTTATTTCTAATCTACTAGATTTACGAAATAAATTTGTATGGAAAATCTTTCAGATTTAAAGAAGATTTATGGTAAATATACTTCAATCCAGCATTATATCTTGGTGAAAACGTAACATTCTAATCTATCTGAAAATCAGATACGGACTGGCGATGCGTGTTGCAGTCGGAACCACATTAGGTGTTTTTCTGAGTTTTCAAAAGAAAAAGAAAAAAGTTTCTCAGAGCTCGATTGAGGCTCACTCAATGATCTCAGTAAAAAAGGAGAATAGATGTAGCAAAAAGCATTTTGTACTATCCAGAAATTGATTTAAAAGAAAAATTCTTAAAATCAACAATTTAACAAACAAAGCTGACAATTTGGACAGTTTATTAAAAAAAATATACAATAGTTCTGTTCAGTGACGCTGTTCCAAGCAGTTTGGAACTGATTTGCTGTTCAATGAGTCTGTCTGGAACAGTTTGGAACAGTTTAGAACAGTTCTAACTTCTTGTCTGACATTTATTCAATTCAATTCAATTTTGTTTTATTGAACATACTATTTACAATTTGGCTTACAACTAATAAGATACTACATATGTATAAAAGTTTACATTTGTTGGCTCATATGGGGCCTAACTATATACAGTGACTTAAGTTTAATTATTTTTATATAAAATTTACATGACGAAAAAAAATTAAATTTAAAATGTCGGTTGTATTGTCCATATCCTCAGGGTGTTCATTCCTGGTTGTCTGACATTTAAAATAGAAACTGTTCTGTTCTGCTCTATTCTGCTCTATTCTGCTCTGTTCTGTTCTGTTCTACTCAGCGGGAAGACATGACAAACAAAAAAAAGGATAACATGTGAGATGTTATAAATAGTTTGTTTATCTTTGCCAATCCCTTGATAACATTGCCCACAACGACAGTTTTATGTTTTATCCTGAAGTCATAAATATGTTACTCGATGAACAATTGTTTTTTTTTTAAATAAATCTATCAATAACCTTGAAAATGTTTACTATGGTCAGAACTATATTTATTATTAATAATATTTCCATTTTTAACAGCAGTTAGTATCGATTTATAACAGTTCTTAGCATTTTAAACAAGATTTTGAATTTTGAGCACTGCTTAGTATGAAGGGGACCCACTGTGTGGCGTTTCATAGACGAAGGAGTACCAGGCTTGCAGAACTTTCTGTCAAAGTTTGTCGAAATTTGAAGCATTAGATTAATAAATTTATCGCTTCGTCTATGTCGTTTGTCGCATCGCTTCACGTATCGCATCGCATTGTCGCACATTTGAACACGAATTTTTTTTTGTGCACTTTCTTTTTTTTCGCAATGCCGAAGAGCATTAATAACATTTCTTCCTTAAAAATACTAATTTTCGCTCTGTTAAAGATTTCGTGTGACATTCTTTCTTAAAATAAAAAAAAACCCTAGCCTAAAGGTCTCTGCTGATTGTTTTCCACTTCTCATACTACATTGTAGCAATAAATATTTTCACTTAGCTTTTAAAAATTAAGAATATGTGTTGAAAATATATTAAATTTGAAACGGAAACAATAGCTATGTGCTATTTAAATTATCCTCACCTGAGTGCACCTTGTTTACCATTCGTTTTACATTTGACTATTTTATATAATAGGTGTGTTTTTTTTGCAAATCCATATAGAATTGTAAAAAAAAACGACATCGGGATTTAGGAGCTTTTTTTCCACATAGCTGGAAGCACTGTGTACGCTATGACATTTGTCAGCTTATTGACGACTAGCATCAACCAATCCAAAAACTTCACTTTTGACGTCTCTGAGCAAATTATCGATAACATATAGATAATTCTATTTTGGCATCACCATTTTTATCGGATCTTAGATTAACTCTCGATAATTATCTGGTCTTAGCTAACTCTGTATAGATTTAAGTAGTTGTTGCATTTGCATGTAAAGCGCTTAGTCCCGATGTCGTTTTTTTTTACAATTCTATATGGACTTGCAAAAAAAACACACCTAATAACTCTTAAATAAGTGGTATCCCTTTATTTTATATATAAAGTTCAGTTACTTAACATTAAAAATCTACAACAAAAATTGGTCTTACAATACTGGCTTTCAAAATGCACTATGTTTTAACAGAAGTGTGCTATATATTTTGTCGTGAGACAACTGGCATTCGAGACAACTACAATGCTCTAGTTCATTAATAAATAGGAGGATTAGTCAATATATGAATAAAATTAACATTGTAGCTAATCGTGCCTGGGTCACCGGACATTACACCGTGAGACTTTGTGTAATGGGGATACCTTAAGCCCGAAGATTTACAGCAACAATACCCACACAATTCAGACTCTAGATTTAATATGCGCCTTGAAATTGCTGCCATTGAACCAACACTTTGCTTTTGCATGTTCAGCAATTTAAGACATCGCTTAGA
Organism: Philhelius festivus; assembly: GCA_963931855.1. Classification (NCBI taxonomy): domain Eukaryota; kingdom Metazoa; phylum Arthropoda; class Insecta; order Diptera; family Syrphidae; genus Philhelius; species Philhelius festivus. The sequence goes on along the minus strand of OZ007556.1, from coordinate 53,602,816 downwards.
CCATATTAGGAAACTCTATTTCGTATAAATAAAATTTAACAATAACGCTGATGTTGTTTTCTTAAATTTAATATTTAAGTTAAAAAACTCCCACTGGACACCATTGTGTATTATTTCACAGATGAAGTTAAAGTCTATTTATCTATTCACTACCGTTCTTACTTTATATGGCGCTTTGACATTTCGAAATGTCATACTATAGTTAAAAAGTTTTTAAAATTATGAAAAATTTAATAAACTGATAAGGAACTAGAAAATTGTTAATAAGTATCATGATAAAACCTTACATTTAAATTGTTTAAGACCTTGCGCCAATAACTTTAGAGGAAATCTTACCAAATTTTGTGATAAAGGTCTCAAACCTATATTATTTATGTATTGTATTGATGAAACTGTGAAAAAGCCGCTTCATAGTTTACTCATAATAATACCAGTTATCAAACAGGCGTTAGCCATAATGGCCTTAAAGTTAGTAGTTTCCATTTTAAGCAAAAAAAAAAAAATATATCAGGTACTAATTCAAATTCAAAGACAAACTTCCGTTTTCTAAAATAAATGGCGCAAAATTTTAATTGAAATAGTACGATGCTAAAGCTGTTTTAGTATGATACTAGGTTAATACAACGAATTTGTAAATTTTAATCGGATATAGCATCATACTTTCTCTACCCTTTTATTAAAGTTAAAATCATCGAACACCTACTTTATTTTTTTAGTATCGTGCTAGCTTCATATGACTCTTTGACATTTGCAAACATCAAAAAAAAGGTTCGTGTACCTACTTTTTAAACGAAATGTCATTGTTTTAGGTGTGTTCAGAAGCAATTTATTAAGAAAATTGTTTTAGTACGATACTAGTTAGAAAATGTTTAAAATTAAGAATGAGTTAGTAAACTACTATAAAGTTAGCAAATTGTTAAGTAGTATCATACTAATACCTTAATAATAGGCTGTTTAAAATTTTGCGCCAATGTCTTTTAGAAGGGATACGTGAATGCAAGTCTACAAACTCTTGCCAGCAGAATGCTTTTTTTGAGCGTTTTGTGAAAAACTTTCACCTGAGTACAAAAAAGGTTCCGAACGTTCTTTCTCAATTTCAATATCACTTATTTTAACCATTTCCATTCATATTGCAATCTTCGCTCTGTATTTTCCTAATAACATAATCTAACCTACAAAAAAAAAAAAAAAAAAAAACAAAAAACATATGATGGGACTACGATAATTTATTTATTATTTAATTTAGCTAAGGTCATGATCTGTACTCTGTTTGTGTTTTCGACATTTTATATAAGCTATTTCTATTAACCATGGAAGCACACAAAGTCCCATAAAAAAGTTCAAGCAATGAAACGTTACAACATAATCATTAGTTCGGTCACGTATATAGCCCACAATAGGCCCAACCAAAAAAGTTATATTTCCCTGAAGAAACATAAACAGGCCGTATCCAGATGCAAAACTATAAATAAAAAGAAAAAAAATAATGATTTAAAATTGTGGTAATGGCACAAAAACTACTCCTTCTTACCGTTCCGTTGGAAGGAACTCTCCGAATACCAGAGGCATGGTAACGTGAAACCATGTGCGTAGAAATCCCATTATTGCTGTTACTATGGCCATATTAATAAAGTCAAATACTTCCAGGAAAGCTGTAAGAACATACCAATAGGTAGTAAATTTATAAATTTTCAATAATTTATTATTTTCAAGTTTATACATAAATTTATCTAAAGCCAATAAAGGTATATAAGAAGTTTGTATTTTGAAAATCAAAATAGATGTAGCCTCAAACCATTTATCAGTATATCAATTTATTATAATTCTGATTTTACACGATTATTTGTCAAACGACTTAGAATTGTATAACATCAGAAATCACGGCACTTTGCCATATTATAATAACGTAATTATTCAAAAACCGGGTTTAAATTGAGAGAAGAAACGCTGGCTTCATTATTAAAGTAAAACAAAGATAAGAATGCGATATTAAAAAAAGATGCTTCTTGTAACCTGACGTTATCGTTTCCGATTGGAAATGAAAATGAACCGCACTCAAGATAAGACTTTCAAAGTATGAAAACATCACAATCCGCTTCCTAAATCTCTCAAAAAGTTCTCCACACCCATTTTTCATGGGCTTTTTGTTTTTGATTTTATATTGACTTCATCACAAATAATTTGTGAGTGAGATTGTTATGTAAAATGTTCCTCGGTCGGTGACATCGACTTGACCGGTATCATATTCCATACACAATGTTATACCATGAAATCAATCAATAAAATATAAAGTTACATCTACCTGGAACATAAAACGTATTTTAATTTCGTTTGGTCATAATAAGCGTAACAGTTAAAACTTTTAATATGACTTAAAATACTCATATGTATCTATGATTAATTTTCAACAAGTCTCTTAAGACAGATCAATTTGTAGATGAGTGGAGAACACCATTCATATTTGTAAATTATCTGTAATCTCTAAATTGTTCAAAAAATTGTTAGCGATAAGCTTAATTTTCTCACAAACTAGTTTCTGTCTCACACAAGGGATTTGTTTCAGAAACCTACATCTATTAATTTCACTATTTTATGCGATTCAGTTATAAGAGGGGTTTTCAGACTGATATATTTACAGACTAAGCAGCTTTTGATAGGGTAAACCACGAAATCATTATTTATAAATTGTCCAAGCTCGGATTCCATTGATCGAACCCAATATGTAAGGATATACAGATTTGTTGCCAAATGGGCATCCCCCAAGGAAGGCACATCAGTCCTTTGTTCTTTAACTTACTCATCAATGATATTCCAGATATTTTTCAGTTTTCCAGGAACCTGGGGCCAAATTACCGCATCAGTTATCGAGTAATACGTGACTGAATTATGTGACTTTGGCATTACCGCTTACGTTTACTAGCAATCGATTACTCTAATTTGACGTTTTCATTCAATTACTGATGGGACTCACTCACTCGTTCACTGATGCGGTAATTTGGCCCCTGTTGTATTTGTTCAAGAAAAAGGCTCCAATAGTTTTTGTTTACTATACTATTAAATATTAATAATATTACATTAGAAAAAGTTTCCAAAAAAAAAAAAAAGATCTAGGAGTAAGTATTGGATCGCCATTCTTTTACTCGTCATTATGATTAATAGTAAACAAAGCATGTAAGATGTTAGGTTTCTTAAGAATGAATACCAGAGGATTTTCCGATCCTTATGCACTAAAGTATCTCTATATGTCTTTTATTAGGTTTAGTCTGGAGTACTGTTTCATGGTCTGGAATCCTTACTAAGATACTTATTCATTAAGTTTTACCAGATATTATTTTTACAAAAAATTGGAACATTGATATTCATTCTTATTATATCGATGTCTCCTTTTTGGCATGCAAACGATTGAGCTCAAAAAAGGATATTTTTCAATTATGACGTGCTTAAGCGATTTAACTTTTTTTTCCCTTGCAGAAGTCTCCGTATGAGTTTTCACCTAGGAGAGACTTTTTGAAGAAGTAATTGCTGTAGAAACGAACCGAGTAAAGAGAGTAAAATACAACTCTTTTTCGATTTCAATTGAATATACAAATTTATCTTCCCTTTTTAACATATAAACTGATCTGATACTACGTTTTCCCCAAGAGATAATCCTGGATTTAAGTGAATTTACCCTAAATCTTCTTTAAATCTTGAGGATATGCCATACAAATTTATTTCATAAATCTAGTAGATTAGAAATTAATCTCGTTAAATCTTCATTGGATCAATTGTTTTATAATTTGAACTGACCTATATCCATATCATGCTAAAGTATCTCGACGATTTTTCATCGTTTGGCGTACATAAAACTTTCTTTCTCTCACATCCACTTTATAAGAAAAAGATTAAATACCATTAGCATTTTGATAGGTGCTGTCAAAGTTAATCTTCTTTTTAATCTTTTACACCAATATTAAAAAAGATGGTTTAGTGGAGGTTTATCGTTAAGTCCTGGACTAAGTGCGAAATTTCATTAATAAAACAAATTTTCTGTTAAGTGACGTTTACTAACTATGATTTAGTTCAACCACCGAAGTAGGTGGTTTAGCGAAGGAATAGGAAATAGAAATTTAAAATTCGTTTTTTTTTATCGGAAAATTAAACAAACGTGAGAAGTTTCTAAATTAATTTTGAAAAGAAATAGTAATAATAAAAATGGCACAAAGTCTTAACGATTTCTTGAACCGTTTGGATTTGTTGGATAATCCTAATTTTTCTATAAGAAGACCAAAAATCTATAAGCCCCGATAAAAGAGTTAAGCGAAGAGGAATTCCGAAAGAAATATAGGTTTTCCATGTTCCATGTTCATAATTGATTTTTCAATATAATTTACAAAAGAAACAGAAATAAACATACACAATTAGACACAAGCAATTCACAAATCAATTAGGCAGCCACAGAATATAAATATTTTTTGATAAACGTCACTTAATTATTCCGCAAACATTTCGTTTTTATTAATGTAAATATTTAAGCCAGGACTTAACTCCTATTCCATGGTTTAGTTAAACCGTGGAATATAGGTGGAATAAGCGTTTTTTATTAATATAGATGTTAATGTAGTGAACACATTATCATTATCACGTGATCTCATATCGAAATATGAATAAAATGCAAATTTTCTCTGGATAAATTAAAATACAAAGGCGCAAATTTTTTGTTGAATTAGTACGATGTTAAAACTGTTTTAGTATGAAACTAGGAAACGACGATTTTGCAAATTTTATCTGAATATAACATCATACTTTCTCTACCTTTTTATTAAAGTTAAAATCATAGAATGCATATTTTATTTTTTTAGTATCATTCATTTGACTCTTTGACATTTACAAACGTCAAAAAAGGTCTGTTTATTTAGTTTTTTGCACGAACTTTCATTGTTTTAGGTGTGTTCAGAAGCAATTTATTAAGAAATTTGCTTTAGTATGATACTAGTTAGAAAATTAGTAAGTAACTAGTACCTTAATAATAGGCTCTTTAAAGTTTTGTCCCGAAGTTTTTTATACTTTTGTTTGAGGTAAACTAATAGCCTTTATTAATTGCCCGATAAATCTATTTCTTTGTAGTACCCTCGGAGGCGTGGCGTGCCATTCGTAGATAGTGCGTTGGGCTGTCAAGCCGAAAGCCTGGGATTGATTCCCAGCCTCTGCCACATACGAACAAAAATGTACTCCGACATGACAGTTCAACGCAATATCCATTATACCGAATAACGGACTATTAAACGGAATATTTGTATTTGGGTTATAAGTGAACGTATTCAATCATTTAAATGGCAGTTAAAACCCCTTTAATGCGCGCAAATTTAAATAGAAAAGTTGAACAAAAATTTATTCGATTAATTAAGAATTTTCTTATTTGTCGATATCTAATATTTAATAAAGTCCCCTTAACTTGCCTCTCCTTTTGACAATACTTTTATAAAACTTAATAGGAATGACTTACATTAAATGTTTCCTCAAATTTTAAGTTTTTCAAAAAAAGGAAAACAAAATCGATGGCACACTGAATCACCACTAACTTAGTTGTATTCCTTAGTAAAACCTGCATATCTGATAATATGAACCCAATACTTTATTTCAACCACTTAATCTCCCTCTCCTGCATTAAATACGAGCACCTAATCGTAGAAATTTGTATTATTTTTATATCTTGTACTGCAAGCTGTACACTAATGAGTTAGATGAATGAATGAAGTCAATGAGGCAATTTATTACGTTCCCTTTTTGAACGTATGCCATTATCTCAATTTATTTGTACATGAATAGATATAACGGATCACTTTATTTTCAAACGTCAATCTGACGCTTCGTCAACACGGACACCAAAATCCCAAAACTCAAGAAGTGCAGATTGACAGACAGTTGACTAACTAACTGAGGGGCGCTTGCGAACTTCCAAAAAAGCACCATAACCATCCTCCGCTATTCATTTCCTCATATTGTATTATACCAGATAGCTCATTTATAAAAATTGTGGCCATTTTGGGTAATTATGATGAGAAATAACTTATTTCACCAACAATCGTGAATAGTGCCTAAAATCGGGATTGGATTGATAAATCTCAACCAAAAACTAACTAATTAAAATACTTCAGTTACCCTGGCCAGTCATCTAAAAATCCCGGGAATTCCGAAAAACTGTCAGCAGATTTATTTTTTTAAAAAGAATCATAAAACAAATAATAAGATGTTGACAATGAGTTTTATGAAAAAGCTGTTAAGGCTATGTATGTATGTTGCGTGTAGATATGTTTAAGGCCTGAGAGAATATAGATTAAACAACAAATAATGTCGAGCTTGATAAATTAACATTTGAACTTGAAAAATCGTACAAACATAATGTTAAATGAAATCTTACCAAACCTGGTTATAAACGTAAAAAATGCTCCAGCCAGATAAATATACCGTGATGAAATTGTGACGAAAATAGCGCTTAATGCTATAATAACACGTGATATCAAATCAGCAGCGGCCCCAATTGCGATAATGTTAGCAGTTTCCATCTTAAAACAACAAAACAAAAAAAAAAAAAAAACAAACTTTCTAGGTTTAAAATGATAGATAAGAGGTTCACCTTTGTATAGTTTAATTCAAAGAGATACATCGGTTGCAAAGTGAAAAAAGCCAGATCCGAGTACAAAGCAAATGACATTCCCAACGCGATATTCAAATATATAGGGTCTTTTAAAAGCGACAAGTCAAGAAACTCTACAATAACCTGCCAGCAGGATGTTTTTTTTGGAAGCTCTCGCATTTCAATAGATGCAGCACTCGAAACTACTGCCCCGTTCCACATGCCTAGACTGACATAGCTTCCCATTCTATTCGAAAGATTCCCGTTTGATCGAAGATGCAGTGAATTTTGTGATCGGTTTTCTTCAGCGTCCAATAGAGGTTCCGAACGATCTTCCTCAACCTCATCATTGATAACTTCAACTTTTTTCATATGCCACTCCACAGGCTGCATAACGACCATTCCTAAAATGGCATGACTGTTTAAGGCCGCAAGCACCAACAGACTTCCTCTAAATCCATATATTTCGTTGAGTTTTTGTATAACTACCGGATAAAACATGGTTCCTATTCCGATGAGAGTTTGACTAAAACCCATCATCATTACCCGCTTTTTGACAAAGTAGCTGTTAAAAGTTGTGTACGCGGAAGGAACTATTAGCCCCGCAGCAATACCTTGCACTAAACTATAAGCCACGGTAAGCTCAACGGTGGTTTGAACATAAATCTGCAACACTGATCCAATAAAATAAAGTATCCCACCAACAATTCCGACGGTCCGGATGGAGAATCTTTTGAAGAGACTATTTGCAAACAACCCGGCAAAGCTTAGAGAACAAAAGAAGGCACTGGTTATAAAAGCTATGGCACTTGTTTCAGCTCCGATGCTTTTCAAGAAGTCACCAAAGATCAGGCCGAATGATGGAAACGATCCAAGAATGCTTATCTACAGGCGAAAAAAGAATCTTTGACTTATCACACAAGGGCTATGGAAAGTATGATAGAAATTACAAATGGCATTGCCATTCCAATGCACACAAGGATCCCCCAACCACCATCTGGAGCCTCCAGTCTTATGGATTTTTTCATTTTAAAATATTGCAAAACCACTGAACCGAACAACTTAGAAAACAAAATTGCACTAAATTTAAGACTTCTACAACACTGCCTAGGAATGGAACTAGATCAAGCTAAGATAACAAAAGATGCTGGAAGAGATAATAAGTAATTTGTTTTTGATTCTATGGATTAATATTATAAGAGGAGGAGGCTCGTATCTTTGTTATTCAAACGTTATACCGTTGATAAGAACGATTATATGCATATTGTAAATCTTACAGAAGTCATCAAACTATGTGATGGCAGAATTAATAAAAGTAAGAGTTTATCATATTTATCTGTGCTGCTGTTTTTAATGAATAATTAAAATTTATGAGTTAAGTAAGGGAATAAAGATAAAACACGGGCCAATCAAAAATAAAAACCTATATCGAATAAGATGAAAACAAAAATAATGCAAGTAATAAGTATAGAATTACGGAATTCTTTGCATAAGATGTTGTTATTCGTGTTGGAGAAATGTGGATTAAGTCTGAAATTCCTGATTAGCTATATTCGTGACTTACCCAATTAAACTCTAATTCGGAATGACAGATATTCTACCACTATTAAAGATCATCCTCAACCCAAAAGTTCGTATCGGCTCGTAGAAGACTTTTTTTTATAATTAGCGCACACTCAAACGTTTTTTGTACCCTTAATATGCCAGAGACACAGTGTGAGCATTAAGAAAAAGGGAGGGGTTAGAAAGGTGATATCGGGGTACATTGGTTTTAAATTCTTGAACATTGCAATAACTGGGAAAGACAGAGCGTGGCAAGGAATTCCACATTCGCGTAGTACGGCTGAAGAACGAATCTCTGTACTTCACAGTTCGGGCGAAGTTGGGCTCAAGGGCAAACTGATAGGCATTCCTAGAAGTGCGAGTATTTCGGTAGAATTGTTTAAGGAGAGGAATGCAGCTGGCTATTTCACTAGAGCATAGTCCGTTAAAATAATGGTAAAAAAGGGTGAGGCAAGAAACATTACGACGATGTTGGAGTGACATAAAAGTCAATGATGTTATTGTTACCAATCATTTTAAAGGCTCTTCTTTGAATACTCAAGTTTTGGATGTATATAGGTTTTATAGATTGTAGCCAGATCAGAAGGAGAGAAAAATTTCTTGCACTGTCTCAGAAAACCCAAAACATCTTGCAGCATTTTTGGCAACATCGCGTATGTGATTGTTCCACAAGAGGTGGTTCGTGATGCACATACCGAGAATATTGAGATGTTCAGCTTCATTGATGCAAGTGCCACTCATAGATAGCGGCAAGGGGGGTATATCTCGCTTTAACGATATAAGACAGCATTGAGTTTTCGAAGCATTAAATTCGACGCGATTTCGTATTCCCCATTGTAAAATGCTGTTTAGGTCGTAATTTAATGAGCTTATCATATTTTGTCGTTGCAGTTCCACATCTGAAGGAGAAGGATGTGGGTCTGAAAATGAATATGAAAAGCTGAGAGTACTATCGTCAGCGAAACAATAAATTGGATTAGAAGTATTGTAGACAGAAGATCATTTATAAAAATGAGGAAGAGAGTCGGGGACAACACAGAGCCTTGGGGCACACCAACATTTATATTGTGGGTTTCAAACTTGAATCCGTCCAATACAACTTGTATTGAACGGTTCAAAAGAAAATTTCTAATCCAACGAAGAAGGGATTAGTCGTCAGGACACCGAAAGCAGGCATTTTCTATAAGAGAGCAATGTTCCAAGTCTTTATCAAATGCCTTTGAAATATCTAGTGCAATAATCTAACTTTCTCCGAAAACATGTAAAGATATGTTCCACTGTTCGGTTAGATAAACCATCAAATAACCGGTGGAGCTATTGCTACGAAAGCCATACTGCCGGTCATTAAGAATCTTTCGTTCTTCAAGATATTTCTTAAGCTGATAATTAATCAACGATTCCATGACCTTGGAAAGAAGGGACGCCACAGTGCGGTATTTTGATCAAAAACCTGGCCATAAATCAAAAAAAAAAATTTTACCTCCCAGGATTAAGCTTGTGTCCGATAACAGGTAGATAACCAGGCTACTCTATAGTGAAGTCTATCTATAAATTGGTCACCCCCGTTCGCGACACCATCAGTTGCAACTAGTACTAGTTGAGTAAGCACGATTTTTTTTGCGGTTTTTAAAAAAAAAGTGTATTTTTTGCGCGTTTTTTTTTCAGTCTTAAAAGTGATTTTAGTGAAAAAATTTGATATGGATATCGTTAATCAAGGTATGTATAGTATTTTAAGCAAAAATTTATTTGTATATCCATCTTAACTTTTTCATATCGATGAGTTGAAGTAATCACTTAAAAAAATTGCACTTTTTTCGCTGTTTTTTTTCAAACATTAGTGTTTTTGAAATAGCGCAACACGCCGCAACATAGTCTATCATACATTTTATTAAACTGCTGGATATGTAGAACAATCTTACATTTCAAGAGTTTGCACAAGTTTGCACCTAAGAAAAAACAGAGGCTTTGAAAAAAAACCCTTTAAAACGACCTTTAATAATAGATTTTTATATTATTCCAGATGACTCTAATTCCACCTTAGCTATGACCAGAAAACAGCTTCACGAGTTAGTAAAAGGAAGCTCACAAAGGTGTTTTGACGAAAAACTTGAAGATTTGGATAAAAAACTTATGGATATAACAAATTGTCCCCCAGAGAAAGAAGATGAACTTCTCAACATTATCAAGGCGTTCAAACCAAATTATAAACGAAGATGGCAACTCTGCCACAGAATAGAAAGCCGTTTCTTGGATAAGAATGAAGAGTGGCTTAGCGAAGAAATAATACTACCTATTGGCATACTTCCCGGAAGGTCTAAAGGTCGCCCAAGCAAAGAATTCGGGGAATCAAGTGACCGAACAAAACGTCGAAAAACAGTGGAACTTCGAAGGAATGTGTCTGTTGATGAACTGACATACGCAGCACAGATGAGTCAAAGAGCGACGGGAAATAATGATGTAGCCAAAGTGATTCAAACTGTGACAAAAACTCCAACCAGGGCTATGAAGTTCCGAAAAGCAGCTGCGATTGGCAGTAAAGCCCTGAAAACGAAGAAACACACACCTGAAAACGCCTTGAGTATATTCGTCGATGCCAATTTAACTGTAAGTCAATACGAAGTGATTCATCAAGCCAACAAAGATATATATCCGTGCTACACCTACTTGTATAAAGCTAAACAAGAATGTTATCCACCAAAAAGCGTCAGTGAGACAGTTGCCGAAGTGAAGCTCCAAGATTTAGTGGATCACACAATATCGCGATTATGTAAATATTTGGAACCAGAACTCTCACAGTGCTTGGATAACAGGGAAACCGATTTAGAGCTAATATATAAGTGGGGATGCGATGGATCTACTCAAAGCCAATACAAGCAGAAATTTGAAGATGACGACAACAGTGATGCAAATATATTTTTGAGTTCCCTTGTGCCTCTTCGTCTAAAGTCTGGGAGTGAAATTATATGGCAAAATATCCACTCTTCATCACCGAGGTGGTGCCGACCAATACGGATTCGTTATTTGAAAGAAAATAAGGACATAACCAATGAAGAAATCGAATACATTGAAAACCAGGCCCGAAATCTTCAAGCAACAAAAGTAAGCGACAACATAAGAATCAACCATGTACTGCTTCCAACAATGGTCGATGGAAAGGTGTGTAATGCAGCTACGAATACTTCATCTACATTACGTTGTTACATATGCGGAAAAACTTCAAAAAGTTTCAACGACTTGTCTTCTACAGAACCAGAGAATCCAGAGACTTTCAGATTTGGGCTATCAATACTACACGCCAGGATTAGGTTTTTCGAATTTCTGGTGCATCTTTCGTACAAACTTAAAGCGGACGTGCATAAGGGACGCGTTACAGATAAAAGTGACCGGGAAAAAATTCAAGCGGCCAAGAGACAGATACAAAAAGAGTTCCACGACAAATTGGGCTTACTGGTGGACATTCCAAAAGCTGGGTTTGGCAACACCAATGACGGCAACACCTCTCGTAGATTTTTCAATAGCCAAGAAGAAGCAGCTTCCATTACAGTCGTGGATTTATCATTAATTAACAAATTCAAAACTATATTAGAAGTGATATCCTCTGGTTATGAGATAGATCTTAAAAAATTCGAAAAATTCACGATGGATACTGCTAAACATTATGTTAGCTTATATCCATGGCAGCCTATGTCTCCAACAGTGCATAAGATTTTAATTCATTCTGCTAGTGTCATATCCCATGCATTGTTGCCAATCGGTCAGTTGTCCGAAGAAGCCGCGGAAGCTAGAAATAAGCATTTCCGCCAATACAGAGAAAATTTTTCACGAAAATTCTCCAGGACGGCATGCAACGAGGATGTGATTAACCGGCTTCTATTGACGTCAGACCCTTATCTCAGTAGTTTAAGGACAAAAAGTAAGACCAAGAAACAGTCGTTTTCAAAGGAGGCTCTCGAATTTTTGACTGTTAATAACAATGATGATGATGACGATGATGATGATTATGATGATGATGATGATGATGGTAATAATGATGATGATGGTGATGATGATGTTTTTGAAGATGTTTATGATGATGAATAAATAATAAAATATAAACTAGAAAATTCAATTATTCCAGGTCTTTTTTTATTACCTACTTGCATATAAGACAAAAAAGATTAATCTTTTTATTGAGTAATTGACCTGTAATCATAAAATATGCAACTAAAACTAATCCCCTTCTCAAATTTTGGATTAAAAGGGTCGCAGGTATCTTAGACTTGGTTACCTGAATATTGGGACATAAAAGTTTGGAATGAAATTTGAACACCCGGATTAAGAAAATTTCACTCATAAAAAAAAGGAAAAAAGGGATTTTCTAGGAAAAAGTATCTTTCAGTTTTTTTCTAATTTCTTATAAACTATGACATTTATCGGAATGAGGTTTTAAGTATTTGACTAAAAATATATCAGGTCATTGAATATTGACAAAAAAAATGTCCTTGATAAACAATTTTTTTTAAAAAAATAAATTAAAAACCGAAAAAAAAATTTTTTTTTCTAAATTTCAACTTTAAAACTTAATTTCTCAAAAACTATTTAATTAAACAACTTGAATCAAAAAACAAAACAAAGAATAAAATATTAGCTTTAAAAAAAATCATAGCGCAGTGTTGTACGTGCTTTTTTAGATTTTTAATAATTTTTTTTATTTCGGCTAATCGGGATGGGCATTTAAGTGGGTTTTACTGTACCTAAAAAATGAAAATTTATCCTTCCAAATAACTTTTTAGTCATTTGGTACCTATTTGATATGAAAAATGTGCCCAAATATTTTTGGCCAGGTTTTCGACCAAAATACCGCACTGTGGGACGTTAGTGCGATCGGTCTATAATTTGAGGGAGAAGAAGAGTTGCCTTTTTTCGGAATTGGCTGAACAAATGCTGTTTTCCAGCTGCTCGGATCGGAACGAGTCCAGAAGAATGATTAGATGGAAAAGCTTACGCAGGGGTTTTGTTAGCGTGGAATAACAACTCTTCAGAATAATAGCGAGGATACCATTCGGACCAGCGGATTTATGTATGTTGAGATCTTTCAGGACTCTTGCCACGGTACGAGTACGAAAAAAGATTTGTCCCATAGAATTATTAACGCGCTCGAGAATTGGGGGAGTTAGGAAACTATCCGGCAAGGTGGAATTTGCGGCGAACTGGCTTACAAACAAGTTAGCTTTATCAATAGAGCTAACAAAAGGAGTGTCATTGACAGCAAGCATAGAAACCGAGGAAGAATTCCTCATATTTTCTACAAATGCCCAAACATTCTTACTGCCTTTGGGACACTGCAGTATTTTTTGCCTTGATGTTTGGTCATGTAAAAATTTGGTCCGTCGAATACGGGCGTTGCAGGCCTTCCTGGCTTGTTTGAACTTTTTCCGGTTTTCCTCAGTTGGGTTGGCTCTAAAACACCGGAAGCTTACCTCTTTTTCCTTGATAACCTCTTTACAGCTCAAATCAAACCATCATTTATCCTTGGGTCTCAACTAATTTTATTTTTGGTGCATTAAGCACTAATGATAATATAATCTGTATGAAAAGTTTAAATCAGCCACACATCGAATGGTCTCCCAGCGAAGAGGGCGCCTATTACTATCCAACTAATGCCCAATCGGCAATAGGAATATTACTGGTGGAATGTATTGCGGATTCTAGTAGATTTCAAGTGAGTGGCTTTAAAAACAAACTCGCTAGACAGCTTTACTTCATTTTGGCATCCGACCCTGATAACTCTATTGTAATTGAAAATGTTCACCTTTTTTCTACTCTTCATAGTTTTCACTGTCCTCTGCTTACTTCTTTTTCTGTAAAACGAACTTTTAACAATTAAACACGCTTCTAAGCTAAATTGAATTTAACTTTGTTCATGATTCAGTTGACGCAGTAACGACTTGGTACACTGACATTTTTGGCTGTTTCGCGTATTCTGTTCCATTGGTGCTGTTCGTTAGGTGCAACTTAGATCTCTTCGTAAACTGAGAAATAACTCGTTACGATCATCAAGCATTCTCAAAAGCTTCAAAAGAATTTTCTTACTTTTGCTACGCCATGTTGTTGAAGCTTATTTAGCCTTAAGCTTATTTAGCTTAATTAGCGATGAGACTTATTTCTAGATGAATAAAGTCATCAACAAGCAATATTTCTGATTTTGGGACAGTCAAAATCCACACGAGATCCACTAAAATGCAATATCAAGAGAAAGTCACTATTTGGGCTGGCGGCATCATACTTCCTTTAGAAATTTGGCCTTGGTCAAGACATTACCGTAAATACTCGTATCATCGCTTTCGGTCGATGATAGCAAACTACCGGTTCGGGAATCAATCAGCCAACATTCGTACGTCAAAGGAAGCCAAGATCGGCCAAGAGCATCACCGCGGTCCGTAAAGGGGAACTGCAGAACCCGAGGCAGTCGTGACCGTACACAAGAAATCGCTTTTCGCAGACTTCAACTTGGCGAATTTTGCATGGGGACTTGGGCCTACACTCGTACAAGATCAAACTGAGCCAGGAGCTCAAAGTTCATGGCCATACACAACGCCGTTTGTTCGCTGACTGGCCTTCGGAGCGTTTGGAAAAGGACCTCAATTTTGGCCGAAAAATCATCTTTGGCGACAAGGCGTCTTTTTGGTTGAATGGCCACCAAACCAACCAAACCACACGAGGCTCACCAGGTGACAATGTATACTCAAAAAATTGCCTCAGTGTTGATCTTAAGCTGCCGACGCCAATGCATTGCTCCGTACTTTTTCGAAAATGATGTGGGTGAGGCGGTCACGGTCAATGGCGAGCCCTACAGAACGATGATAACCTATTTCTTATGGCCCATGAATAGTGGACACCACGATTGATATTCTACATGAACGATTTGAGGGTAAGGTTATCACTCACAGACGTGACATGAATTGGCCACCGAGATCGTCGATTTTATCCCGCTAGACTTTTTCTGGTCGTGTTTCCTGAAGTCGCAGGTTGCCCTTAAGATTAAATAAAAACACATTAACATTAAATAAAAACACTAAAAGAAAATCTTTTCTTTACATTCATAAAATATTTTTATTGGCGTTTCTTCACATCTTTTGTTCACTTTTGTTTATCAACATGTTTGTTTTATCCAGGTAGGTAAGTACGAAACATTGTTATTTGTAAAAATATACATATATGTATTTAAATATATTTATGTTACCACATAAAAATACTTTAAATTTTGTTGTTATATAAAATATAATTTGTTTACTACCTAAATAAATATTTACATCATAGTATGTTTTGTTTAATTTGTTGTTGTTGTTGTTAGTTTATAGTTATGTAAAAAATAGTTACACTTATACAATTATCATCTTTGTTGTTTTCGTTTTTTAGGTACACACATCGAAAATAAAAACAATAAATTTACTATAATTTTAGTTTTCATTACAAAATATTTATTTTTAAACTTAAAACTATTTTTGTTTATATAGGAAGATAAAGTTAATACTTTTTAATTTTTATTTCTTAAAAGAATAAAATTCGTCCACATATGTATGTAATTATTTTTGAATCTATATTTTATGAAACAGTTTTGGTTGTATTTTTATAAAACAAGTAAAATTTAGTTTCTTATTTTTAAGTACCTACTTATACATAAAATTTTATTTAATTGTTTCTGTTTAAATTTGTTCTTTAAAAATAAAATTACTTATAACGTTGGTCATTGGCCTTCTATCTTAATAAATATAAACTTTTTATATCTTTCATAATATATCTTTTTCTTAACCTCTTGTTTGAAGTATCACAAAAATAGTGAGTTTAATGTTAAGTTATTTTATTTTAAATATTTGATTAATTTATTTTTTAAATTGTAATTTTTTTTAATGAAATGAGTTTTTAATTGATTGAAAGAAAAGAACTAAAAATAAATTTTTTGTTTGTTTTATCTTAAGAATCATATTAAGTAAATAGTTATTTTGATAAATACATTATTTAATTTTTTTTAAATATTTGTGTTATTGTTTAATATCGTTTTGTTGTTCCTTGTTCTTCTTGCGACTTTTTAAATATGTTAAAAGGTATTCAGTTCCCCAAGCAATACCACAGATATATATGCATACACTTTGGGCATGGATGCAGATAGGATAACTTTGTGTAAGATCACGAATAGCACCTGGAAGAAAAAGAATATTTTTATTTATGTTTTGTTTTAAAAACAAAAAAAAAAATTAAATAACATTAACAATGAAAATAATTGCAGAATTTTGAAGAAGATTACATGCCGTTTAGAAACCAATTACAAATTGTTACCTTTGATATGCCTACATTAAGTGCTTACTAAGTACTTCATTAATTAATAGATGTATTCGGTCATGTCGTAGCTTATGTACAAGTTGTCAACATTTAAAGTTTTAAATTTCCTGTCAACATTTCAAAAACAAAGAATCTAAGAGTAGCACGAATAAAACAAAGAAAACACCTAATTTTGTAAGTGTACACAGAATGATTCACATCTATTACGAATGTCAATTGATAATTGTTAAATATTCAAATTTAGTATTTGTAAACTCTCCTTTTTTTTAAATTTTTCAATTATTCATTGATGATAATTATGAAATATATTTTACAAAAGTCTGCATAGTTGTTTATTATCAAATTTTTTCAATATCGAATTTCTAAGTATTTTTATCCCAAATGTTTTTATCCCAAGTGTATTATTCCAAATTACAAAATTCTTCATTCTTTACTTCATTGGCGTTCTTTTGAGATGTAGGTTAGTTCTTCTTGTTCAGGTATTTGTGTACATACCTTTTTTGTACTTTGGTTTTGATATAAATTAAATCCACTTTTGAATAATTTCTAATAAAATTGTGAGTGCTGTGTGTTAACATCGCCCGAGTGCTGAATTTTTTTTATTATTTTAATGAATATACATACATAATAATACAATTGATATGTTAACATTGTTTTTAAAATATTGAAAACATTTTCTGGTCATTTTAGTAGAATTTATTTTTTTTGGACTGAAATTCACAGAAAATAACAAAGTTTCAAAGTAAGGGAACGAACCTATTTATTTCAAAAAATAAAAAAATAACGCACCACCGCTACGTAACGTTAAAGCTAAGTGTACACGATTGGAAGATCTTACAACAGGGATGTAATTTGATACAACATTAAATTCTTTCATCTACATATGTATGCAAATTCAAACAGATATGTTATATGATACTAAATAGTACAGAAATTTGCTGGGGGCAATAATAGGAGCGTTCCCATTCTCAAATATAAATATTTGATGGATGAAAAACATTATCATTCACATTCTGTGAAACATGCTGTCAAACATCACTTCTCATTAGAATCTCGACCATGGCAAATCAACTCAGCAGACTAAGATAAAATTATACATGAAGAAATTTGCTCGATTTTTATATCCCAAGTCTGCAGAAAACTAGGATTAATGTAATAAAATCAACATAAATCACCGCTATTGCTAAAACTTAATTTGATATATGTATTTTCTTACGATGTTTACAGCTCGAGAACTTGGAAAATAAAATGCGTTTCAGGCTTCACAAGCATGCGTTCATTTCACATCCTCAACTATGCTTGCCATGCAGCCAAAATATCAAAACATTTTGAAATCCATTCAGCATGCTTGACAAGCTGATGGATGGAGTGTTTACATTATCAAAATCAAGCCAATCATGCGTGCTTGTCAAACATATTTTTGAGAACGTGAACGCCTTTAATGGATCACGAAAATATGATAATTCAGTTTCACCATTGGAGCCTGATTACACGATTCTTTTTTCGTTCATTTCGTATTTTTGACAGTTTGGGTGAGAGGTGTAGAAACGTAGCTTCATTTCACTACACTATTTCACGTCAAACAACACTTAAAACGAAAGACGATACGACTGAAAAAAAAAAGAATTGTGTAATCAGGCTCCTAATGTCTTTTCCAAGCTATAGACGGTGTGTGCACACTGAACTAAATCCACGTACTTTTTTGACGTTTCGAATGTCATCATTCCCATGTTCTGTTAGAAATAGTCAAAGTAAATAATAAGTAGAAAAAAACTAAGATCATGGCTTCACAGATGGAGAACGATATATATTGTGATATACACATATAGAATATTCAATTAAGAAATTGGCATTGTGTGGTTTGACAGATAATGAACAAAATACATTTTGACGTAACGAGAATATTTCATTTGTAAATGTCAACCGATTGCCCAGAAAATGCATTTTCCGGAGCAGTATATAAAAGAAAACAATTTTTTTCTGACATTTAATGAACCTGCAATGAAATTTGATACCAGTTGTTTCGTCTTTTTAATATTTCGGGTGAGAGGTGAGGAAATGTTGGGGGAATGAAGAAATTTAGTTTTTACTATCAATGGAAACTACTGAAATCTAGATTTCAATCCATTTCTCTTTTACGGTTACACGGAACTCTTAATCAAAAGCCGCGTTTTATTATCGCCCATGATCCATATAAGGTGCGTTCTATTATTCACAAATCTATCTGGATCCGGATCTGAATTAAGTTTTAACATGTATTACAAAAACAATTTGGGATCCTGTTTTCTTTCGGGATCTATTTTAAAGATCCAAAAATTAGTTATTACACTGGCGAGTAGATGACTTTTTATGGTAAGGTAGTGTAAGCTATAGTGTAAAGAAAAAAGACAAGACATAATTTAAAATTTACAAACCCAAGGATTAAAAGAGGCGGGCTTATAACACTTCTATCACTAAGATCCGTATCGTTTTATTTTCAAGGGATAATCAAGATCCGGATCCAGATAGATTTGTGAATAATAAAACGCACCTATAGATTAACCCTCGTAAATAAAACGATGCGGATCATAGTGACAGTTGGGTTGTATGCTTATCTCCCTCTTGCTTATGATTGCTGATTTTCAAATGTGTCTTGCCTTTTTTCTTTACACTGCAGTTTACACTACCTTACAATAAGAAGCCATCCACTCGCCAGAAAAAGAACTAATTTCTGGATCTTTAAAGTAGATCCAGATAGAGCACAGGATCCCAAATTGTTTTTGTAATACATGTTAAAAATTAATCCAGATCCGGATCCACATAGATCCGTAGATAATAAAACGCACCTAAGGTAATCAAAAAAATTGAGACCTGCAAGAAATTCCGTGAAATAAAAATTTTGTGGAAATAAAGTCATAAATTTGTTTTATTTAAACTAACTTTCACGAAATGGGTGACCCTATAGAAATGTAAAATGGTTGATTAAATACATACCTAAAAGTATAATAAATAAATAAAATGTATTGTTAGCCTAATCATATGCAACGTTTTTGATATCATTACACCAGGAAAAATCCGTTGAAATTTAAAAAAACGTGTCAAGTTTATTAATAATTGTATGTACGAGTAATTAACACTTTAACAGTATCCTAAGTGGCCGACTTCGCGGGTTCAAAGGGTTTTTTTTTTAAATACCTTCGGTAGCATATTCAGACATTCATTAGAGAGAAATCTAAGTGGACATTGCTTTTAATAAACAGTACCGTATGAAAGTAGTTTTTATGAGAGGTGAGTCAAAACTTAAGTTGTTTATAAATTTGTTTTTCTTTTTTTTAATATTTTTTGATCACTAAAACGAATATGACTAACTCTAAAATGTTTGTTCGCGGTTCTAGCGTTTAGAAATGGAGGATTTACAAGATGAACATTGCTTTTGAATGTCGCAAATGGGAGGGAAATATTGGGCCGGGTAAAGCTGGGAGGAAAGAATTTCTTAGTTCACAGTACGTCGGAAGTTGAACTTAAGGGTAAGCTGATGGGCATTATTAGTAATACTTTCCATATTAAGAAATTAATATTTTATTGTTTTGTAGTCCAATTGAGATCATAAAAATGTCGATGAACATTGGTCTTGAATGTTTGGAAATTTAAACGGCAGGGAAACACATTATTGTTGAGATTACATATACGTAGTTTATAAACCAATACATATTTAAATATTTCAAATAAAGATTTTGAAAAAAAAAAATATTGAAAAAAATAGTTTTCGCGAATTTTAAAAATTGGTTCATCCATGTTTTAAAAAGTAATAATTGAAAATTTCATGCATAATTTTAAAAAAGTCAATTTCATAAATTTACTTAACAAACATTCCAAAAAGTAGTTAAGAAATAAACTTTTTATTTTTGAGTATCTTATAAAATTTTGTGTTAAGTTATTTTAACAAATTCGCACGAACTTTTTAAAAATCATTCAACAAAATGTATTAAAAAGGATCTGAAATTGGTACCTACTTAATGCACATATTACAAAGTGTGTAATTTTATTTTTTTAAATGTAGTATTAATTTTAAAAAAGATAGTGCATAGACAATCTTTTAAAAGCGATAATTTGTTTTAACACAAAAATGTGAAAGAAGTAAACTATTTTCAATTCCAACTTTGCATAAGTGGGTCCCAAGGAATGGAAAACAAGTCCATATGAATTTAGTGTGGGCCAATGGGGCTATTGGCTGGTTATGAGAAAACATGAAATGTATCTATTTTGAGTTCAAAACTTATCTATAATATTAACAAACATACGAAATCGAACTATATGCTTCATCTTCAACTATTTTTAAGACTCTTTTAAGGGAGTAATCAATTTTTATGGTTGCAAAAGAGATGGAAATATGACGGTCGTGTACTTGTACATTCAGCACAATAATTAAGAATTGTATAATAACTGGTTCAATTTTACAAATAAATTTCTGGGCTCTAGCTATTAACTACTTTTCTGGTAATAACTCGATAACGTTAGGGTTTGTTTTTGTGATTGATTGCTATTAAGTTAAATATTTAAATTCATAGGTTAGGTTAGGTTAAAGTGGCTGTCATTTAAAGCATCTGACATACTTAGACCAGTAGAGGTCCATTGTGATACCACGATCTATATGGAACAAAAGGTTCCCTACTAGTTAAAATCATTTAGAGCTTCTGATGAAGCGAAGGAGATTTTTAATGTCTGTGTTCATGAGATCACTTGGTTCATTATAGAAATGGTCTCTTAAATGAAGTTTGCGTCTGTAAGAGAGGGCAGGGCATGTACAAAGAAGGTGTGAGATTGTTTCCTCTGCCTCCTCGTCCAAGCACCTCCTGCAGAAATCGTTTGATAGTACACCGAGCTGTGCGGCGTGTCTATACCTATAAGACAGGGTCCAGTTATGACACCTATTACGGAGCTGATCTGAGATCTACTGAGGGATAACAAACAATTTGACCATTTCAAATCTAGTTTGGGCCAGATTCTTTTGGTCGCCAAATAAGTAGTAGTATTATGCCATCTTAAGTTTGATTGTTCCAGAGCAATTCGCTTCAGCATAAGTTTACTAGCAACTATATTTACCCTGTCGGGTAAGAGAGGCATTTCCATTTCAATTCCAGCGACTTAATCGGCTTTACAATTCCCCGGAATATCCCTGTGTCCTGGCCCCCAGAATAGGTGAATATTAAACTGCTTGGCTGCAATGGAGTTTGAAGAGACTGATGCGAGGGATTTTAAAGCAGCCTGACTATCTGAGAAGATGCAGATATCCGAACTGGATATCACGTTTTCTTTAAGCCAAAACAATACTTGCTTTATCGCCAGAATTTCCGCTTGGAATACGCAAAAATGGTTTGGTAGGCGGAAGGAGTACACTGCACCACCCACTCCGTTTTCAGTTTTCGATCCATCTGTATAAAAATGTACTGATTCATTTTCTTTCAAAGCCTCTTTCTATCAAGCTGACCTTGAGGAAATGGTGACTTAGAAGTTTTTATCGATTTAAATTCATAGTTCGAATGGTTTCTTGAAAATTAATTTTTTAAAACTGATTATAGCATTAAGTTCATTTAAGGTTTTTATAACAAAAACCTTTAAACCAAAGAACACAATAATCTAATCAAGTCGCGAAGTTATAAAACTGTCAATCCAACAATAGTTATTCAAAGGTTTATTGTTACGTTATAGCTTTTCAAAACACGAGATGCATGCGAATTATTGGAAAAAAAAAATAATTAAAAAAAATACTAATTAGCTTTAGGTACATACAGTGCCGAGCATAAGTGAAGGTACTCTATTACTGTTTTTATGAAAAATGAAAAATATAATAATTAAAAATAAAAACGTATGCGAAAATGTTCATTTTAATTTATTTATTAAGTACAGTATTTCATAAATAACCGAAAAGAAGAAAAAATGCAATTTTTTACAAAAGAAATGCATTTTCAAAAATTCGGCCATAATTTCATCGAGCAAAAGTGATGATAATACTGTGGCAACACTTCCAAAAGAAAGAATAAACAAAAACAAATGAATGTTCAAATACAAAGAAAGATATAACGATTGTATTGAATAGAAAGAGACTACCAGTTAAGTAGAAGAATATAATGACAAAATAAAGAATAAACAATAAAGATATGATCAGTTGTTGTAGATCTGTGAAAGTGGAAAGACGTTGTTTTATTTGTGTAGCGAAGTATTTTTATTTCTAAAGCAAAGGTTGATTGCTTACAGTATCATTACTTTATTAAGCAAAGGTTAACTGCTTACAATACCTGATACTTAGTTGGGAATATCTTTAACCTTAAACGCTTTGGCATTGAGTGGAATAGTTTCTTAGTCACTTCAGCCGTTATTTATTTCTTTTAGTTGGGCTTTATTCCTTATCTTGTGGTTCCGTATTCGCCTTTTAAGGTGGTCCCACAAGTGCTCAATAGGATTAAAATCAGGACTTTGTGGTTCACATCTAGAGCGGTCTGTTTATGATCATTGTCTTGTTGGAATTAAAATCTGTCTCTGATCCCCAATTTCTCAGCGCTTTCGTGAAGGTTTTCTTTCAAAATTTTTAGGCAAACCGTTTAATTTATTATTTCCTCAATTATTACCAAATTACCAACGCCGCCAGATGACATACACCCCCATACAATACTACAACATCTTAAGTCTACCTTCTGACCCAAATATATTGAACTTGGACTCATCTCAGAATATGACGTCATTCAAAAATTCGGTGGTTTTATATATAGTTATTTGGGCTTAAATGATCGATCGATCGATCGGTGGTTTTATTTTTATACCCATGAGCAAAAGTTATTCGTTTTTTGTCAACTAGAATTGTTAACATAAGGTTTTTAACGAGTCAAACAGTCCACTCGGAAACCATTTTGTTCAAACTACTTGCAATGTTGATGGCTATTTTTGGTGCACTCCTAAATGGATCCTTTTGAATAATTCTCTTTGTATCTCTCTCTCATCCCTGTCATTTAGCTTACGCGGTCGCCCTGATCGTTGCTTATTTTCAATTATTTTTTCGTTATTGAACCAGTATACCATCTTCTGCACCGTTAATTTTGATCTGCTTACAATGTCACCGATTTCTTTATAGGATTTACCTTTTTGTATTGGTTTATTGTATTACTATTCTCTTCAATTGTTAATTCTTTTTTCTGTTCATTTTCTACGTCTAACTTTAAGCTATTTGTACGTTAATGGGGGCTATCGTGAACAAAATTTCCCTCGGAATTTTCCCCATCTTCGAAAATTGGAAAGTCAATACTTCTGCACTGTTCATTGTAAGCTGGCGACTGGCCTTTCTAAATGAGAGCGAAAGTCATTATGAAACTTAATTCCCAATATCAATAAATTCCAAGGGAAACTTTCAACATTATTCGAGATAACAATTTTGAAAGTTATTATATTTACAAACATCAATTATGACACAATAAACAAATCTTTAACTGTTTTATTTTTAAATTATTTTTATGTAAAATGATATAACTGTTTAAAAAAAGCATAAGATACCAAAACTTTTGCTCGATAAAATTAAAATGCATTTTTTTAAATGTGCTTATTTGTAAAAAATATATTTTTTTTTTTGTTAGCCAAATAATGCAGTAGTATTATAAATTTTCATTTAGCAGAATTTTTAGATTTTACAAGATTTTTAATAGGGTACCTTCATTTTTGCTCGTCACTGTACATGCATAATAATAAATTAAAAACAATTTTTTTTGTTTCATTTTATTTAAAACAGTAAAACACATATTTTTAATTGATTGCGATAAGACGAACAGATCACGTGAAAATAATATTATTTTCAATGACACATTGATTCAGAGAAACATTGTTGCTAAGATTTATTGTAAGTTCTTGACTTGGTATTGAAAAAAATAAAAACAATGTCAATTGATTAAAACAAAAAAACGACTTCCGGTATAACAGGCGGATTAGTTTTTGATTTTGTTATCAATCAAAAAAAAAAAAAAGATGATAATATTGTAAAATAACATTTTCCAGCGGTTAAAAGGGTAAATAATTGTTATAATGAGGTAGTCTTGTTAAATATAAATGCAATGAATCTGGATAAAAAATATGTTTTGTTTAAGCTATCTTGCCAATGTTCGGAAATAGCTTCTGAAGTGTCACGTGGTACTATTAATCGATCTTGAATAACACTTTGCTCAAAAGTGATAATGTGTTTATTTAGAATGATAGCTTTTCTCTCTATATGTATATGGGATATTCGGAAAAAGGATGTTATCCGAAAGGTCAGTAATTTGTAAACAAATATCAGTTAGATTTAGTAATTGATACAGAATAGGTAACTTTCAATGAGGTTTTTAATTATCTCTTTGACCTATGGATGAAGAATTATTGGAGTTACAATATAATTTAGCTTACAGATGGCAAATTTATATTTTTTTAATATCCCATAATGTTCTTTAAAATTCATAAATAAAACTAATGGCCGATCAATTACTGGAAATAAGTGACCAATTATTTAACATTCAGATGGAATACAAAATCGTTGAATATCCCACAAATGAGGTGCTAAGATACTCTTAGGCTAGGCGAGCAAATTCAATTTTTAGTTGCACAACTGTTTGGTTGCTTATATGTAGAAAACAGATGAATTAATGGTTGAATGTCCGCGCAGGTGCATATAATTATATGTTACACAAAATTGCGAACTTATTTTAGGCAATCGTTTAGTTTGTGTCAAAACACAAACTTTTTAGTTGCTCGAACCAAGCAGTTGCGAAACTAAAAATTTAATGTGCGCGCATAGCTTTATGGTGATCTTGTAAAAAATCTAAAAAATCGTAAAAAAAAATTGCATATGTTTGACGAATTACCGATGGCATGCTTTTCTTTCAAATGGCATTATAATTTTCTGAATATCCCACAAATGAAAAGTATACATACTCTAATAGTGACCTTGATAAAAAAACACTAATAATTAATATGAAATTGTCCTTAATTGCCGTTTTATTAACTGACATTTTGTGGCCATTTGCTGACATTTTTTATGGAAATATTTTTTTAATATCCCATAAATCAGTTGCTTTCATCCCCCCATAATGGTCTCTTTAAAACTTCATAAGAAAGCTTATGTGACCAATTTCACACCATTCAGATGGAATACTAAATCTTTGAATATCCCAATATTAAAGTGCTAAGATCACCATATAATGATGTTATAAAAGCTTTAAAAATTCATAAACAAATCGCATATGACTGACGAATTACTGATGGCATACTAATTTTTCAAATGACATATTATATTAATGAATATCCCACAAAAGAAAAGTTTACATACTCTAATGGTGACCTTTAAAAAAAAAATTTAAGCATACGAAATAGTCTGACTTTCGATTTACTAATTAACTTCTTGTGACCATCTGCTGCAATTTTGGATATGGGAATTTATTTTTGAACATCCCATAAACAGTTGCTTATGGTGGTCTCCTTAAAACTTCATAAACAACCTTCTGGCGGCCCAATTACTGATACTAATTGAACTTTTGTGACAAGTTTTAGACCATTCAGTTGGAATACTAAATTTTGGAATATCCCTACAATTAACATCTAACATCTTATTTGTTGAAAAATCCCATATTGCTGATGAATTACTAAAATAATTTTACTTCAATTACTAGCGTTTGGATGGCATTTTTTTGTATAATTTTCAAGCACTAAAGGGATTATGACTACCCTTAAAATGTGTAGATCATGCTAATGTTTTGAATATCCCACAAGCAAACTGCTTTCATCTTCGAAATAGTGACCTTAAAAAAGTCTTAAATAATCACCTCCGCCTGAAAAATTACTTAAATTAACTGATCCTTCAAATTGCATAATTATTTTGAACATCCCAAAAATGAGGTGCTAACATCCTCTGTATAATCTTAATTTATTTTTATTAAATACAAATTTTATGAAACAGAAATTACTGAAACTAACTGAATTTTTGCGACCAATTACTGCATTTTCAGATGGCATAATATTTTTTTGAATATCCCACAAATGAGGTGCTAATATCTCCTAGTTGATGATTAAAAAAAAATTCTTAAATAATATCGTTTTATAACCAATTAGTGATCTTTCTCCAAATATCCTAAACAGTCGATACTTTTTTACTGGAGTGTTTGTCGTCGATAGAGTTAAAATTAAAAAAAGTTCTACATCTTGAAAAGTGTTCTTTTTACGATCACTTTAGAAAACGGCTTAAATTTCGAAATATAAAAATCATTAACTTACCAATAAGTGGTCCAAAGCAGATAACAAATACTGCTTTACCCACCAAATGCCAGCCAAAGGCTGAAGGCAGCTTTTCCAGGGAGCAGTACTCTGATACAGTGAGTGTAAAATTACTCAAAGCTGATCCCCGGAAGAAACCGCATATTGAAAGCCAAACCATCAAGGCATGCCATTCTGTTTGCTCCGCCATTACTAGAAAAAAAAGAAAAACAATAAACCGTTAGTATATTCAATTTATAAAGTTATTGCCGTTATTATAATCACAAAATACAAGTAACTACGTCTAACAGCTCAATAAATCAAAATTTTAATTTAAAAAAAAAAACTCACTTGATCTCGTGATAGCCACAAAGATAATCGAGATTAGAAAAATCGTTCGCTTTTTGATGTTCGTCCTATCGAAGATCGGAGGCAATACAACTCTCGCTAGGATATCTGTGATTGCTGTGATTGATAAACAAAAAGCTACATCTGATTTGTGGTATCCAAGATTGGCGAAGAAAAATGGCGTCACCATTTTGAAGTTCATCTCGGCTACATAGAAAATCGACAGTCCGAATAGGATATTCAAGAACATCTTGTCTTTGAGTAAATCCACATCCATGAGGTCTGCAAATCTCTTCCAGAAGCCTGGCTTCCTCTGTTTGCTCTCCTCAAGTTGCTTCTTTTCGCTTTCAGTGGGCTTCATTTTGATGAACGAATCCTGGTTGATGTCATTTGTGATGCTCCCCGAAAGTGTATGCACGCGCCTCAGCTCACGATCTTGTCGCTCAAGCTCGGCATCGCCGGTATTCATGTGAACCTGAAGAATGCTTCCTGTGAAATCCAACAGAGACAAGTTAGATGTGACCGACTGTTTGCGGTGCCTTAGCACTGCATTCATGTCACTATTAGAGTAATTCCTTTCGGCTGATTGAACTCCTGCCAGAGACATAATCCTTGGAAACGATGTCCTCTTGGGTATACCCGTCCGGTTACCATTCATCGAGCTCATGGCCAATTCGGAGAAATTCTTTCTCATGCTATTCAGCTCAAGATGCTTGTTAAACAGTAGGGTATTCATCTCTGGCAAGGCATCCTCGTCTTCAGCTTCCCTGACCGGATCGAATTCCAATTGCGGCACCGGCAACATTTCTACATCAATTGGTTCGTCTATCATGTGCCATTTGGCCGGTTGCAGCAACACCGAACCTACTAGTGCGTTGAGTGATACTGCGGCAAGCATCAGAACGGCCCCTTGAAAGGCATACTTTTCGAGAAGTATCCTTACTAGCTGTGGCATTATAAGCATACCCATGGCTGTTCCAGCCATAGATAACCCAACTGCTTGCCCCCGTTTGTTCTTAAAATAATGATTGAGGGCAACAAAAGCCGCCGATGTGGATAGGCCAACACCGATGCCATTGATGACACTATACGTGGCTAAAATGTGTGGCATACTACTGGCAGGGGAGGTAAGGGCTAAGCCAAGGCCACATAATAATGATCCAGCGATGGCAACTTTGCGGTAGGAGAATTCTTTTAACAATGGACCAACAAATAGTCCGGAGAAATTCATGCATACATCTAAGGTACTTATAATCACAGCTGCTCCAGTGGTTCCCACATTGAGATCACGTAACAAATCACCAAATAGAAGTCCAAATGAAGGTTCTATTGAACGTGTACAAAGCTGAAACGAAATAAAAAGTAATTTTGTTAAGGTGATAGAAATAATAGCGAGAATTAAGTTTGAATTTTCATGGTTATTTTATTAAATGTTAGAAAAATATTTGCTTCGTATAACAGCCACACGGTAAGAACTCGCAACGGATTCTCTGTTAGTTCTGACTTGAAGAGAAAAGGGAGCAACAATTTAGCATTTATAAAGAACAACATTTTTCCAAATACGGAAAAAGGGTTCCAAACGGATGTTATTGTGACAGATTTTGCGAAGGCTTTTGACAGAGTCAACTATCAAATCTTATGAAATATACTAACTTCTCTAGGTATCCACTCTTCTCAATTAAGTTTGTAGAGTTCAAATAGTAAAAGTTGAAAGCACATTCTCAAAATATATTTCGGTCACATCTGGTGTTCCACAAGGATGCCATTTGGATCCATTACTATTCTTGTTATTTGTAAACGATGCAATTGATACTCAACTGCCTTCTTTTCGCGGCAATTTTGTTTCTAATCGCACAACAACAATTGACTCAGCTCCAACAACAAAAGACTTCCACTTATTTGAAACATAAATTAATTCGAAAAATATTTCGTTAATTTTCTCAGAAAATGTACGTTTCAGTTATCTCTTCTCCTTCTCCTTCTCCTTCTCCTTCTCCTTCTCCTTCTCCTTCTCCTTCTCCTTCTCCTTCTCCTTCTCCTTCTCCTTCTCCTTCTCCTTCTCCTTCTCCTTCTCCTTCTCCTTCTCCTTCTCCTTCTCCTTCTCCTTCTCCCTCTCCTTAGTTGACGTGGCAATGAATTGCAAAGCCGAATTGCTCTAACGAAAAACTGTGGCTCAGAAGACAAGTAAAGCGTGGAATAGAGATTCGGATGGTTCGGTGAGAAGATAGAAACTGTATATGGTTATAGAGGTCCGGTGAGCAATTTTAAATAAACAACATGCTAGATCCATATAAACTTTACGTATAATTCAAAACGTGGTCTGATCTTTGAAGTGGAAAAGAATAACGAGCTACATTGTCAAAAACAACGTTCAATTTTCTCTGCGAAGCAGCACATAAACTACAAAAAATTTCGCACTCGTACGATAAAATAGACACTACCAATGTTTAATATAGCATTTTCCTGTGATAGTGTTCTCAGCGTACCATAACCCTTTCCTACCACAGCGTTTACAAGATTGCTTCATGTTAGATTTCGATTAAAGTATATACCTTAATTTTTTCGCCTTATTAACGTACTCAACTGGTGTGTTGCTTAGGAATATTGTCGGAAAATAACTTGAGTCTAAAGTCTTCTTCGAAATGACGAGACTCTTAGTCTTAAGCGGATTAAGAACAAAACCATTGACGCCCGAGCATTCAAATATGGTCTTCAGATCTGTGTTGATATCAAAAACGCAATTTTCAACTAGACTCAGTGCTGTACTTCCGAGATATTGTACATCATCAGCAAATTTTCTCATTCCACGATGCATCAAGATACTTGGTAAGTTATTCACTTAGGAAGAGAATAAAAAAGGACCCAGAATGGATCCTTGTGGTACATCTCGCGATATAAAAATGAAATCAGATGTTTTCGTTCCATAGCCCACAACTTGACTCCTTCTTGATAAATATACAAATATGAGGTTAACTGCTCGAGTTGAAAATCCAAAGTCAGTTGACAGTTTTTAGAACATAATGTTGTGATCAATATGAAAGTATGAAAGGCTTTAGAGTAAACAAGAAGAACCAAGAATGAGACTTTGTATTCATCGAACGCTTTCCTTTCTTGCTGAATACTTTTCAAGAGAGCAGTAGTGCTGCTATGTTGAGACCGAAATCTAGACTATTCGTAATAAAATATCGAATAATCTGCTTATGCATTAATTTTTCAATTATTTTTGAAAAAAAAAAATGGTAAAATTGATATAGGGCGGTATTAAGTTTGTTTTTTTTGATTTTTGGCATTGGAATGATTTTGGAAAGTTTCCATTGAGAAGGAAAAAATAGTCAGCCTAATTTTGACATTCGATTTCACTATAAAGTATGTCGAATTTGAGTGATTTGTATTTTGAGATTCGTACGATTAGAAAGTTCAAATGGATTTGATGCATCCATTATATCCTTCTCCTATACAACTGCTCCTCACCGTCTTCTCTTTTCATAAATAAATCAAATGCCACTTTGATTTTTAACGTCTCGTTCGAATTTATCAATATTTTTATAAAACAATTTACAAATGGTAATTCAAAATTCAAGTGTGACCAGATATGTGTGAATTAAATAGGCTTTGAAGTTGTCTTTTTTTTTTGTTTATCAATTTGGAAAACAATTTAGTTTACATGAAAATTAAAACATAAATCAAGTATTTTATTATACAGAGAAGTCGTACCGTTATTTTATTTCTTTTTGATATCAATAAACATACCATACTGTTTTCTAAATGCTCCCAAATTTTAAAATGTCAGTTTTATTGATGTTTTTCAAATTTAAACTTTACCGGGCCGTTAGCATTACTTTATTTTTCTTCAATGATAAAGTATTATTTTTATATTTTCAGACAATATTTTTTTTAAATAAAAATAATCAAAAAAAAAAAAACAGTTTGGTCATACTAAATCAGATAGAAATGAATGAATGAAATGAATGATAGAATCGAATGTCAAAATATGCAAAGTTCATTCATATGAAAATATCTATTCTATCGAATTAGCTATTCGTTCGAATCTCAAAATAAGCATGACTTGTAGTAAATATTGTATTTATAATATGAGTAACAAATCATAAAATATGTAATAATATTGCTTTGAATAATGTAGGATGCACTTTATTAAAACCTATGGCTTTTGACTTGAGTGAAATTAAGCTTTCTACAACATCTTCATAGGTTACTCCTGAAAAATCAAATACATCTTCCAGTTCCAACTTGCAAAGAAACTGACCTAAGCAAGACATAGAGAACTGAAGTTAAGAAAAATTTATTCAATTCAGAACAGTTAACATCCAAATCTTCTTGACTTGGCTTTCCAATTCCTAGTCCACATAAATTCTTCTAAAGTTTGCGCCCATTTTGAGACAAATTCAAATGATTTATTGGTTTTCGCTGCATTTATAAGGCTAACACATTTGTTTCGAATCGTACAAATCATGGCCGTAATGAACCCATAACGTATTACACAAGAAAAGTGATTTTAATTTGTTTGTGTTAAAGAGTTATCGATATAGTCACCGAATTTATCGAGCTCAAGCTATCCTGTTGCTATTAAAATGTCCTTAAAAAGTATTATAAATAAACTAATAATAATGAATAAGTGTTTGATTGCCGTTTATTAATAAGAGGATATAACCCAACCCCAAATAAACAAAATAGATATTTTATTTAAGATAAGAAATTCATGAAAACCATCTCTGGGTAAACCTGAAAGTTCGATTCGAATTCAGGACATCCAATATCAAACTTCAAAAAATATAGTCTGGACCCTTGTTGCATAAGACAAAACGAATTCTTGTATAAAACGATTTACGTTTCGATACGAGTAGTTCCTCTCTTTATCTTTCCCTATAGATATGTGATAGAGATAGTTATCATCAAAAAGATAATTAAAACATTGACAATTTAACTCTAGCCAAGCTGATTTCATGCCTAGTTTCAACAACATAAATTTCGCAGACTTGTGTTATAAAAAATAAAAATATTGATACAAATACTCTCAATAAAAAATGATAAGTATCCAATAAAAAAAAACATTTAAATGAAGTCAAATAAAATCACTCATAATTAACATGTTCTAGTCGGGTGGCTCCAATAAAAATCACTAAAATTTAAAAAGCTTTTACTGGCCTAATAAACCAATTACATACATCCAATTCAATTGAGACATAAAAACAACAACCAAGAATCTTAACGCTTTTAGACTTGAGTGTTTATTATCATTTTTATCACAATTCTTTGCTTAATAATTAAATGTTGAAGGGTATGTCATTTAGAGTCGATAACGTTTTGATTTAAAAAAAGTACAGTTGATGAATATCATATGCGATCTGATATAACATGTCTCAACATATATGCCTATAATTACTTTCAGCAGAAAACAATTTAAATGAAGTAAGGTCGTTTAATTTTCTTATCTTAAGAAAGAAAAAAATACATATACAGCCTAATTTGATTACAACTTAGACGATTATACTTATTTAGACTTGATAAAAATAAGAATTAAAATAATTTTAATGAAATGTTTTCGAGCTTAAATTGACAGTGTCTTGGAAGTCAACATGTTTGGTAAATTATTGAACAAATTGTCAGGAAACATAACGCCAGCGTTTATATAGTTACATCAATCTAGAGGACATCGTTTGGACTCAAACGATTACAGTTAAGCCGAGGATTTTAGTATGTATGATTTAGTGTTGTGTGCTATTTTGGACTGTAACCTAGTGATAGGGACGGCTGATATAACAGACTGTAATAGTGACAGTAACATCTGCTATCCCAGACTTGATTCAGCGACGCTTATTTTGTCAGACTTTAATTTTGTGATGTCTGCTAACTCAGCCTTTTTTTTTTTTTTTTTTATAATGTACATACGCTCAAGGGAATATGATTACCCTTCAAATGTTTCAACACAGCGTGGGCGTGAAGT
Source organism: Philhelius festivus (assembly GCA_963931855.1). NCBI lineage: Eukaryota > Metazoa > Arthropoda > Insecta > Diptera > Syrphidae > Philhelius > Philhelius festivus. The sequence goes on along the minus strand of OZ007556.1, from coordinate 53,569,769 downwards.
TACGGAAGAGAAAGAAGGATAGGAAAGATGTGTGGCACGATGTTCTGAGACTGAAGGTGGTTGCCTCAGATTTTTTATCTCCAGGGATGGCGGCTGAACTAAAGCGGAGAATTGCCGTGTCTTATTTCTATGTCGCTTATAATTCGCATTATTTTATTCGTTTTTCATCCTTGTTGGGCATACTAGTTTAACTCAATTACATGTTGTTAGTGTTATGCCTAAACAACATGTTATGAGTAAACCAGCAACCCATTGATGACAATTTATAGAAGGTTTTAATGGAATTAAAGACGACATAGACGACGGCAGGGATCGAACCTGTGATATTAAGGTTGACAGGCGAGCACACAACCATCGCGCCACGGCCACCCCTATTATCTAGTGACTTCTGCTATTTCAGACTAGAATAATATCAGTCTCTGATTCAATAGCGTCTGGTATCTGAGATTCTAATTGAGAGACGACTAGGTACTATCTTATGCTGTAATTGAAAGAAATATCCAATCTCAGGCTGTGGTTTAGTGGAGTCTGCTATCTTAGAGTTTTATACTACAGTGAACATTGGAAAACGTGAACCCCCAAAAACGTGAACTATCCCAAAACGTGAACACCGTAATTTTTACATTGACTGCTCTAAAACGTGAACAGACATTTTTTCAACATTTCTACATAAAAATGCACTGAATTAATTTTTTAAAACTTCGGGGGCCCCATAAATTTGACAATGCGTAATATGAAATATTTAAAAAGGCTTTGGAATGGTGTTCAGATGAAGGTTTTGGCCAAAGTGACATAAACGCCTAAGAGAAATTGTAGTTATTAAAATGTTGGCAAAAAATAGAACAGACAAAAATTAAAAAAATTGTTTGTTAAATAAAACTCTTATTTGTAAAACGTTCTAATTTAAAAATGAAATCTAATCAATTTTTTTAATAACCCGTAGGTACCAGTATGAACCCGTAGGTACCAGTATGAACCCGTAGGTACCAGTGTTTGTAAAAATGTTAAAAAATTCATAAATCTATACTATTGCAAGCAAAAAGAAGATAAAATGAAAGAAAATATGTTTTATTTTAAGAGGAGTAGTAAGACAATACGGTAGGAATACTATTTTAATCATAAAATGTTACATTCCAAAACATAAACAATCTCAAAAACATGAACACCCTCGGTTTTAATTAGTTAACGTTTTCCAATGTTCACTGTATATGCTGTCTCAGACTGTTTTTCATTTTATTTCACACAGTAAAAATAACATGGTTTTAAATAATTTTTTTAAGTCTGCTATTATCTCAGGCTAAAATCTAGTAAAGTCTCATACTATGATTACTATCGTTCTCTATCTGAGACTGCGATTTAGTAATATCTGCTATTTCAGACTCTAATCTATTGATTTCTGCTACTTCAGACTGTGATTTAGTGATTATCTGCAATCCCATACTGTAATATAGTGATAGTGATATTGATATCTGCTATATGAGACTTTAATCTAGTGAAGTCCGCTTTTCCAGACTGTGATAAATGAGATTTGCCATCTCAGACTGTTATCTAGTGATAGTGAGGTCTGCTATATCAGACTGAAACTTAGTGATTTCTGCCATCTCAGACTGTAATATTGTAACGTCTGCTACTTTAGATTGTGATTTAGTAACATCTGCTATATCAGACTGTAATTTAGTGACATCTGTTATCTCAGACTGTAATTCAGTATCCTCTGTAATCTGTATGATGTCTGTTATCTTAGACTGGAATTCAGTGACGTATCCGGTCTGGAGCTGTGACTTATTGGAGTCTGCTATCTACATTGTAATCTTATGACCTTCAATAATTTTTAAATAAAGGATACTCGTAATTAGAATAATAAGAGTTTCCAATCCGGATCGAATAACTATTTAAACGCCATCGCCACACCGAAAAATAAAAAATTCAAGAAATTTAACGCGCTTTTCTAAAAAGTTTTCAGTTCATAAAATAATAAAATATGACATTTTGTGTGAGGATTATACGCTTAATATAAAAGTGTACACCAATGAAATAAATTATAGTTTTTTGACATATGTCCCAATAATATTATATAACATTTAAGCTGTCAGTTGTTTCAACAAAAAAGTATTAATTGCATAACAAAACCTTTTTACATGCTAATAAAAGTTGAAAATATTACTTTTTTAATTAAATTAAATTAAGGATTCTTACACAATTATTTTTCGATTTTTATAAACGATATATTGTTGTTAAGCTCAGTATGAAAAGCACTTTCAAATAAAATAACAAAAATCAAAACTGTTGATTCATGACTATTGTTTGAAAACAGGAATGCAGATATTTCTATTTCATTCGATCTTTTATGGGTAGGAAAAGCGATAAAACAATGAAAGACAGAAGACGCCAAGATAACTAATGTGTTTGCCATCTAGTGGTTTTATTTTAAATCATAGGTTATTTTGACACTGACAGCTGCTTCTCGCTGGAAATCTCAACAGAAATTCTGTATCATATATCCGCGGAACGAAATGATTTGCCTTAGACTTGCACAATAACGTTGGGAATTATTAAAAACTAATTTCGGGTGCTGTGTAGCCCAAACAGTTCGTTTTTGAAAAGAAGTTTTGGCCGAAATGAAGCACCCATCGCACCTGCTGCACGCAAGTGTGTGCAAAAAGTTCGTGAGACAGGTATGCTAGTGGACAACACTCATGTTCCCGTCGTCGTACGGTGTGCACAGACGAAAATGTGGCTCCTGTAGCCGAGAGAGTGAGACTCAATTCACGTATATCAACTCGCCATCATCTCAACAGCTCAACATTTCACGCACTAGCCTGAGGAGAATTCTGCACAATTATCTCAGATTATTCTCTTGCAAGGTTCAATTGACTCAGCAATTGAAGGCGCACGACCATTCGCTTCGTTATCGCTTCGAAATTTGGGCCTTAGAGTAGCTTAAATTGGACAAAGATTTTGCATTTTCATCTTGGAGGCTACATTAACAAACGAAATTGCTAAATCTGGGGCTCGGGAAACCAGAACGTTATTGGCAAGAGGCTAATGCATTCACAGAGAGTGACAGATTGGTGCGGATTGTGGAGTGGTGGCATCATTGGACCATTTTTCTTCGAAAATGAGGCTGTGAACAACTTTTCGGTCAACGGTACGCGTTCTAGAGCAATGTTAACCGACTTTTTTTTTACTGAAATTGAAGGCATGGTATGCCAACAATCCGGAAACGATTCAAGCAAATTTAACTTTGTTCATTTTATTGCATTTTTAAAAAGAAACTTGTATTGTTCAAAGAAACTAAGGGATATACATATGTCCTCTAGGGTTAAAGGCCCTGTTGTGGTTTCTATCCAACAGATTCAAATGAGTAACATGATGTCCCCTTCCCCTAGATATAAGAATTGAAGCCAAGTTTTGGGTAAATGCATGCTTTAATAATAGTAGCCAGAGAATATTTCTTTCCATATTCTTGCCAGCCCCTAAATTACAATTTTAATGAGCAAAAAAATCGATTTTTTGTTAAAAAAAAAATTCAGATTTTGTAGATGTTTTTTAATCCATCGAGATCTCAGCCATCCTCTAATGGAATTTGATTGATGGGTAATATACTATATTTTGACCTAATTAGAGTATTTCTTTCTAGATGCTTTCCAAAAGCCCTAAAATTAAGATTTTTCAGAAGTTCTTTAATCAATTGACTTTATTTCCAAATGTCTTGACATAATAAAAATATCTGAGAAAAAAAGATGCATTCCAGAACACATCCCAGTACCAAGCAAATGATTCTCTGCACTCGATTTAAGCGCCATCTACATCTCAATATATAAAAAGTTTTTATTCATTCTATGTTCACTCTGATTGCTGACCAAATTATATTCACTCTTGATGTTTTTATTGTTTTGCATGTAAAATTTTGCTAACTTGGCTGTAAGAGAGGTCGTGAGCAATACACCTCTACTCAGTGGAACGCCATGCAAGCTTGAACGATGAGAATATAATTTGTATCAAGGGGTGTATCAAACAAATTGCTTGTTAATGCATTGAAAGTGAAAAAGAGGTTTACGAGAAAGAACTGCAATCAAATTAGAAAAATGGTTTAATTTAAATAAATAAAACTCTTATAATTTTGAAACTTTGATTTTTTGTTTAACTATGAATTAAGCATATGCTTGTTTCAAAACAAGGTTATGAGCAAATCATTTGATTTTTCGATTTAAAATTTCTTTAACCATACATTTCGCTAGGAAATCTATTTTTCTACACAATCTTTTTAGTGTTAAATTGTCAAATTCTACTTAGTTCTCGATTTTTACCAAAAATAAATAAATAATTATTAAACGCAGTTTTTCATTGCCTTAAATTTATAAATTAGTCAGTCATTTAACCAGAAGTGTGCTCAAATAAATTTTAACAATTTGCAAACAAACTTTGCTCCGGTGTCTATTCATTGCCTAATCAAACATACTTAAAAAACAACAAGAACTGTCAAACCTGTCACAGAAAACAATGTTGCCAACTTAAAATTCCCCAGCTCTAAAAAAAACATCCACCCACTATTGCCGCTTAGATTTTGTAAAAATAGATTCTTGTTTTTCGAAACATCAAATCATCATTGAGGCCTCTTATTTCTTATAACCAAAACCGGCCCTGTACTGCGCCAGCATGTTGACCAAGTTTGTTGTCTTTATTTTTTTTTAACGCTCATACCTAATATAATGAACGGAATTTTTGGTGGTTATGGCCTTAACAATAACATTCAAAAGCACAAAACAAACAATAAACATATAAAATATTGATCGTTGACCCCTGTTTGATTTGAATAACTTTTTGTATTTGTCGTGAAATAGAGTAGTTGCACGAATGTATGTGAAATAAATTCTCGAAGTAATGGATTTTAGCTTAATAAAGAAGACGTCGTTTGGAGGGGAAATAGGTATAAGTAATACCTGTACAATATGGAATTAAGCAAAATATGCTAAGCAAAACTGAAATTACAGAAAATTGATTGAAATTAACACCGAAGCACAAGTCTATATCTACTGTAAAAGTGTAAGCTTTATGGAAAATCGTTATATTTGATTATGGGAACTATTAGTTTTTCGAGGCGCGGTGTGTGTTTTGAACTTTTGCGGTAATGTAAATGTACATATTCGTAATACGTGGTTTTTAGATATAAATCAAACAAAATTGAGGTATTTTCTGGGTGCCTGCTAATTAGAGGATCGGTAGGAGGTTTATTTGATATTTTGTTAACATTTCTATTATAATTAATTGTTTTGATTGCTTGGATGCCAAAATTTACTTCAGGCTAAGATTGTTCTTGAAAACATAAGTGAAACGTGCCCGATGATATAGGTTTAAGTGTTTTGTTTGAGAATAGTTTAGAAGAATATTGCAAGGAAATGCAAAGGGCTCGAAGATCTTAGGAATTATTATGAAGGTTTTTAGTCGTAAGTCTAAAAATGTCACTTTAAGTCAACTTACTTTTTATGACGGCTGGCCAACCAGAAGCCCGATTCAGATGTAAGAATTAATGGAATGAACGTTTTCAGAATGCTCGGGATGCTTCCGGACGACCAAGCGAAAATGCTATAAAAAAACTATTCAGTTTGTCTTTGTAATTTATAATGATGGGTAGGACACGAAATTAAAATGAGTTTGTATGAGGTATTCATTTTTCGAAATGAGGTGGTACTTTGTCTCACCTCAAATGTCCCATAGGACAAACCTATTTTAATGGGCATTTTCAACAAAAAAAAAATTAATTTTTCAATGACGTCTCTGCAATTTTAATGATCACGAAATTTGAATAAAACATACAAAGTTATATATGTATGTATGTACCTATGTAGATACGTAGGTATACAAAAACGTATTTATTATTAACTTTTTATATTCTTCTTCTCAGGCGAACAGTTTCTCAACTGTTTGGTTGCTAAAATGAAACATATGGGGTTATATGACAGGCCGAGCACATACGTATAGATCAACTCGATTCGATCTACTAAAAAGTTTGTGTTTTGACACAAACCAATTTGTGTTATACATATAAAGAGAAATATTTTGTGTTGCTTTTATGTTGAGGTGTGACATTTCAGAATGGTGTATGCGACATTTTATATTGCCTCATGAATAAGATACCCATCACTAGTAATTTAAGAAGCATCCAAGCGACACATATTTTCAATGACAGATCTTTTCAATGACAGCGAAATTATTGATTGCTATAACCTACTTGTCAAAAAATATTCCACCGTCCCACTGATTTGTGTTTCGATGATGGTTTTCAATGAAAGCTATAAAGCGCGGAACAGATTGAACCAGCAACAGCACCGTCAACAGCAACAGCGGCCGCCATTAATTTAGAACCAGTGTATTTCAATTGTTCAACGCACATCAGAACAGCAACAGCAACGCCAACAGCGTCGTTAGGCCAAAGTCCTAAATTTGCTGTTGCTGGTGCGGTGTTATCAACTTTCCCACTGCAATATTCAGTGGCACCACAATGAAAAGCTTTTTTTTCCATATGAAATGTCAAGCAGATGAAATGACGTTGCTGGTGGCAATGTGTTTGAAAAATTTTTGCTGGTCAGCGTGCTGTTTGCTGTTGACGTTGCTGGTGCGTTGCTGATTTAATCTGTTTCGCGCATAACTGGCCCAACAATGGTAAATTTCATTTCGTTTCATTCCGCGCATTTCGCTTCCCACTACTAATAACTGATTTTTCTACCGGCAGAATCCATCTCATGTGCGTAGGCCCTATGTCCTTAAAAATGGAAAAACATGGTATCAGTTAAAGCTGTGCCAATCGTTCATTTTGAAAGATCAAATCAAACAATGACTGATTGGTTCAAGGGGGAGAGTACGATAACTTGGCCGCCAAGATTTGATGACGGATTTTTGTAGAGGGGTCAAAAACAAGCACTTTTTACTACGGGAGGGGGGGGGTCTATCTCCCCCGTTTAGGAGGTAGGGGCACTTTTAGAAAAAATGGTTTAAATTGAAAAAAAAAAAATATTAAAAAACAACGGCAACACCTACAATAAAGTGCTATACTGCGTTTGAAAGCCAGAAGATTGTTCTATAATCCTGCATTTAAATTAAAATAATCATGTCAATGGTTTTTGAGAAATTCGCATTTAAAGTCCAAATTTTGATAAAAAAAAACGTGAAAAAAAAGTTTAGACCAATTGTTTTCAAAATTGTGAAATGAAATTGTAAATTAGCTTATATGTGTTTTATGTATCTATCAGTTCTTAATCGAACACAAAAAACCGCATGGTTCTATGTCTTCTGGTTTTTGAGAAAACCTCCGTTTAAGAGGTAGGGGCACTTTTAGAAAAAATGAAAAAATTGAAAAAAAAAAATATTAAAAAACAACGGCAACACTTACAATGAAGTGCTATTCTGCGTTTGAAAGCCAGAAGATTGTTCTATAATCCTGCATTTAAATTAGAATAATCATGTCAATGGTTTTTGAGAAATTCGCATTTAAAGTCCAAATTTTGATAAAAAAAAACGTGAAAAAAAAGTTTAGACCGATTGTTTTCAAAATTGTGAAATGAAATTGTAAATTAGCTTATATGTGTTCCATGTATCTATCAGTTTTTAATCGAACACAAAAAACCGCATGGTTCTATGTCTTCTAGTTTTTGAGAAAATCGAAAATTACCAAAACTGCTTTTTTTGATTTTTGGTGGTGACGGTGATACCATTTTAAGGATTAATGTTAATAAACATAATGAATCTTTGTTAGTTCAGTACCGCAATTCATTTAGCGTTACCCAGAATGCACCATGAGGAGGTAGAATTGCATCTGGGTCAGTTATTTTGTCAATTAGTCAGGAGTTAGTCAGTCATAGTTAGTTAAAAATGGTCAAAATGTATTAAAAAGGTGTGTAAGTCTCGTCAATAAAGCCATCGTCCGTACTATAACTGTCGAGTTCGTTGAGTTACTCTTTTATGGTGGGAAGCCGAGGATGTTTTGGCGGTAAAACACTTTCTAAATTTTCGCTCTGAAGGGTGGGAGGATCGATGTCTTTTAACTGTAAACCCTCACATATATCACCATCGGTATAACAAGGGTAAACTTTTTTTACATCTGATAAAAACTCTATTATTTGCGAACCCCAGTCGTCCTTATATTTCCTTTCTAGGCAGTATTTTCGATAGAAAAATAGTGCCATGTATTGGTGAACATGGTCGGAAGTTTGTTTTGGTTTTCAAGATCGTTTATTGTATTTTATATGTATTTAGTGGACATTGGATAAATAGAATAAATTTGAATTTTTTTAAATACAGATTCTGTGAATGCAAAAGAAACTTTGCATGCACCCAACCTCGCACCTACCCCAAATCTTATAGTGTGCCCAAGCAGGGGGGTTGCAGGGGGGCAGCATGCCCCCCATACATACTTTACTGTTTATATATTGTAATGTTGGAAGCTAGCACTGATTTATTTATGTAAGGAAGCAAAAAATATCAAACATATTGTAGGAAAGTAGTTTTAGTTATTTTCGATTTACTCAAAACCCAGAAGACATAGAACCATGCGGTTTTTTGTGTTCGATTAAGAACTGATAGATACATGAAACACATGTAAGTTAATTTACAATTTCATTTCACAATTTTGAAAACAATCGGTCCAAACTTTTTTTTCACGTTATTTTATCAAAATTTGGACTTTAAATGCGAATTTCTCAAAAACCATTGACATGAGTAATTTAATTTAAATGCAGGATTATAGAACAATCTTCTGGCTTTCAAACGCAGTATAGCACTTTATTGTAGGTGTTGCCGTTGTTTTTTTAATATTTTTTTTTTTTTCAATTTAAACCATTTTTTCTAAAAGTGCCCCTACCTCCTAAACTTAGGTTTTCTCAAAAACCAGAGGACATAGAACCATGCGGTTTTTTGTGTTCGATTAAAAACTGATAGATACATGAAACACATATAAGCTAATTTACAATTTCATTTCACAATTTTGAAAACAACCGGTCTAAACTTTTTTTTCACGTTTTTTTTATCAAAATTTGGACTTTAAATGCGAATTTCTCAAAAACTATTATTATGATTATTTTAATTTAAATGCAGGATTATAGAACAATCTTCTGGCTTTCAAACGCAGTATAGCACTTTATTGTAAGTGTTGCCGTTGTTTTTTAATATTTTTTTTTTTCAATTTAAACCATTTTTTCTAAAAGTGCCCCTACCTCCTAAACGGGGGGAGATAGACCCCCCTCCCATAGTAAAAAGTGCTTATTTTTAACCCCTCTACAAAAAGCCGTCATCAAATCTTGGCGGCCAAGTTATCGTACTCGTGCCGGTTCAAGGATTTGATCTTTTCAATGAATTGTTCATTCAGTCAGAATCTTTTTTAATCCAGCCGTTTCGTGCCGAACGAGACCAAGACTGATACGAAATGTATTTAATCATTCATTTAACTAAGATATCAATCGTTTCGTTCTGGCCGAGACAGAAAAAATGTGAAAATGAACGAAAGTTTGGTTTTATCTACTTCTTTTCGACTTCGTTCACGCCATCTTAAATGAAGAATATACATTCCGTTTCGTTTGGTATTATGAAATGACTTAGAATAGAACAAGTTGAATGAATGGAATATTACTTTTTTTCGTTCGTTTGGTTCACTTTATGTTCATCAGTTTCAGTGGCAAGAGATTGACATTAGGTTTAATTGATTAATGGCCAATTTCATAAACAAACACTAAAATGACTTTTATCAAAAATCCTTTTAAATTTTATCAGACTATTAAATATTTTTAGTTTTACCAATCTATAAAAGGGAATTTTTAGGGAAATTTTTGTTAACATTGAGTTCTCTTTACATCCCTGGAAAAAAGAATTTGGTTCTTTCTTTCTAACAAGCGCAATGTATGATAACAAATGAGAAAGCGTTATGTGTTGAAACAAATGCCAAGAAATGCAAAAAAAATGCAAACAAAAATATTTGGAAAGATCCTGTGGGATAAAATCGTAATAAGCACTTAATTTATTTTTTTTGCACTGATGCATTTGTTTCGGTTCCAAACGACGATTAAAGAAATTCAACAAACAGATTCACGATTCACAAATGCTTTGGAAAGTCGTAACCTATTTCGAAGTCAGTCGGAGAATGGATTCCTATTCCTGTGAACCCGGAATACTCTTGCTCGGCGTTTAACTTATGTGTGGCACTTTATCATTGGATGAAGAATTTTCAATATTTTATTCGAAATAAAAAACATATTTTAAATATTTATAAACCTATTCACTTTGTATTTTCAAAAATTAAAAACTTAAATGTTGCAAGACAATAATTTCAGCTGCTACCTATATTCAATTGTTGTGAATGTGATCTACATCTGATGACATTTCAATGACACTTTTAAAATTTAATGAGCCAAAAATGGGCATTTAGTTTATAAGGGTGTTTAAAAGCTTGTTTAATTTAAAAGCGCTTGGTGAAACCAAAACATCTCATTTTAAGGTTTAGAAGCCTGTTAAATGTTTAAAAGTCCTTCGTGAAATTGGCCATAAGTCTATTGTGATTGCAATCAATCAATCTTTTTGTTAATCGGGTTACAAGGACCCGATTGACACAGCTCCATTATCAATATTGACCATACACCGTGATAAGTAATAACATGACGTCCAAAGTTATATTAATTAAATTTCAAACCTTTTCGATTAATTAAATTCCCACTGGTCCTTTTCTTAATAATCGTAAATTCAAGAAATTGTTTTTCATTAAATAGCATTCAAATCGTTTCTATCCAATTCAACCTCTGTCTATCGTGCTTATCCACTTAATTTGTCGTTCTTGCTCTAATTTCCGACACGTTTTGCATGATTTATTTCGACCTCCCCGTCGCAATCGAGAGTCGATGTCTTTTCAAAGGCTGCTCTCCTCATTGTCTTCTTTCCATTTTGTTTCCTTCATTTATTTCTATTTTTATATTCAAATGACAAACATGCACTCCAAATCCAAAGTTGTTGTCTGCACTTGCTTATGGTTGCATCACCATCACCACCCACACGTGTTCTCCCACGACAAGACTAGACGGACGCGACCTTTCTGTGTGTTTATATTTTAAATACCATATCTAAACAAAACAAACAGAACGAAAATAATACAATTTCTTTGTGGTGTGATTAGTGCAAGACGGGGTAAATGTAAGCAGAGCATAAAATGTTTGTTTGTTATTTTTGAGGTTCGCTTCTCACGGAGAACAATTCAGTAGATTTGATTTCAGATTGACTTGACATTATCATCGAATCTTAGGAGGAATTTTTAAAACCTAATGACGTTTTCTATTGGATTTCCACGGGCTTAACTCTCTTCTTAATCAATCTTTTTTATCACTTTGCCAAGTATTCGGAAGAAAAAGATTTGAGTGTTCAGAGTGCAATCTCAAATGAAACCACTTATAAGCATTACTCCGAATAACCAATGAATTGTTTTTGGGTTATTGAGAATGCAAAAGTAGTACTTGGAATAGTAACAAAAATGAAAAGGACATAAGGAATATCAACTATACAGAAAAATTTGGCCACACTTAACATTTCATTATTAATCTTTTTGCTTACCTAAAAGTTCAAAATCCATGGACTATACCTTTTAGAAGTGCAGTCTGAAGATGAACACACGTTTTCGTTAGATTATAGTTGTCAAAGTGACACATGCTTAAAGTATCCTTTTTGTTTTAATTACGATGTTTCATATTGAAAGTTTATATTAGGGTACTGTAAGTCAAGTCTTACCACAAAAAGATTGAAGTACATGTCGTCATTCAATGACACGAGTCTGTGTCTCTGTGTCCGCTATAGTTTTCCTACAAAACAGTTATTTCTTATAGAACATGAATATGGCTGCAGCATTGAAAGTCAGTCTTTGAACAGCTGTGCAAACTTTCACTTAAATCAAATTTTTTTATTGGAGGATTAAATTTGAACTTCAGCTGTCAAAAATCTGTTTCATTCTCAATATAAACATTGGGACACTGTGTAAATTGTCCGAAGTGGCATCTGTCAGAAAAATCTTATCAGTTCATTCCAGAGTTAGCTCACCAAATATTTTGTCGTAACGTGGGATCTAAATTGACTGAAGCACATCGTCACTACAATGCAGAACTAGCCTAAGTCCAAAATCTCGAAATTTTCATTTTTATCGTAAGAAAAAAGTCATTTCTATTATGCTCGTGTCTGTTTGATGACCGTGTTCCTACGTGCAGTTGTTCGTTCAGTGTTTTAATCGTACGCAATTATCCTATGTCCCAAGTATTATTTTTTTATTTTGCAGAACTAACCTATGTCTATTATATGGACTAAATAAGGACATAGTTTAGTTCTGCAGAAACAAAATAAATAATGTATGTTCCTTTTTGTATTGTATTTGTAGCGATTTAGGATAGTTTAGCCAGTGCGTAAAGTGAAACGGTTTAGTTTGTGCTTTTTCATAAAATGTTTAAAAACATGTCCAGAGGTCAAAAGATGCTCAGCCTAGTTTTAAAACGACGGGGTAATACAGGTTTGTACTCAAATTATGTACTTATATTTCTTTAAAAGGTATTTTGAGAAAAAAAATTGTTAAAATATAAAAAATTAATTTTCAAGAAGTATAGAATAACAGTTTTAACCTATATTAACTAATTTGTGTTAACTATTTAAAGATTCATTTGAAGTACTTGCGGAACCAGGTTCATTAGAACAAAACTCAATTGATCAGCCAAATTTTGAAAATGTTACAACAGTTGAAGAAACTTTAATAGATGAGCCCATTTTTGAGAATGTTGCAAATGAAAATGGTACAATTGAAATGAAAGCATTTTATTATGTATTTTTGAATAACTGTCTCATTTTGTTTAGATAATAATTCTCATGAGGTCTTAAGTGACGACGACGAAAACGACCCTTTTGAAACAGATGATGGTGGTTCCGATTATTGCCCTTCAAATAGCAGTTTTTCCTCATCTTATAATGCTAACAACGTTTCAAGTCAACATATTTCAAATAACGATGATCACTCAATTGACATCTCAAGACAAGACCCCACATTACCCGGTAATAATAACGACATAATATCAAGCCATGAAGTCCCCAACGAAGAGGAAAACTCAGCTCCCAATTCCGGAGAAAAAGTCATAAATCCAAGTGAGGCCAATCCTATTGTTTCCAGAAAACGCGTTCGCAAAGAAGCAGATGGATTCGAAACAAAAGAAAAGTCCTTAGAAACAGCGGGCAAAAGTACGTCAATTCTAAAAACAAAACTGTTTGCGAACGAATAATGAAACCTCCTTGCCACGAAAAATGTAGGCTCAAATGCAAGTTTAAAATCGACGAAGCTTCTAGAAACCACGTTTTTAATGAATTTTGGAAACTGGGAGACATCAATCGGCAGAGAGACTACATTTCAAAATATGTTGAAGTTCAGCAAAACAAAGAGTAAGGGTAAGGCCAACGACTTCCGGTAATGAAGAAAATTTGGAAAGTAGAAGAAATCTCTCGTATTATTACTACATGCCAACCCTACAGACTGATCAGAAAATTAAAGTGTGTCAAACATTTTTTATAAATACACTATCTATAAGCCATCAAATGGTTAAAACTGTAGTTAATAAATCTTATAAAGTAGGGATCACTGTAGTACAAGAAGATAAGCGTGGGCTCACAAATCTGAATTCTCTTCTTCCTAGTTCTGTAAAAAACTCAGTTCGTGAACATCTTAATAGCATCCAAAGAGTAGAAAGCCATTACTGTAGGTCCAACTCACAAAGGGAGTATCTGCCACCTGAACTAAACATAACAAGACTGTATGAAATGTACGAAGAGAATGAAAACATCCCTCGAAAGGCATCCTTTTGCGTGTATTGGCAGGTTTTTTTAAATGAGTTTAATTTGGCATTCCATATTCCCAAAAAAGACCAATGTGATCTATGCAACAAATTTTAAAAATTCGAATGGCCGAGACAAAGATAATATGGAAGAAATCATGGCGAACCATATTAAGGCTAAAGAATTGGCAAGAAACGAAAAATCCAGAGACAAGCTACGATCTGAAAGTTGTCCTGATTTCTGCGTTGCTGCTTTCGACCTGCAAAAAGCACTTCTGTCCCCAAAAGCCGAAATTTCACAATTATATTACAGACGCAAGCTGTCTACTTATAATCTCACAGTGTATGACATTGGTTCTCGTCAAGGTTTTTGCTTTATGTGGCATGAAGCTATAGCTTTGAGAGGGGCTGTGTGTTCTCTTTCATAGCAACCAAAGTTGCTGAAGGGAAAAAAAGCTTTAGTTTTTATTCCGACAACTTCAGCGGACAAAATCGAAACCGATACTTGTTTTGTTTGTATCAGCATTGCACAGCTAAATTCAAGGTAGAAATCAGGCATAATTTCCTAGAGCCTGGCCATACACAAAACGAAGGAGACTCGATGCATAGTGTAATATAGAAAGAGCCACAAAAAATGTTCCGATTTACTGTCCAGACCAGTGGTACAGTGTTGCGCGGACTGCTTGCAAGTCTAGGCCGTATATAGTCAAAAAAATGTACGCGACCGACATTTTTGACCTTTAAAAAAAAAGTGCTTGGTGACACAACCAAAAACTGGAAAAAAGACGAAGAAGGGAACATTGTTAAATGGAGCAAAATTAAAGTTGTTCAAACATTCCCAGAAACTCCCAATTTAATAAAATTTAAGTATGCTTTTGATAGTGAAATAAAAGTTATCAACACAATGGAGAAAAAAAGAGGAACTGTCCAAAATTTAGATAACTACAACCTGGTACAGCTAAGGCAAAACCAAATCCCAATACAACCTTTGAAGTATAAGGATCTTATGCATCTTTGTCGGGAAAAAGTTATTCCTGAAGAATAAAAGCATTTTTGTTAATTTTTTTTTTTTTGTTTAAGAATAAAGACTGCTTATTTTGTTTATATTCAAAACAATAATTGCTTAGACTGAATACACATATGGTACAAAAGTTTATAAATACTTCCGTATGGTTTTATTAAGAATAAAACTCTTTAAAACACTAAAAATTTTGATCTTTTTTTATTATATTCTTCTTTTTTGGGTACTCTATCGTTAATCCTATGTCCATCAACGAAAAGAAAATTGCAGAAATAGTGAAACCTATGTCCACTTTCATGAGATAGGCTCGTTTTACACTTAAAAAATATATGCACAATAATCCTATGTCCAAAAACCAGCTTACATAACATTGTCTCTTTAAAAATCTGATGCCATTAAAATCCAATAAAAAAAATAATATATATGTTTTTTACGCCAAAGTGTTTCATAAAATAGTTTAGGAGTAAACACATTTTAATGTTTTAAAACTGCTCTACTGAAAATTTTTGAAATTGTGACTTAGACTAGTTCTGCATTGTAGCGACGACATGTTCAAGGAGTTATTTTGGTTTTGATACAGAACTCGCACTGAAAAACTGGGCCTATAAATTAAAACTAAACTTAGGAAAGAAACATGCAGAAAAAGTGACCAAATTTAGAATATACTAAGCAAAATAACGGGAATATAGAACTGAAGTTAATAAAAGGTGTTTCAATAAGAGCAGGTAGATGTTAAAATGCATATATCGAATATGACATCATTAAAATCTCCTCCTCGGCTTCAACACGGATGCGAGTGGTCCAATTTTCAATGACTCTTCCGCATAGATATGTCTGAAGTTAAGCTATGGCCTTTGTTATGTTCACCTTAAGAGCATCGGTCAGTTGTTCTTTATTCGCATAAAGCAGCGACTTCAGGAAACGCCACCAGAAAAAGTCCGTCACCTCTGCGAGAAATAACCTTAACGAAGCGTTTGCTACACAATTTTCTATTACTTTCGCAGCTCATATCTCTGCTTTTCTGATTAAGTATCAAATATTCAAACATAACCACCATTTCTACTATCCTCTTATGTTCTGTCATCATTAAAAATATTAATTCAACCTGAAGCTAAGTGTACACGATTGGTAGATCTTACAATATTGTAAGACCTGACAATGTCTGACAATTATCTACCAATGAGCTGACAATTAAGTTGCGTGTGTACACGGTTGGTAGAAAATCTACCAATCTCTTACAATTAATTGTCAGAAGTTGGCTGACAATTCATTTTCAGATAGCCGGCTTAATACCTACCAATTAATTGTAAGAGATTGGTAGATTTTCTACCAACCGTGTACACACACAATTAATTGTCAGTTTTTGTTGGTTATGGAAACTGACAATTAAACCTTGGCTGCAAATTTTCTGACAATGAAAAAATTGTATGATGCTAAAAAACGAACATCTTACAATTTCTTCATTGTCAGAAACGTCAGACAACGATAAAAATTGGCAGGCCTGACAATAAATTGTGTGTGTACACGATTATCAAATACCTTACAATTTACCGTCTTACAATTAATTGTCAGATACATTTTCTGACAATTAATTGGAAGATTACACGATTGTCAGCTAGCGTACACATGATTGTTAGATTTCTTACAATTAATTGTCAGACAATGATCTAACAATTAATTGTCAGACAAATTTTCTGACAATTAATTGTAAGACTACACGGTTGTTAGACATTGTAAGCATGTTTTTCACTGACAGATCTGACAATATTGTAAGATCTACCAATCGTGTACACTTAGCTTGAGAGTCATTACCAGCCGATCGCCAGCAAATTGAATGTCATCAATATATGGAAACAAGATCCAATTCACATTAATCGCCGTCCTGCAAAATCGCAAATGTTTAAATTGGTTTTCATCGTTCTGTAGAGCTCGCCAATGAAGTTGACCGCCACACCAAAGTCGATTTCGAAAAAGTACGGACCAATTACACTGCCGGCCCAAAATCTACAACAAACTTTAACTTTTTCAGAATGCACTGTCACAGGTTGAACATCGTATGGGTTGGTGTCGTCCGTACAGAAATTTTGCTCGTAAACACAGTCATACATCCAAAAATGTGCCTCGTTGCTAAAGATGATTTTTCAGAAAAAACTGGGGCCATCTTTCAATCAAACAAACGGAACTTTGAGTTTCTGGGTCAGTTCGATTTTGTACGGATGTGCATAGGCTCAAGTCCCGATGCCAAATTCGCCAAGTTGAAATCTGTAAAGTGCCAAGTTCTTATGCATGGCGAGGCGAGGAATCGAATGCAAATCGGGTTCAGCTGTACACTTTCATGGACCGTGGCAATGTTCTCGCCCAATCTTCCATTCTTTCGACACATACGAATTTTGGCTGACTGTTTTGCGGACCGGTTGTTTTTTGCCACCAAACGGTTAATAGTTGATTGTGAAGGGCAATTGGAAAACCCTTTATATCTCTTGTTAAAGTGTCTTTTTAAGTAATTTAAGCACTGTTTACATATCTTCACATTTGGCCTTAAAGTCACATATTTCCGAGTTGGATGTACATAATTATGTTTGTTGTCATGTTTTGAAGATTCCCTGTTTAATTTTGCTTTTTTTTTTGAAAAAGTCCGATCATTTTACCCCACCTTACCCTATGAAAAACACTGGAGTGATGGTTTTCCTGCTTTGATCTAATGCCGCACTTCGAATTTAATTTTCCTGACAAAAACGAATCTTCTCAGATTTAAATGCAATGATGGACAAACTCATCCTACACAGATATATTTTCAAAAGTTTATTTTGCAATAAATGGAAGGAAACTCAGAGATTGCTTTTTTCGATGAACGGAACTCGTTACTTTGATGATTGATGTACATATATGGGTGCTAAAAATAAAGTCTTAAATCATTTGCAGAGTGCCAAATCACTCAGTTATATAGTGAGTTCTTTAGTGAGAGAAAAGTTGTTGTTGAAAGGATTTAGTGGCGTCAAACTCATACTTACACACAAATAAATTGCTTTTAGTAATTTCATCCCCATCATCATGATGTCCAAGGATATCTCCTTTTTCTGACATCCAAAGCTGAAGCCTTGGCATGTCAACGTACACGAAAAACAACAAAAAATAACTTGTTGAGTGCCATTCACTTGTCCTCTCATGAGAACATAAAAAGAGCACCTACAGCTTATTGGTGTGTTCGTGGATTAGGTTGTGAGTTCTTCGTCAATGTTCAGGAAATTATAGGTCTGTGCACATGAAATGACGTCACTCTGGCAAATTTTCATCATTTCATCATTAACATGATACATTGAACTGTCAATATTTAAAGTGAGGAAAAAATAATTAGTCGCTGTCAATGTAGGCATACGAATTCTATTTCAAAAACGTACATATAATGCAATTCAATCTTCAAAATGAAAATCCAATTTCATGAAAATAAGTCTAAAATTGAAATTTAAGAACATTGTTTACAAATTAAAATTCCTCGAAGAAATTTATTTTGCGACGCAGCCATGTGTTTTGAGTTCAGAAAAATATGCTAAAATTTATGTTTGTTTAATGAACGTGTTTTGTTTTAGATTAGAAAGAATTTTATTTGTTTTTATTTTTAACTTTACTAAATGGATCCAAAGGTCGTTATTTGAATTTTAAACAAATGTTTCCCTTTTTTTTGCTGAAATTTTGAATTACATATGTATATTCCTCCGGTTTCAAAGATATTGCCAAAATTTTGGCATGCAGAACAAAATATGTAGCTGATTTTTAAGTTTCACGAATCAATCGTTAGATAATATTTTTGTATGGATTTTATTTACATTAATTGTTTTCAGTCATAGGAAATTAGTATTCTGATGTGCTTTATTGAGTGCTTAATGTTGACATTGCCTTATTGAAAATCAACTTTTAATGTATAACCCGAAAATGCTACCAATAACAAGCTAAGAGCTAATTGGCTCATTAGAAATAATATGGGTTAATGTGGAACAATTTTAATTCAACAGAGTAATAATAGTGTTTTTCTACTCCTCCGTTAAAGATTTGTGAGATTTCTGTACAACCTTTAGTAGCTTATGAATTTTTCAATTGTGTCTTTCTTTTACAATTCACTAGTGCACAAGGGGTCATTGAGTCCCGTACAATGTTAAATCACGAGAGCTTCATAAAATAAGAGAGGGTGAGAATGGAAATATCGATGAACATTGGTTTGGAAGTTTGGAAATTAAAATGGCAAGGTTAAACAGTGTCGGGTAATTTATTTCTAATCGTGTTGTGCGACTCAAAATCGAATCTCTTGCACAACATTTTAATTGACCTAGTTTTAAGGTACTAGTATGATACTACTTAACAATTTGCAAAATTCTTTCTTAATTTTAAACATTTTCTAACTAGTATCGTGCCGAGGCTATTTGTTTAAATAGTTAATCTCACTTAAAAAAAAAAAAAAAAAACAAAGTAAACAGTTCTTTTTTTGACGTTTGTAAATGTCAAACAGTTACACGAAGTAAGCACGATACAAAAGAAATAAAATAGCTATTTGATGATTTTAACTTTAATAAAATGTTGAAGAATATACAGGGTGATTGGCATAAGGTGTGACAAAAAGCTAGGACGTGTAGGTTGGACTTAGACAAGAAAAAAATCGTATGGGAGGGGGGGGTCTATTTCCCCCCGTTTAGGCAGGAGGGGCAATTTAAGAAAAAAATCACTTAAAACAGAAAAAAAATTATTAAAAAATAACGGTGATACCTACAGAGTAATGCTATAGCATTTTGAAAAGCCAGAAATACATTCTTTAATTTTGTTTTTAAATAAAGTTGTTCGAGTGAATAGTTTTCGAAAAATTAATTTTCAAAATCAAAATTTTGAAAAAAAAAATGAAAAAATTTTTTTTAAACAATTTTTTTTCAAAATTTTACGTAATTAAGTATTATTTTTGTATTCAATATTCAATGCTCTCATTAATTTTTGATCAAACACAAAAAACCGGATGTCAAAATGTTTTGTAGTTTTTGCGAAAATTAAAAATAACAAAAACTACTTTTGTTCTAAGAAAAGCCTTTTATTTTAGTTTTTATACGTCTTTGGATTCTTACGTGAATTTACGATTGGAAGGATTAACTTTCTTTTTACTATTTTTTTAATTATCGTCTTATAAACATACAATAATGTGACAAAGTACTGGATTAACCATATTTCACACATTTTTTCATTGAGAACACCTGCGTGAGAGCATTGATGGTTTAAAATTGACCTGCCACTTTTTTATTATGGTGGGGTCGGCTTGGCGTAGGTGGATTTACGAAAAAAAGGCTTAACTTTTTTTGTAAAATTTTTTTATTATCAGTCTTATAAGCATACAATAAAGTGACAAAGTACTCGATTAACACATTTTTCATTGAGAACACCTGCGTGAGAGCATTGGATTAATATTAACCTGCGAATGTTTTTTAAATAATTTTTTGTAATAAGCTTTAGTTAAAAAATAGTTAAGAATTTAAATAAACAGTAATTATGTATTTTATCTAAATATGCATGTATTTCTTATTTTAATTGATTTCAAGATTCAGGAACATTCTTGTTCTTATTTCGCAATTGCACTTTTCTGTCACTAGTTAGGGCGTGTAACGTTGCATTATTTAAACAACATTCGCAGGTCAATATTAATCCAATGCTCTCACGCAGGTGTTCTCAATGAAAAAATGTGTGAAATATGGTTAATCCAGTACTTTGTCACATTATTGTATGTTTATAAGACGATAATTAAAAAAATAGTAAAAAGAAAGTTAATCCTTTCAATCGTAAATTCACGTAAGAATCCAAAGACGTATAAAAACTAAAATAAAAGGCTTTTCTTAGAACAAAAGTAGTTTTTGTTATTTTTGATTTTCGCAAAAACTACAAAACATTTTGACATCCGGTTTTTTGTGTTTGATCAAAAATTAATGAGAGCATTGAATATTGAATACAAAAATAATACTTAATTACGTAAAATTTTGAAAAAAAATTGTTTAAAAAAAATTTTTTCATTTTTTTTTTCAAAATTTTGATTTTGAAAATTAATTTTTCGAAAACTATTCACTCGAACAACTTTATTTAAAAACAAAATTAAAGAATGTATTTCTGGCTTTTCAAAATGCTATAGCATTACTCTGTAGGTATCACCGTTATTTTTTAATAATTTTTTTTCTGTTTTAAGTTATTTTTTTCTTAAATTGCCCCTCCTGCCTAAACGGGGGGAAATAGACCCCCCCCTCCCATACGATTTTTTTCTTGTCTAAGTCCAACCTACACGCCCTAGCTTTTTGTCACACCTTATGCCAATCACCCTGTATATGTATGTATTGTAAGCAGTTTAAACTTTGCTTGATATAAAACTAAAACAATATTCGGTTAAATAAATAAAAGGTCCTTCCTCGTCAACAGATCCGCAACAACTTATCATAACTTTATTCTCTCAGTATATTCTTCTACTCTACCTAACCGGTAGTCTCTTTCTATTAAACACAATCATTATATCTTTCCTTCATTATATGTTCTTCCTGACCATTCATTTGTTTTTCTTTATTCTTTCTTTTGGAAGTGTTGCCACAGTATCATATTAAAATCAATTAAAATTTCTAAAAGCGTTAATTTACAGCGTAGGTATGTATGTAGATTTAAATGGAGACCACTTATTGCTGAAGTGCATCATTTTGATACCGTAACTCGTATGGAACCTGTGGATGGAATTGATATGGGAAATTGTGGACATTCTCACGGAGTCATCCAGTTTGGATAAAGTTCAAAAATAGGAAAAAACCTGGTGGGTTTTAATGTCTTTTATTGTGTTTTTGCTTTTGCAGAATCATCCGTGTAAAACAGCGACTCTGATCTACCGGGTGGAGTAGCTGTTGAAGAAATATCCGTAAAAGTCTTACTTTATGCCGACGATATTGTTCTTCTCTCTGACAATCCCACTCTCTTGTGAATCTAAGAAAATCAGAAGTAGTGATTTTTCGAAACGGTGGACGTTGGACAGCGGAATAAAAGTAAACTTTTAACAACGATGAAATCAAAATATCAAACAAATACAAGTATCTAGGAGTAACTCTGACTTACAATATGTCGTGGACAGAGCATCTTACGCAGAGACTTGCAATGTCTAAAAACTCAATAAATGTTAACTGGTCAAACTTCATCAAAAACAAAACATACAACACTCAGCTAAGCACAAAATATATGAAGCTGCTTAAAAATCAGTGATGAACTGCGCAAGTTTGAGGTTATTCCGAACATAATGAAGTCGAAAAATTGCGCAGGTTTTTTATAAGGAGATGTTTTTCCTTACCTAGTAATACACCAAATTACGTGCTTAATCTAGAAACAGGACTTCCAAAAGCCTTCCTTTCAAGACTGGAACTGCATTTCAAATACATCCAAAGAGTAAGTACCGAAAACAGACTACCGAGAAAACTTTCAGATGTCATCGTAAGAAAGCAGATTTACTGGGCAAATGAGTGGTCAGAACTCTTTAATGAAGTTGTATATAGAAACTCGCACAAAACCTATAGAAAAACATTTGACGGAAAACACAAACAGAGCGCTTCAATCACGGTTCCGCGATGAATACTGTAACTTGAACTATGTCGAGACGCCAAACTACTTCGAAGAATGTAACTCAGCACGGTTTTAAAGTCCAGGTGCGGATTGCTCAATCTCAATTCAAGAGCATTTAGAGGAGATTCAGTAAACATTTATACAATCTGTAACCTTGATGCTACTGAAAATACATACCACTTTGTTGGAGTGTGCTCTTGTTTTCGGACTTATAGAAGACAATTCCTTCGAAGTGAAAGCCTTAACCGTGACCAGTTCCCCGAAGTTCTCAACGGACAAAACTATAGTCAACTGTCCAATTTCATAAAAACGCTCTAAGATATTGAAACCTAATTATAAATGAATTTTCGTAAAAATATAAATCATTCGCTAAGTTTTAATGAATTTATTATAATCACTTTAACTTGACAGGCAACTTAAAAAGTTATTGTCATTCAATTTAATTTGAACATAATGAAAAATTGAAAACCAAGCCTTTGTAAAAACTTTATGAAAATAAATTTTTTTATCTATCTATCTATCAATCATCCGGAAGCTAGACAGCTTGTTGACTGGTGCTGAAACAGTAGCCAATCCAATTGAGTGATCATCCGGGCGCCCACAACGCAAATCACTGTCAAACCCTTCAGTCCGCTAGCTCGGGATCTAAGGTGTCAAACGGTGGACACGACACAAAAGTAACCGAAGTTCGTCTGAGAGCCATTTCATCGTGTTATAGAAAAGAGATCAAGACTTTAATCTTCAGTTTCGAAAGTTCGTCAATATTGCCAAAAAATGCCCTTCCTAATGATCGTACTCTAAAATTCGCCATATCAGGGCGTTTGCAGAGGAAATGTTGGTATGTTTCCTTTTCCCGCTGGTCCCGCTGACAGTGAGTGTTGTGAGGAATGCGTAGCTTCGCTGCATGCTCTCCTATTGGTCAGTGTCCGCTACAGATAGCTACGATCCTGTCTATGTATTACCTGGGTGTGTACATATCAGATCAATTATAGGTGGGTAAAATCTTTCTAGATATAATGCAGTTATTTAAATCGCTCCCACCTACGGTTTGATCCGCTAAGAAAAGTCGGGAAGCTTAAACGACCTATGTATATCCAAAGTCACAGAGAAGATTCCTGAACCTACACCACACTCCATTTTTGAGCCATCAGTAAAGATAGTTGTGTCGAAGTCTTTTGTTACGACGACATCATCCCAGTCCTGTCTGTAATATTGCTGCGGCCATAAGGTTTAGCAATCTAAGATTTCGATTCCTTTAGTCTTGATACACTGCAAGATACAAGATACTTAATGTGTAAATAAAGTAGTTAAAGGCACAGAAAAACGCTTAAGGCATTAGTTGGACAAGTTGTACCAACGCTAGCAGTTCTTTGTAACTTCTTCAGTTTATCGATGTTATATGATTTGGTAAGCGCGGGCTACCATACAATCGAATCATACGTGAAGATCGGTCGCATCACGGCTGTGTATGTCTACAAAATCATATTAGACTTAAGACCCCACTTTTTACCAAAGGTTTTAGTACACACGTAGAAAGCTATGCAGGCCTTCTTTACCCTTTCTTCAATTTTCAGTTTTCAGTTCAAGTTAGGGTCTACGGTAACACTAAGATATTTTGCACTGGAAGAGAGCAAAAGTGTTTGGCCGTTGAGTCGGGGTACAGCGAAGAGCTGTATCTTAGTTTTGGTAGTAAACACAACTCGTGGCCCAGTTACTAAAAGCCAATTCTGTGATTTCACATAACACAGGGGTAAACTTTCTGACACTGTCATCTGCATATATGCAACAGCCTTTACGTCACATTTTTCCAACTTAACGAGAATTTTATTCATTTAAGTGATGGTTGAATTAAGTCGAAACACATAAAAACTTAAATTCGATTGTTTTGCTGTGACAATACTTGTTCTTCATTGAAATACTCAAGGATACTTGAATTTTTTTTGTCTGGTGCATAAACAAACAAAGCTAATGGTTATTCGACATGGAAATAGGCGACACACATTTGGCCATACGAGAGTCATGGATTTTAAAGGTTAATGCGCAAATATTCAATGATTGCATTTGTGACTTATTTATAGTCATTGTGAATGATAGCCGCGCGGGAAACTGCAAGCGTTTTAAGTCAAATTGTGTGTCGGTCGGGATCATTGGGATTCATGGTCTTCTATTTTATAATTTCCTCTAAGAATTGTTGCTTCGATGACGTTGTTCATCATTTTCTTCAGTGCAAGCCAGATGTATTACAAAGACCTGGTTGGTTGATATATCCCAGCATATTGATTACCGATTCGACTCATTTTCTTGAGTGCAACAAGAAGTTCTAACATTATTGATAAGGTATTAAACTGCTCAAAATATATTATAGGGAGAGCGCACAACTTATATAGACATCTGGAATGGGTCTGGTAGCTCAAGTTTTTCAAAGTGCAATGCCTGCGTATCAACACCAATGGAAGATATACAGCTTGTTTTTTGAGGCCATCTAAAATACGTACATTCTTGCAAGAAACTTTAGAATTCCGGCAATAAAGGAGATTAGAAATCTTTGACAATGTCAAGCCATTTTCCTTTTACAAGGCAAAAGCCGATAATAGAATAACCTTTGTTTTGCTCTATATAACAATTGACCGGCCCCAAACGTAAAATAAACTGTTCACCGAACTCGCCTCTCAATCGGTCCATTGTTACGGGTGCTGTGTGGCATGTGGCACCGTCTTGTTGAAACCACATGTTATGCAAGTCAAGCTCTTCCATTTTTCGCAAAAAAAAGTTTGTTATCATCGCACGGTAGCGCTCACCATTCACAGTAACGTTGCGATTCGCATCATCTCTGAACACAATTTTTCGATAAAAAAGTGGATCTTCGGCCAACTTTTCAAGAGCCCATTCACCAAATATTCGGCGTTGTGGTAGGTCGTTCGGCTTCAATTCCTGCACCACCGAATCGATAATTCACGGTCATCACTAACACTGGCCGATACAGCTGCGATATTTTTCGCAGTTCGCACTCAACATAATCATGTTGGTGGTTTAATGTCCAACAATAGTCGTTTTTTATTGGTAAATGTATAAGCAGCGCAATAAAATTTTCACACTGAAAACAACAACAAAGTAACAGTGCGTATAAACTAGGCCGTAATAAGAGTGCATATAATAGTGCTGATAAAGTTTTGGAGCATCTGGATTACAGTGACACTCAAATTGGTTGCAAAAGTTTTATTTTTCGTGAGGTTGGCAGGTTTTGAATATTCGAGATTGTGTTCGGTGATATTTGTGCATTTTATGGTAAATTTTCACAAGAGCCAAAATTATGTGGTTTGAAATATTAATTTACGATTAGACGGTAAACGTTCATAGTCAATGGTCAAAATGTTGCCTCTTAATGCGTGCGCATGTTCCCTATCTGTCACGTGAGAGTATGAAATTCATCGAAGGATGGCTGCGATGTGGGATGCCAAACGATTAAAAAGGACATGAAAATGATGTTTTTGTGACACCGAGCCTTTATTTAACTTTGTGTACAAACATGCCATTGAGATTTGATATTATTAATAATTTTGCCACTTGTTTGACAACAAATTTGTCAGTGATGTTAATTCAGCATAAACTACATCAAAACGTATACTTTTCCAACGCATCCCTTCCCTTACCTTATTCAAAAGTGGATTGTTTATTCGTAGGTATACATTTCATTTTTAGTTTTCGTTTCCTTTTACTTTGATCACTTAATGAGTCTGAAATATCTACTAAATTTAGATAATTTGTTAAAAGAAACTCAGAAATTATGTATAGCCCTTTTCTCTTTTGGATTGTTATTTATTTCAATTTGTATTATTTTTGTAAGAAATTACATATTTATTTTACTTCTTTTCCAAATCAGCTGATTTTGACACGGGTATAAATGCAAAGCATACGAACTTTAAAATTTAAAGTAGAAGTGTATATGCAGTCAAAAAAGCATTTTATTCGGACTTCCATTGCTTGCTGCACTATGTATACATTACCAATAAAATACGCCTAATGTAAATTTGGTGCGAAATTTAGTCACAATAGCCCGAATAGCCGCCTCAGTAGGTCGATTAAACTGACCATAAAATGAACTTTCTTAACAGAGCACGCGTTTTGATAATAAAATTCAATAATTTGCAAGCGTTTTTCTTTTGTAAGACGATTCATGGTTAAATTATAGACCAAACTGAAGATGTTTGACAGTGACACAAAACATGAAACCTTCGTGAGCTGTCAAAACCAGTGTTGCCAAAAAGAAAATAGCAACAAAATCACCCATTAGTACGTTCGCTCAACTAATCATGATTTTGTAGGTAGGGCAGGAAGAATTTGTTCCATTTTGATACCCTATTTATTGTGAACCTGTGGATGGAATTCATATGGGAAATTGTGGACATTCTCACGTAGTCATCTAGTTTTAATGGAGTTGAAATAAAAGAAAGGATCTAGTAGGTTTTGATATTTCTTATTGTGTGTTTGATTTTCCACAATCATCTGGAATTTGGACCACTCACTCAACTGGGACACCACACTCATCCGACACCATCTACACTGTGCCGAACTAGGCATATTGTTGTCTGATACTGAAACAGTAGCCAATCTGATTGAGTGATCATCCGGCCTCCGTACCGTAAACATTCATCAAAGCCCTCAGTCCGCTAACTCGGGATCTAAAGCATCAAACAGAGGGCACGGCACAGAACTAAAGTTCGTTCTAGAGCCATTTCGTCGCGTTGAGAAAAGAGATCAAGTTATTGATCTTCATTTCCGAAAGTTCATCAATGTCGTTAAAAAATACCCTTCCTAATTATTGTACTCTAAAATTTGCAAGATTAGGGCATTTGCAGAGGAAATGGATGGCCGTTTACTTTTGAGCGCTGTTCTACACAGCTATGGGAGTTAGTGTTGTAAGTAATGCCCCGTTTCGCCATGCTCTCCTATTGGCCAGTGTCCACTGCAGGTAGCTAGGACCATGGGTCCAGTGAATATAGATGCTAGCAAGTTCATTACGGCGTTCCTGGACCAATTTGGAGGATGATGTACTAGAATTAACGGTTTTAGCAGCCGCCTGACTGTCTGTGATGATATAGCCTTATGCCAGTTCTGGTTTTGATCTTGTTTGAGTACCTTATATGCTTCCCTGATATTCAATAATTTAGATTGAAATTCGGGTAGCCTAAATGACCTAGATACGAGTATCATCAAATTCTCAGAAAAGATTCCTGAACCAACAGCACACTCCATCTTTGAACCATCGGTAAAGGTAGTTGTGTGGAACTCTTTCATCACGAAGTCATTATCCCAGTCCTTTTTTGATAGGGACATAGCCTTAAATATTTACTGATACCCATTTAAGTGGTGCAGTAGCCAGTTGGAGTCGATAAAATCTCTATTGGAATCAACTAATTAATATTGCTGTAACCATAAATTTTGGCAATCCACGAGTTCAATTCCCATAAATTTAATGCCCTGCAAGATACTATTTAGACACTTTCTGTGTAAATCAAGTGGTAAAAGTTACAGAACTTAAGCCATCAGTTGCAAGATTTTGGAACTCTAAGATTTTGTAGTTTTGACCAATGTTTGGGAATACCTTTATGTGGCATTTTTCGCTCTTGATTGGCAAAAATCTGCGCGGAATGTTATTCAGTTAGTCAAATGTCAACTGGAGGATTTTTTCATTGCCAATGTCCAACAGTTGTTTTGAAAATAAATACTTCTTCAGATTTGTCGTTCTGTAACTCGACACACATGTTCGTAGTTATGTAATTTAAGTGACTTGATGTTTACCATGGTCAAAGATGAGGAAATTTAAATGTCCAATGTCAATAAAATATCAAAATTTACCACGAATAATCTTGTTTTGTTTCCTATTGGTCTTTCCATAAAAACTTAATTCATACAATTACATTTTAAAACAAAAACAAACAGCTAAATACGTTCCAGCCGTTCTCTAGTGATGCGTTTGCCAACCAACACCATTTCGTTTTCTACTCACATTATTCCACATTAATTAATTAATACCATAATGGTAATATTTTAAACACAATTTGTTCATTCAATATACGTAATCAATTACGTCAAACATTAGTATAATTTCATATAATTAAAAGTCTCTTGGGTAATTTAACGCTTCTGAATTATAATTGTACTCTCATTTTTGAATAAAATGTTTAATGCATCTCATGGATAGAGTCGGACATTCAATACATCAGTAAATAAAATAATTAAAATATACAATTGAAGTCAATCAATAATGTTATTTCCTTATAATTTTTATGTCACTGTCACAGCCATACTCTTTGTTACCAAACAACTTAAGTTGAAACTAAAATGCAAATTTAAATTTAATTTACCACCCAGCTTGACAGTGAAAAATAGATGCAGTGGGTTTTTGCATTGAGCTTTATTCGAGTGGGTGGAATTTCCACGTTTTGTCTTTTTTTCAAATTTTATTGTTCTGTTTTTCTTTTATAGTTGGAATATTTTTCAGCTTGAAACTATTTTGGTATATAATGGTAGAACTGATTGATGACGATGAGCCAGAAGTGTTTGTTGTTCTATAAATATGTATTTCCCCATTGAAAATTACTTTTGGCAGAGACTGAGAAAACACAGAAAACCTGCCTTTCTGTTTACTGTGACAATATTATTTGTTCAGATTGAAAAAAAAAACACCAAATGTTTAAAGGAAATCGGAACACAAAGCTTTTGGTGGATTCGGCACTCGTATGACGCAAAATCGAATCCCGGATGATCAGATAAATAAATAATAATATTTTTTTAAAACTTTTGTACGCTCATGTTAATTATCATTAATCGATGATTCCAGGTGGTAAGCGTTGACGTACGTAGAGGAGGTGCTTACGGCGACTACTATGATCAAACCTAGAGCTACACTATCGCGGAATTAGTTACCCCAGAAGGAAGGAAGGAAGGGTGTGGGGGTTGTGTCGTCGGGTTAACTTCCTTGGCACTTACAATTCAACTTATATAAGAGAGACATGAGGAGCCTCGGATAATGATTACCTTCAAATGGCAACAAGATCCAGAAGGTCAAAGGCCAAGGATTTGATTATGATTTGTATCGTTAGAACACTGTACATCTTAGGTGCAACCCAAAAGCTTGAATCTGTCATCACGCGGTATAAGGCAGATACTCGTATTACCTCAATCTAGTTGATACGATGGAGAGGATCAGAAAAAATTGCGACATTTATTACAGTTGCGATAAAAGTATGTACAATAGGCAAATTCATTGACTTTAAACTGAGAAGTGATCGCCTGGCTGTGATCCACATTAAATTCACTTTTTAAAATATGAGCTTAATATGCGCACACAATCCTACCGATGAAGCTGAAGAACTTGTCAAGAAAGAGTCTTATGAAAGAGCCTGTCCGGAGTACGATGTCAAAGTTGTACTCGGGGACTAATAGATTTTGCAGCAGCTCATAATACGGTGAGTAGCACTAGGTTTTCAAGGCTTAGGATAAAAAAAAGCAACCTTGAACTTTCCAGACGGTTGAACCACCAGCCAAATCGACTAATCGTTGCAAGGCACATATCTGACATTTTAGACGTGCGTACATTTCGAGGGGCGAACGTCAACTCTGACCATTTCTTAGGTGCAGCTTAATTCAGAGATCAAATTGGGAACCGATCAAAAAAAGAAATTTGAAGTTGGGTGTCTCACCATACCTGGAGTTGCCAGAGCTTCCAAAGGCACAGACGCCAACAATCAGTATAGCGATGTCATGATAGATGTAGCCGAAACCACCCCAGAGAAAAAATCCGTGGTATGATAATGAAGGCGTTCATCTGAAACGAGTGACAGAAGATGCACATGCGAATATGCTGCAGCGCAAAACAAGAGCAGCGGGAGAAGAGTATCGAGCAAAGAGGAGAGAGGAAAAGAAGATCTTGCATAGAACGAAGAGAGCTTACGCAGTCTCGCGGCTCAAGGAGATCGAAGAGATTCGAGAGAGAGATTTTATAAAAAAGCCAAGCAATTGGTTGCTGGTTTAAAAGGAATGCAGGCTCTTCGAAACAACGAAGTTAACCTTTTGTGAATGCTTTCAAGCAGAATTTTCAGCAGCTATTAAATTGGCATTATGTGGAGTGTTTAATAGGTCAAGAAGGCAATATGCTTCCAATCAATGGGGAACCAGTTCTACCACTCAGTATATAAATACGGAAGCGATTTCTTGATAGGTCGCATGCATCAAACCATCAACCAAATATGGGTCGAGGGAGCATGCCCGATAACTGGACCATCAGCCATACATGCCCCATCTACAAAAAAAGTCACATGGCGAGGGTCGAATTCAATATCCCGGGAAAACTGATCCAACTGTGTATGACATTGGAGAATATGCGGTTCAATGTGCAACTAGGGAGCAACTCCTCTGAGCTATTCCCAACATGCACAGGGTTTCGTGAAGGAGATGCGCTAACATGTGATTTCTTTAATCTTGTCTTAGAGCAGATTATGCTTTGGCCAAGGGTTAACAAGAAAGCGAAGAATGCCTACAGTGCTCATATTCGATGAACAAAATCTACGTCTAAAAATAACACAATATCCCAAAGGTAGTACAAACTTTTTTAAAAACTATTCTAAGTCATCAGTTTCAACTCTCGTTCACAATAACATCCCTTTTGCCAGGTCGCAAGAAAAAGCTAATTTGCTTGCAACTCAATTTGCTGTAAATTTGATTTTGTCAAACAGTGTTATGACTATTGATATACTTGTAAGCGTAAATGGTTCCATAATCTTCTTTAGCGCTCGTTCAGTCACAAGAGTCTTCAAAGATCTTGAAATACATAAATCCGATGGTCGAGATTATAGATCGCTTTTAGTTCTGAAGGAGTGTTTTTTTACACTGGCAAAACCATTGTCTTCTGTCGACGAAGCGAAATATACCACCAATGCTATTATCTATGAATGGTAAATACTACTCATCGAACACATTGAGAAGAAAGCTTTCAATAGTTGGTATGTGATCTAACGACCATATCTTATTGAATGATCATAAATTCGACTTACCCAAGAACACAGCAAAATGATCAGGTTTCCTTCAAAGATGCAAGATCTATAAGGCATACATCCGCCCAAGAATTGAGTATAACCCACATATCTGGGCTGGTGCCCCCATTATTCATTTGAACCTTATAACTTATAGAAGACACATCAATTTTGTTTCCCTCGAACACCGACGTAAAGTTTTTCTTTCAACAATGCTCTAATGAAATAGCCAGTTGCATTCCTCCCCTTAAACAATTTCGCCGTAATACATCAGCTTAACCTAGATCTTAACTTTGGACGTATTGTCAAATTTAGAGATTTTTGCTTTAGCCGTACTACTAGAATATGGAATATTTTGCCCTTCTCGATTATTGTGATACACAGACTTTCAAGACCAATATGCATCGCCATCTCCTATTAAATCATCTCCACTTTACCTAAACGCTCGCACTGTGTTGCACCTTAACATTATTATGGTAGAAATAATCCCTTGAGTTTGTGCAAATTATATGAAAAGAAAAAGAGTAGAAACTGATCCTGCATGAAATACTAAGAAACAATTACTAGTGAAGTTGCTGTGATTTGAACTTATTTGACAGAAATATTTTCAGTCCCTTTGTTCATCGGAAACTGTCTTCAATTCTGAACTTCCACCAAGATTTAATAAATGCGTTGACATGAACTTACTGGTTTTATTCCAAGCGGAAGTAGACGAGACGAGTAGAGAGCGGAAGATGACATTATTTTTACAAACTTTGCAAACACTTTTGACAGAGTCAATCACAAAATTCTTCTTCACAAATTGTTTACTTTTGGCATCAACTCGTCTCTTTTAGAATGGTTGAAGTCTTACTTAAGTCAAAGAGGAGTACAAATTATGAAATAAAAAACTATAATTCTGATAACATTTAAGTTCCGTCGAGTGTTCCCCAAGGGAGCCATTTAAGACCATTAATTTTTTTAATATTTGATATGTTCAAAAATCCTTTCTGTCTCATTTTCGCAGACGATCTAAAGATTTACCGAGGAAAACCATGATTATCGTATTGTAATCTCCTGGTACAAGACTTGGGAAGATTGCTAAATTGGTGCATGGTAATCTATCCTCCTTTAAAAAAGGAAAATTGTCAAATACTACAAGTATCGTGTTTCAGGATTCTTAATCCAATTATCTTCGACTACAAAATCAACAGAATTAATCTAGAAGAGTGGTTTCTTAAAAAAAAGCTTTTATATACAAACTTTTTAAAAGGTTTTTTAAGAAAAAATTTTGGTACGCCAATTTTAAGTTTTTATTATTGTTCGAATAAAAACTAAATTTACAAAAAAAAATATTGAGCCGTTTCAGAGATATCGAATTTTCAAAAAAAGAAAAAATAGATTTTTTTTTTCGAAAATTCAAAAAATATTTATTTTAAAGTTTTAAATGCAATGTGTTTTAGACTTTTTAGAAGCTTCTGTATAAAATATTTCATAAGGATCCGTTATGTGGATAATGAGAAATTCAAAAGTACAAGTTGTAATATGTTAATTTCAAAATGTTTGTTATTAAATTAAAAATTAATTGAAAGGAAAAAATTGTTTCAAAATTCCAGGCGCCGTTTTCGAGAAAAATACGATTTTTGAAAACCATTTTTTTTTATTTTTTAGCATTTGTATGGTAGGTACCTTTAATTTTAGGTAAAATACATTTTTTTTTCTCACATCTTGTAGATTATATTGAGAAACCTTTATTTATCAAGTTTAAAAAAAATCTAGCATTGGGTTTTCGAAATATTGAGTTTTGAAAAAAAAAATTTGAAGTTTTTTTTTAAATTTTTTTTGGAAAATTTGAGTATACAATTTTATTTATGTTTTTGGGGAGCTTTAGCAAAAAAAAGGATCAAAATCGGTTGTACCGTTTTTGAGAAAATCAAAAACAAAAAAAAATGGTTCCATTGGGGGTACCCTCAATAACCATTTTTGAGGAAAATTTTTTTTAACCACTACCTAGCTTTAACTAAAAAAAAAATGTTTGTATTTTTATTTTTAAAATCTGTCGAACAGTTTTTGAAAAAAAAAAAATATGTATAAAATGTCGAAAAAAATTCGTATGGCAGGTACCGTTATTTTTGGGCTTAAAAAAAAGAAAAAACCGTGTGGGGGGAAAAAAATAAAAGTGATATCTAGCAAGTATAAAGAAAATCGGCCGAGCAGTTTAGGCTGTAGTCGAACAGACAGACAGACAGAATTGCGAAACCCACTTTTTTAGTCTTCGCTATCATCGTAATGTCAACTTTGATCAAAATCTCGAGTTCGATTTTTTTTACGAATGCATAACTTGCCTTATACATTATAGTACCTATAAGTCGCAAGTAAAAAAGACTAAGGAGTAGTCTTAGACGTTAGTTCTTCATTCCTTTTTCATTATGACCTCATGGTTAGCAAAGCCAGTCAGATGCTACGTTTTATTAAAAGAAATACCAAGGATTCTACCGATTCCTACACTTTACCTTCATAATTTAGCTCTATGGTCTGTAAGAGTGGGTATATTATGCTTAACCATTCTACAATAACCATTCTACCTAAACAATTTTCTAAATTGTAAAGCTTTTCTAGTAAATCAGGAAATATTGCGCTACGGAAGTCAAATTTTTCACGTAATAAGTCCCAATAATCCTGCATACTGATTAGAAAGATGCAACTCATCAATAATAATAAAATTATTTAATAGTTCATCCGTTTTTATAATCTGTTTTGCAAGCAAAAAAAAAAAACAACCAAATCAATCCCGCACCGTGCGAAACGAGTTTCCGCATCTAACTTTTTGTGTTGTTTTTCATTCCGTTCAATAAATCTGTGCCAACAAACCAAAACCGCTAAAGTCGAGTTTAGACGAAATTGACATTTTGATGTCATTAGATTCAGCGTATCCGAATCTATTTTGTAAATTTTTTTTAACTCTGTATCATAAATAATGGACCCACAATTTTACAAAAACAAAACAACTAAAGTCAGTTTTTTACATCGTCCTCAAGGAAAAACAGCTAAACTCAATCAAAATTGATAAAAATGCTTCTGGATAATCTAAAGTTGACTTAAGATTATACACTCTTCTTCTTTACTTAAGGAATAACAACTAAAACTGAATTTGGTTGTTTTTCCGCATTAAATTTATCGATTTATTTCCATTTTGAAGTCAAGGAAAAACGACTAAACTCGAGTTTAGTTGTTCTTCCTCGATGATATTTTAATTTATTCTAAATTTTAAGTTGAGGAAAAACAACTAAAGTCAATGTTAGTGGTTATTCCCTAAGAAATAAATAAAATTTGTCTGTCTAAATTTGAGTTTAGTTGTTATTCCAAACATAAATACTGATACTGAGAAGTCTTAAATTGAATTTAGTCCTTTTTCCGTGCCATAGAGTCAACACATAAAAATCTATTCTAGAGTTTAGTCATTTTTCCGAAATTAAATGAGACACAAGTGTTGGCTTAAGTGGACTTTAGTTATTTTGGCATGCAGATAATAAAATAAATTAATAAATAAGTTTTATCATAACTCGAGTTTAGTTCTTGCGCGCGGTGGATATTTTAATTTTTTACATTTTTCGAGTGTTTTGAATTGTGAAAAGTGCAATTAAAAATGTCTTCTCGATCACAGAGGCTTTTGGCATTGGCCCGAATGTTGAAAGAACGAGCTAGATATGAAGGTTCGTTAATTATTTTATTTATTTGCCTGTGTCTGGTTGTGTCTGTCTGTGTCTGTCTGTGTCTGTCTGTGTCTGTCTGTGTCTGTCTGTGTCTGTCTGTGCTTGTCTGTGTCTGTCTGTGTCTGTCTGTGTCTGTCTGTGTCTGTCTGTGTCTGTCTGTGTCTGTCTGTGTCTGTCTGTGTCTGTCTGTGTCTGTCTGTGTCTGTCTGTGTCTGTCTGTGTCTGTCTGTGTCTGTCTGTGTCTGTCTGTGTCTGTCTGTGTCTGTCTGTGTCTGTCTGTGTCTGTCTGTGTCTGTCTGTGTCTGTCTGTGTCTATCTGTGTCTGTCTGTGTCTGTTTGTGTCTGTCTGTGTCTGTCTGTGTCTGTCTGTGTCTGTCTGTGTCTGTCTGTGTCTGTCTGTGTCTGTCTGTGTCTGTCTGTGTCTGTCTGTGTCTGTCTGTGTCTGTCTGTGTCTGTCTGTGTCTGTCTGTGTCTGTCTGTGTCTGTCTGTGTCTGTCTGTGTCTGTCTGTGTCTGTCTGTGTCTGTCTGTGTCTGTCTGTGTATGTCTGTGTCTTTCTGTGTCTTTCTGTGTCTCTCTGTGTCTGTCTGTGTCTTTCTGTGTCTATCTGTCTGTTTGACTCTCTGTCTGGCCTTCTGCCCTGAAGATTTATTGGATTGAAGGATATTTTTCGTTTTTCAGAAACAACTACTCGTTCCACTAATTTTATAATGCAAAGAAGTTCTACACCGGAAAAACATATAAGTAGTGGTAAGCAAGATATTATTAGTTTAAAGAAAAAAGTCAAAACATTTTCTTAATAATTAAACAGGACATGACAATAATCTTGAGGCAAGTTCATCTATTTTTATTGAACCTACTAATGAACATGAAAAACAAAGATCATTGTACCAATGGCCACACAAATTTTCATCCTACGAATATTCAAATTCGAATGAAAAACCCGATTCAGATGTGCATTTTGAACCAATTCTTCATGAAACAAAATCTTCAATGAATGGATTTGATTTCGATATGAGATATTTATTAAAAAGTAAGAATAGAAACACTATTTTTCATTGTGCAGGTAATACATCTAACATTATTTTAGATCAAGATTCGAGAACGATTAACAGTGAAGAAAAAGAAAATGTCTCTTCAAGTAACAATATTAACTGCGATGATCTACCAGAATGGGAAAATTCAGATGATTCGATTAAAGACCCTGATTTTCGAATTATGTCCAATGATTCAGGCTCAGATGAGGAAATAGAAACCGTCAATATTCAAAAAACATCAAAACGTGAAAATAAAAAACTTCGGCGCCAGAACTCCAGAAACAACGGAAAATCATACCAAACCTCTTCTGGAAAGCTTAAGCATGCTAGAATTTCTCAACCGTTTGGAATTTGTCGAAGTAAGTGCCAAGAAAACTTTCCATTTGATAAAATTCAATCTATTTTCAACCACTATTGGTCTCTGGGTTCTTACGACCAAAGAATTCTATACATTGGAAATCTGTTGGTCATTGAAAAGAAAAAATGTAACACTTTGATAAATTCAAATGATCGAAAACGTATCCGAGAAAATACGGTCAAATATTTTTTGGAATATGATGGAAATCGAACTAACGTTTGCCGAACACATTTCACACAATGTTTTGCTGAAACCGAAAGTTTTATTAAAAGTGTTATTTCTAAAAAGCTTTCATGTCCTCTTTTGCCGTTTAAAAATTGCCGTGGGAAAAGAACTCCTGTCAACAAAATAAATCAGGAAAAGGAAGAAGAAATTAGGCGCCATATACAAAAGTTTCCGGCATACGAAAGCCACTATAGCCGTAGGGATACATCCAAAAAATATATTCACGGAAGCTTGAACCTTGCGACAATGCATCGCATGTACAAAGAAGAAGTAACTCATCCTGTAGGAATTACTAAATATACTCAAATATTTAACACCATGAACATAAAGTTTAAAGCGCCAAAATTAGATACCTGTGCAACATGCGATACATTTTTATCCAAAATTAAAGTTGCTCAAAGCGATGATGAAAGAACGATATTAAATGAGCAAAGAAATATGCATGTGGAGAAAGCAGACTTCGGCTACGATCAGAAAAGGATTGACAAAGAAAACGCCAAGCAAAATAAAAGCATGAGAGCTTTTGCATTCGATTTACAGCAGTGTTTGCCAACTCCGTATCTTCGAAATTCTGTAAGTTTTTACAAAAGGCAGCTGTGGACCTTCAATCTTACAATCCACGATTTAGAAACGAATTCTTCCGGGTGTTTCATGTGGCACGAAGGTATTGCGCGCCGTGGTGGTAATGAAATTTCATCCTGCATTTTCAAGCACCTTAAATCATTGCCATCAAGTACTACTAAAATAACATTTTACAGTGACTCATGCTCTGGCCAAAACAAAAACTCGTATATGGCTGCTATGTTTCTTCTTTTTCTTAAAGATAATTCAACAATTGAATACATTGATCACAAATTTTTAGAGCCCGGACATACCCACATGGAATGCGATACTGACCATGCCCTTATTGAAAGGAAAAAAAGTAAGTCAAATGTTGAAATAAGTGTGCCTAGAGATTGGTATCAGTTCATAAATAGTATTAATTCCAAAATAAAAGTATTTGAAATGGAACAAACTGATTTCTTCAATTTCTGCGAAATATCAAAAACAAATTTGAATTGGAAACGATCAAATTTAGAAGGCGAAAAATTTACATGGCATACCGTAAGGTGGATTCGTTACACTAATGACAGCAAGAAAATATTTTATAAAACGTCATTAAATCCAGAGGAACCGTTTAAAATACTAGCATTGGCCAAAAGGGGAGCTTCGACTTTTACATTAGATGACGTTAAGATTGTAGAAGATGTACCAAATATATCTTCCGAGAAAAAGAAGGATCTCATGGACTTGATGAAATATATAAATCCCAAGTTTCACGAATTTTATAGAAGCCTTCGTATGAATTTAAACGAACCAAACACACATCCTGACTTAGAAAGAGAAGATGATGAAAATTAATGCAATCTGTTTTATTTTTATAATGATTCTGATTATTATTCAATTTTTTTAAACCAGCCATATCTTTCGTGTTTTTGTCCATTTTTAAAACGGTTTATTATAGAAACCATTTCAAACTACACATATATGAAGTTGCCTATAAGCACAAGACTATAGAGGTTAACTTTTTATGATATAAATGAACGCATTTCGTTACTCCTGTTCGTTGTTTTTTGTTTCGTTAATTTTTGTTTTTAAAATGTTTTTACTTATGCATGAACTTCTAATATTTATTATAAAATAAATAATTAGTTATTAAGAAACATAATTTTCAATAAATCAGTGCATTTAATACTATCTGAGCATAGTTTTTGTCTTTTATTTAATTATTTATACATTGAAAATATCTAAAGTCAATATTATTTCACTTAAATTCACGAAATTGTTTTTGGAATAATAACTAAAGTCCAGATTGGCATAGTAAAATTCTCCATTACCACAAGGAAGAACAGCTAAACTTAACTTTGCTCAATGAAAACTTCGATTTACTTCAAGGAAAAACAGCTAAAGTCGATTTTAGATTTTTTGTTAAAACAATTATCTCAAGCCAAAACAACTAAAGTGTTTATTTTGCTTCCCACGCTTTTTATTCCAATGCTAAGTGATTTTTTTGATTTTATATTGAAAACTAGCTAAGATACCTTCAATTTGATACTAGTTTCAATACGATCAGATTTTTAAATAATATTCTAGAGCAGTTTGTAATTTTGAACTTTTTATAAAAACTTCAAACATCTCTCCTGAAAAATGTTAAAAATCGACTTTAGCGGTTTTTCCTTGTGGCCACAGAAATTTGAACTCAATTAATCGTTGGTTGAATTAAAATATCAGTCAATGGCTTTATCAGTTGGTTGAGTCTGGTTGATTCGTTGATTTGTTTTGCCTTTCTGATTTAATATTTTTTTCTGTCACCCAGATAATAACTAAATTCGAAGTACTCTAGCAATCACAATATTGTTTATGAACTTGAAATTGTATGAGAAAACAAGAGATTAATCAATTCTATTGCGACATAATTGGCATTCGAAAATGTAATTTAAAAACGATAGCATTTTAAGGACGATGATTTCTTATCGTTTATTTTTTGTATTTTTCGAATAAAAACCAACAAAACAAACAAAATTCGCGATAGCAAATCGATTGATTGAGCTCTAATCTAACAGATAAAGATATGAGAGTTGGAATAAATGGTGTTAATATTTTAATTGACATACATTTTAGTTTGAATCTCTTATCTCGCATACTTAGCAACTACTGACTATATTATCACTATTTCTGTAACTCATCTACTTATGGCAGTTATCAACACGTGATTCGATAATTTAACTAATCAGTAGTTTCTATAGGAAGGGAGGAAAACAAATAGTGACAAAAAATATATGTTTTTTCACTATCAGAGCTTTCGCTTTTAAAATAGAAGAGCTCGAAGGTTGTTTCACTTGAAATCTAAGCTCCACTTCCGTGGTCATAAGTTCACAATTCAATTATGGTGGAAGACCCTGACTCCGTAGGGCCGCATTCACAGTAATTCAACTACGAACATTTTTTTAATTAACATCAGCCACTTCTAGAATCTTCTTTTACGATTTTCGAAAACCATTTTTTAACAATTTCATCGTTATCAAGCCTTGAAGATTGTTTTTGAAAAAATCAAGCATGTAGATCTCGAAATATTGAGTTTTGAAAAATAATTTTTTTTTTAAATTTGAATACACATAAGACATAACTATACAAACATTTGGGCAGCTTTAGCATACAAAAAATGATCAAAATCGGGTGTACCGTTTATTGAGAAAATCAAAAGCAAAAAAAAATGGTTCTAAATGGGGTATCAATAATAACCATTTTTCGGATTTTTTTTCAACTATTGCCTCAGCGAAATTTTGTGATTTTTGTTTTTTAATTCTTTTGAAAAAAAAAAAATATCTTATAAGATTTCGAAAAAAAATCGTATATGACAGGTACCGTTATTTTTGGTCTAAAGAAATAGAAATAACGTGTCGGGGGAGAAATTAAAAATGCCATCTACCAAGTTTAAAGAAAATCCACTGAGCCTTTTAGACTGTAGTCGAACAGGCACACAGAATTGCGAAGACCCACTTTTTTCATCTTCGCTATCATCGCAATGTCAGCTTTGATCAAAATCTCGAGTTCGTTTTTTTTTACGAATGCATAACTTGCCATATATGTACTTAGAACCTAAATATAAGTCACAAGTTAATATACGCACTGAACTTTTACAGAAAATGTAATGGCACAATCTTTTTTTAATTAAAAAAAAATAATATGAATTTATTCTGTACAAAAATATTTAAATAGTTAAAGCGGTTTATCTTCATAAATTTAAAAAAAAAATCACTACAATTTTAAGGTTTTATTTATTTACTATGCAAATACAAAAATTCTTAAATATTTAAATGCCGGACTTTCAAAACAAGTATTTATAAGCCCAGGAAATAATATTTTGATAGTTCTGATATCAAAGATTATTTACACTTTTAAGACGGTTCTTTAAGAAAAATGTATTTAAAGCGGTATCTCTGATAATGAGAAAGTAAAAAATATAAAAACAGGTATTTTTGATAGCGTCTTACTAATTTAAAAATGCAGGAAAAATTAATCAAAATTCTTATAGCCGTTTTCGACAAAAATAAGATTTTCCAATATGGTTCTTTGAACATGTTATAAACCGTTATTTTTGAAGTGCCTTACGCCCCTTTATTCCAAGTTCATGGAATCGCTGATAAATCATCAGCTCAAGAAATATCTTGAACATCGAAAGCTTCTTAATGACCGGCGATACGGCTTTTGCAGCATTCGCTCCACTGGTGATCTGATGAGATATCTCACCGAAGGTCGAACAGATATTTACATTGTTTTGGAGAAAGTAAGATTATTGCGCTTAATATTTCTAAGGCATTTAACAGAGTTTGGCACCAGGCTCTCTTATCGAAAATGCGTGCTTTTGGTATCAACGAAAGCCTTATTCTTTGGATTAGAAATTACTTTCTTGATCGTTCAATACATGTTGTATTGGACGGTTTCAAGCCCGATCTTCACAAAATAAATGCTGGTGTTCCACAGAACTCCGTTTTGTCTCCGACTCTCTCCTCATTTTTATAAATGATCTCATATCTATCTGAAACTTCTAATCCACTTCATTGTTTTGCCGACGAATCTACTTTCAGCTTTTTATACTCGTTCGTCTTATACACGTCCATCTTCTTTGGGAGTGGAATTGCAACGGTATCGTATGGGGTATAACAAATCGTGTGGATTTTAATGCTTCGAAAGCTCAATGCTGTCTATTGTCGTTGAAGCAAAATGTCCCCCTTATGCCACTGTCCTTGAATAACACTTTTATGGAAAAAATCGAAAACTTTCAGTTTTCGGTACGTGTGCCGACGACGATCTTTGTTTGAATGACCACATTTTCGAGACCGCCAAAAACGCTGATAAAATGGTTAGGATTTCTATATCGATGTAAGAAATTTTTCACCTCTTCTGATCTGGCTTCCATTTATACGTTTATAACGTCCAAAACTGAAATATAACTCACATCTTTGAGCAGGTGCAGCACAAACTTCTCTCCACTTATTGGATAGAATTCAGAATAAAGCGTTAAGACTGTTAGGAAACAGAGCTATCATAGATTCGTTCCCATCTCTTGAACATCATCGGAATGTTTAATTCATTTCCTTGCTTTATTGCTTCTTTAACCAGCAATGCTCAATCGAAGTAGCCAGTTGCATTCCTCCCCTTTATCAGTTCACCCGTAATGTCCGTTTCGCTAGGAATGCTCATCAGTTGGTCGTAATCGTAACGTCAAATATAGAGATTCGTTTTTTAGTCACACAACACCATTATGGAAAAATATACCCGGCACGGTTTGCCCTTGCCATTTCATTTTGCAAACATTCAAAACCAATGTTTATCGACACCTTCTCCCTCCCCCCCTAATTTCCCCATCACCCGTGCTGTGTTAATAATTATAAGGGTATTAAGAGGCCCGTATGCATAATTATAAACACCCTTGAGCTCGTGTATAATTTTTGGAAATTTTTTTTTTATAAAAATCTCCAAAAAACAAAAAAGCCTATATCAGAGCCTCAAGATTAAAGTGTTTATGCTTAAGAAAAATGACAGAGCATTTTGTATTTTTCTGTACATTGAGAAATTTTGGGGCTTGGCCCATTAAGACGCACCAAAGACGGGAAAAGAGTGTATTATGGACTTTTACCTTTTCGACCTTTAATACATCACAAAAATTACCTTGTTTTTTAACTTGAACAATAGAATCTTCTGTCGCCAATAAAACAAAGAAAACATTTTTTATTTTATTATTCTCAAGTAACCTATTAATAAAAAAAATAACAACATATGATAACTGTCTCAGCTTAATGTACCTACATTGTCTCGAGTTATAAAAACAAAATGTAAACAAGACAAAGTCACAAAAATGAGAACATCGTTTCTGGTTTCAATATTGTATCAAAATTCTGGCATAGTAACATAAATATTTTTAGTTTAATGACTTCCTAGAGATTTACGATCAATCGTAGGTAAATATTGTGAAAACGACTTCGCGTGAATCTTAAAATAACTAAGGTATGGCAATGTTTGAATAAGCGATCGTTGATTGTTGAATAAAATAAATTGTAAGTTCAATTAATTTGCATGGTTTTGAAGCTTGTTTTGCAAATCTTAGAAATGTATCCAAAGAAGTTATACAATTATTGTCATTAGATCGTTGTTACAATGCAGAATAAATAATTACACAAGAAAAGTGTTAATAAGAAAATCAATATCTAGACGGCTTCTAGTCAATCGGAGATATCTCAATTGTGTTCAATTTATTTATATGGACCAAAACGCGGACTGTTACGTTACATTCATACGCATATTTCAATACAAATTTACCTGAAAATATATGAAACTGAATACTTTTTCAATATCTATTATTTTTTTCTCAAAATAGACTTCCTAACTAACATTTTCTATTAATTTAAAAATCAGTGAGGCCTGTCATTTAAACGCTAAAAATGTTTTAGCAGGACTGTTACGTTACATGAATTTGGAAGTAGATTTTGAGGTTGCATTACATTATGCAAAAAGTCTGCTCTTTTAGTGTACTATTTCAAACGTGAGGTACGAGGTTTCTGAGATTAAGAAAGGAAGTAGCAAATAAAATATTAATTACACTAAATACTGTATTTTTAGATTCTGTGGAAAGAAAAATGTTGGGACTGTTACGTTACATGAAAAGACTGTTACGTTACACGTGCGATCTTGGCTCTTTTAAGAGTTAAAGTCAGCATGGAAAATGGCTAAAATTGTATTTTTTTTTAGAGTTATTTGGTTTTCTTATCGTTAGACATTAAAAAGGGTAACTTATGTAACATACAAATTAAATAAAAAGAAAAACTTAATTTTTCATTATTGGTAAGTACATATCGAAAATTGTGGCAATCCATTAATCCACTAACTTACTTTAAATATTTGCACTTAGTTTTAAAAATAATAATATTTTACTTTATTTAAGATAAATTTATCAAT
Organism: Philhelius festivus; assembly: GCA_963931855.1. NCBI lineage: Eukaryota > Metazoa > Arthropoda > Insecta > Diptera > Syrphidae > Philhelius > Philhelius festivus. Next base: position 53,525,978 of record OZ007556.1, on the reverse strand, counting down.
CATTCATTTTAATATAATTTATTAAGTTTTTTTTTATCGAATTTAAACAATCTTTTAGTATAAATGTTGCTTTGTTAATAAATATAAATCAATTCTAATTTGGAGTTCAACAACTTCTCAAACTTTTCCGTCCTTTTTTAACTATTTACATACATATATACAGCAGTAGCGTGGCGTCCATATAACACGATTCCTATCGTCTTCCCTTTTATAAAATCCACATATAACACAATCTAACAAATAAACATCGAATAATTAAGTTTTCCATTCTGCCTCTCGTTTGTATCTTATACTTTATCCGAACACATTCCACAATCCACAACCAACATTAACCAAGAGAGTCACAAAAATACCCTGACATAAACTTTTCAATCACCGTCTTATTTATTTGTTTTATATCCCTTTCTTCCCCAAGCATTGTGTTTCGTATCCTCTTTGTTCAACATCCGCGAAAAATAAGACGCTACATTCCGTCTTATAAAATTTTCGATGTATACCAGTAGGAGTTGGAATTATTTGTATTTTATTCTCCCTTTAGCAATTAGCATTGCATTTCAGTAGGAAGATAATACATTGCAGGAGTTCAGGTGCTCGCCTTTTTTCAACCTTGTGTGAGAAATAAGACGGTGTTCTTCGACTTATTTGTTTTTTTTTTCTTTAATACATACATATGTCATATGTAAATATAAATATGGCATGTGGGTATTGTTGATTCTTGATTTTGAATTTGATGTTGATTTGCATGCTAAGCTAATGTAAAATGCTTTCATTTTTCTCTCTCGTGATAGTTTATAATATACACGATTGATATTTTAGCAAATTTACTGTGATAATTTTGAATTATGAAATAAATCATGGTAGAATATATGGCAATTTGTCAGCAGTGTAAATTTAGCATATCGCTGAAGAACACTTCTGGTCAAATAAAATGCATTTGTTTTTTTTTTTAATAGGAATTTAAATTTAGATTCAACTGGCATTCAATAAAAGACTGTGTTGCACAGGTTCAATAACTTCAAATAAATTGAAAGGCCAATTTGAACTGAATTAAAAATAGTGAAAAGTTAGATGTTAAAGTGAAGATTTAATTCCTTTTATTATCCACTATATTGATAAAAAAAATTGGCTTCTTATTTAAGTGCAGTTCTAGATTTTGTTTTTTGTCTTTGATAAATGTAGATTGCTGTTTAACAGATTACCTATCGGAGAAACCAAAGAATTTTAGTAAGGATAGTTGATAGTTTATATTTTATCCTTTTTTCCTTTACACACCAGGGATTTCGATCCCAGATCGAAATTTTTTGTTTAGTGTGCGTGTTTCAGAATACATGTAAATCCCTCTTGATACATAGTATCGCGGCTGTTATTAAATCTGAAATTAAAACAGAAATCATAGAAGCCCGGTTCGTGTCGATTATGATCGACGAAACATCAGATTTAAGTCATAGGGGACAACTGAGTGCCATATTTCGGTTCTTGTCAAAGAATGGAATACAAGAAAGATATCTTGTATTTTTTGACGTTAGGGCGAGTCTTAATGCAGATGAGTTGTGTTCTTGACACATATGATTGCAAGGAAAAATTAATAGAAAATTCCTAGGAAGGTGCCGCAGTTATGTCCGACGAAAGGGGTGGTGTCTAAAAGGAGGTCCGTTTTTCTCATGTTTCAAGCTCATTATTGATTGAAATATTAATGTCTTGAAGTATAAAAAATATAGCTACACATTTTTTGCTAAGTCAATGTGGAATGCATTTGTAGATGCCATATCACTACTAGAAATGTTGTTTTTAAGGTTCTAAGATATTTTATTTTCATTTTTACAGGTGACAAAATCTTATAACGTCTTCCCATTTAAAATTATCCACGCCACGCCACTGATATACAGCCTTATCATCGTATCGTTACGATCGTAACGTTAATTTCCTTCATGGTATCTGTTTCGTAACGGAAAAAACCGACGTTTACTAACGCGCGTATTTGACGTAAACGCCAATAAATTAATAAAGTGTTGATTCGTGTCAAATAAGCAAAGAAGAATCATGGATAGTGCAGCAGTGTTATTGGAAGCGGAAAGATATGAATAAAGAAAATTAAATAAAGAAAAAAGAATATTCTTAAGAAATATATCAAATATTTTCTAACTCAGATACAGCGTAATTATAAATTATAAAAGTTTATTGGTTTTTAATTTTTCTCTGAAAAATTTTAAACTTAAAATTTGCTGTCGGAGAAATCGGAGATCAAATATCTTCATAAATCGCTTGAACTCACCATGCGTTGCGGCCATTTTGACATTTCAACGCACACAAACTTTATTTTCGTAGATTTTTCCGATTGCCCTATCGGAACGGCTACAATCATACAAAATTCGTACATTTAGTAGAAATCGGAGAAAATTACGTTCCGATCGGGTACGATGATAAGGCTCATAGTTTTTATTCTTTTGGGTCTAACTAAGCTTTCCCTAAATATTAGAAGTATGATTGAGGTTATGAAATCAACACAGTTTCATTTTTTTAATTTAAAACGAAAAAAGACTTTTACGTTACAAACTGTTTTCTGTTCTAAACAACGGCATTATTTAGTACACAACAGAATTATTATTTTATTTTTAAAATAGACTAAAACTACTCGGAGAAAATATGGTTTTATTAATATGTTGATATAATAGAAGCTGGAAAAATAAACTTTTAAGGTTCTTGGACTGTTACGTTACATCAAATATTGCGGTGGGTTTCTTTGTTATTTTAAATGCTGATTTCAATTTGTTTTTCCAAATATTTAAGTCCTATACTTTCAACAAAACTTACTTAATGTGACCAAAACGGATAAAACTTAAAAAACTAATTTTGAATTAATAAAACTTACCATTTTGTTTCGTTTTGTATTTTAATTTTTTTTTTTTTAATTTCAAGGAATCAAAGAAGAACGTGTTTTTCGCGAAGTAAGTAACGAATATCTGTTTGAAATTTATGTTACTCGTTACTTTGGGATGTATAAAAAATAAAAATGGCGAAAAGCCCGCGATATTTGAAATATTTATTTTTTCTTTGTGGTTTCGTTTTTCGCGTTTTGGTCCATATACTGATAAATTAAGCATTGCAAAATGTATTTGATTATTTAGATAATTTTTGTGACAAAAATAGAAGATCGAAACTACGAGTAGCTTAAAGCGTTTTCAGATTAAGCTTATGACTGGATCTCACGTACATACCTTTAAGGAGCTAGAATTTTAAAGATGGTTGTTATTGTGTGGAATATATTCAGAATAAGTTTTTAAAAGGCTAAACCCATGTAAAAACAGAAGGCCATTAGCAAATATGAAAAGATTAGAAAACGAACTTAATTCATCGGTTTAATTAAGGCAACAGTTGATTAGAAACGCTGTTTGAAATGTCTATCATTTATAAACCAAGAATATGCAGACAATATTTTCGTTTTTGGGCCGTGCAATAGAACTTCATCTAGAGCGCGACAAAGATACCACGAACTTTATCCAAATCGAGGAATTCCTAGTTCACGAGTATTTGAAATACCTACATATCGAATGTTTCAAGAAACGGGAGCAGTTTCAAATACACAACCTAAAGCGGGAGCTCCACAAGTAAGAACAACTTCGACTGATCAAAGAATACTTGAAACTGTTAAATATGAGCCATCAATCAGCATTAGATGCTTATTTCTGCAATTCAATGTTTTCAGACATACAATTTCTCATGTACTGCATGGAAAAAATCTTTATCCATATCACCACACACATGTGCAAGAACTGCATCCCGATGATTTGGAAAAGAGACTAGAGTTCTCTAACAGAACAGAGCTTGGATGACGACAAGTTTATTAGCAGACTTTGACACAAATTTTGACAATCTTCACACAAATAGACAGAAATCAATCATTTCAACGCAGATTCAGCGCCAATAAGTGGGCAGGCGTAATTGGAAACTAATTAATCGGCCCCTTCCAACTACCCCCCAGGCTGAGTTCTACAAACTATCTGGAGTTCTTGCGCATTGATTTACCAGAATTATTGGATTACATATTACATTCCAGGATGGCGCTCCAGTCACTATGGTCGAGAGGTCAAAAATAGGTAAGATGAAGAAATAAGGTAATCGTTGAATATGAAGAAATGGACCGGTTCAGTGGCCTGCAAGATCTCCTGACCTTCCTTACAGTATTGTATTTCTTTGTTTGGGGAAAAATCAAAGAACGTTTTTTTTTTTTTTGTAACCGAAATAGCAAATTTAGGTGAATTAGAAGACAATACTCCCGAAGCGTCATCAAAAGCGAAGCAGCAGATATCATCAATAAATATTCGCAGTGAAATCAAAAACGGACTCTAGCACGCATACAAAACCAAGGAGGACACTTTGAACACTAGTCATAACTGTTTTAATGCACTCAAAAGATAAAAATTGTCTAAGCCCACACAAAAATATTTTTATAGTTTTTTATAACGCATTTTCTGGAGAAAATTGAGCCCAGAGTCAAAAAATTAGGATCGGCAGGAAAAATGTAACATGCTGGATATCTCAAGACTGAGATAACAAGATATTAAATTTGCTTCGAAGCAATTATAAAAGCTGGTATTTCTTCTAAAAATAAAGGCCTAAATGAAGTTTCTATCATTAGTACTAACATCGTGATCACCGTTAAAATGGGTAAGAGTACACCAAAGTAAGAGTTTTCTTAAATCCCAGATATATGATATAAATTTTGGAGAGACCTAAACGCTCTAAAATATTACGCACGAATTAAGGGACACCCTGTATATATCGCAATATAAATTTAGCTTTTAAAAGAATTTACGTAAAACTAATGTGTGGCTATACAAAATTAAGTTATATTTTACATAATTATAATCATACCGAAAATTATCAAATTTTAACACGTTTATCGTGCGTCGTGAATCTATGTTTTCTAGTTCACTTGACACGGTTTAGGCATGAAAAAAATCCGTTGACATTATGACAAAGAAAACTGACTCCCATCCCAATTATTATAGTGTTTGTATAAATTTGTGTTATAATGTGTTTTATTTGTTTTGAACACGACCTGGATACAAATTTGTTCGTAACAATTTTAAATGAAATCGTCTTTTTAAACTTTTTTTTTCAATTGTTTAAATAAATAAAATACACGACCGGGTCGCACGAACTTGCACCTAACTGTTCATAAGGATAAAATTTATTTTTTAAACTCTTTAAGAAGTAAGAAATAAAAACAGAATGCTACGGAAATATGAATTTATGCCAAAAATAATAAGTCGTTGTAGTGGTTTCTTAAAAAAATAAGCTTTTATATACAAAATCTTTAAAACATTTTTAAGAAAAAAAAATTAGTACGCCAACTTAAAGATTTTATTACTGTACGAATGAAAATTAAATTTCCGAAAAAAATATTGATACATATTGAATTTTACAAAAAAAAAATGATTTTTTTTTATTTAAAAAATATAATTTTTTTAAAGTTTTGAAATACAATGTTTTTCAAATTTTTTAGAAACATCTTTATAAAAAATTTCATTAAAATCCACTATGTCGATAATGAGAAATTCTAAATTGAAAAAAATGGTTCCATGGTAGGTACAGTCAGTAATATCTTAGTTTCAAATTTTTTTCTATTAAATTATTATAGATCGTAAAAATTAATTGAAAGAAAAAAATGTTATCAAAATTCTCGTAATAGTTTTCGAGAAAAATACGATTTTCGAAAACTATTTTTTAACATTTGTACCGTTATTTTTAGGTAAAATAAATTTTTTTCTCACATCTTGTAGATTATTATTATGAAACTTTTATTTATCAGGATTAAAAAAATCTACCATGCGGTTTTCGAAATATATATTGAGTTTTGGAAAAAAAGTTTGAAACTTTTTTTTAAAATCAAAAAAAATTTTTTTTTTAATTTGAGTATTTAATTCTATTTAAATAATTTTGGAGCCTTACCATTAAAAACTTATCAAAATCGGTTGTACCGTTTTTGAGAAAATAAAAACAAAATGGTTCCATGGGGGATACCATCAACAACAACTTTTCGGAAAATTTTTTTTAACCATTATCTAGCATTAACTAAATGAAATTTTCTTGTATCCTGCTTTTTTAAATCTGTCGGACAGTTTTTGACAAAAAAAAAATATTTATAAAATTTCGAAAACAAATCGTATGGCAGGTACCGTTATTATTGGTCTTAAAAAAAAAGAAGAAAAAAATGTGTGGGGGTAAAAATTAAAAATAGATACTATCTACCAAGTTTAAGGTACTAGTACGGTCTATAATGCCAAAAATCGCACGATTTTTGGGAATTTTTTTCGCGTAAACCTTATTAGGTAATAACATAATTTTTTTAAATAATGAATACATGCGTCAAGAGTACAAAAAAATTTTTTTTTTTAATTTTCGAATTTTGGGCGAATTATAGAAGGCGCAAACGTCGACTCATGAAAAAATACATGGTCCCATGGCGGACAGTTAATCTTAGAATTGGCTGGACTGAAACAAAAAAAAACAAAGTGGGTTCTTTAAACTAAGGTTTCTTACGAGACAATTTACTACAATTTGTTTAAAAAGTAAAAATAAAAATATCGAGCTTTGAAAAAAAAATTTGTTTGGCCATTTTTGGGTCGCCATTTTTTGTATTCATAATTTTTTGGTCAAGTTGTGGTAAATTGTATTAGAAAACATACAAACAATTAAGTTGCAACAAGATTTTTGAAAATCGGTTCAGTAGATCCGGAGATTAACTGTCCGCCATGGGACCATGTATTTTTTCATGAGTCGACGTTTGCGCCCTCTATAATTCGGCCAAAATTTAAAAATTAAAAAAAAAAATTCTTTTTTGTACTCTTGACGCGTGTATTCATTATTTAAAAAAAAAATATGTTATTACCTAATAAGGTTTCCGAGAAAAAAATTCCCAAAAATCGTGTTTTTTTTTGGCATTCTAGACCGTATTAGTACCTTAAGGAAGACAGACAGACAGAATTGCGAGACCCACATTTTAAGTCTTCGCTATCATCGTAATGTCAGCTTCGATCAAAATCTCGAGTTCGAATGCATAACTTGCCCTATAGGACCTATAAGTCGCAAGAAAAAAATTAGCCTACCTTGAAATCGTAGAATAATCCTACGAAAATCATTTTTTTTTTTTGTATTTATTATAGAGTCAACGTCTCATGATGTCTTGATTTTCATAGGGACTTACCTGAAAAGAAAAAGAAAATAAATTACTAAATAAGTTAGCGCTAAAATGTCGTAGTATCTATTTAGTTTAAATTTTCAGAAAAATATCAAAGGACATGGTAGTGTCCAGCCAAGTTCTGGTACTACACCCTTTTTACAGGAACAAACTCTGGCGATTTTTGACCCCTCTTTATTTTCAGTACCAATGAAGTCAGAAACTTAAAATTCCGAATATTTTCTAAGATAGTCAGGCACAGGCGCCTCACCAAATTTCAATTTTCTAGTATAAGTGGCTCCTGAGATATAAGGCCTCAAAAATCACAAAAACCGTAACTTACTGACTCATTGACTGACAGATCATCAAAATTATGGAGCACTTCCCGAGAATCTTGTAATTTTGCACAACGCTAGGTCTTGTCATGCAAACAGAGGAAAAAATTTGAGGTTTTCCATTCAGGGGGCGTGGTATCCACCCACTTTCTCCGAATTAGTGTTGGTTGAATGGAGCACTTCCGAATGCTCTAAAACGATGAAAATTGGTAAAGCGGTAGGGCTTAAATTGCATACACAGAAAAAAATATAAAATTTGAGGCACAACAAATGGCACACTTCCGATTGCAGTAAAAATAAACATTGAGGTTTTCCATTCAGGGGACGTGGTATGTATCAGCCCACTTTCTGAGAAAATGTTTAATTTATATGGAGCACTTCCGATTGCTGTAGAATGATGAAATTTGGTAGAGCGGTATAGCTTAATGTACATTCAAAGCGAAAAATAGAAAATCTAAGATTTTTCATTCAAAGTGTCTTTTTATTGTCATTTTGAAACTATAAATGCATTTTGAAAATTCATGACTTTTCTTAGAACTAGAGTGCTAGATTTGGTACTCTATGTTATGTTAACATGAATGAAAAAAGAAAACATTTGCCTACCTGAAAAATTATGAGCTTACATAAAAAAAAAACTCTTACTGTGATGTGAACTATAATCAAACCGACTTCTATTAATTAAATTGAATAGACACACCTCTACAATTCCATCAATTTCAACACTAATTCTCGTAATCTAGGAATTCCTCGTCTTTTTCAGCTGCCAATCCATCTTACCTCTTATAGATTCAACAAATCTATCACTCCGAAGCATGCGGAGGATTAATAATTGTAACATTAACTGTTTCGACTTTAGCCTCAGTTCACCGTGCCTTAAACTATATCTTCTAAAACATCCTTCAAATTTACTCCAATGCCAAAGTTATATAATAAGAGGTATATTTAATTTGGATTAAGAATTTACTTGTATTAAGCCTAATAAATGGGGGTAATGCCCCCACCAAAATAAAAATTAAAAAAGGACTGTATAAGTAATATTAAACTTTGGTTTATATCTGCGTTTTTTTTTTAGATAGTTGGCAATTTTCTATATCGTAATTTCTTCTGAATAACTCCCAACTAAAGTAGCTGGTTTGTCAATGGAGTGAGTTTAAGTTTTGCTAATTTCATTTAGATATAGTAAAGCCCCCAAATTTATAGCCTAACTTATAATGTGGGTTTCTCGAATTTGATAAAATTATAAAAATTACTATCTTCGCCTGTTTAATATAAGAAGAAAATATTGTTCAACTTCATGGTCAATTTGGTCATTTGAGTTTTTCTAATCGCTCAATTCAGACCAGTTTGTTCTCTGATATACAAACTTTGGATAATTTTTTTCCCACATTTTCGCTTGACTTGGTGACAAGATCATTGGAGTGTGACTTGACGATAGCTTTGACACCTACATCTGATTTCATTCAACACCATAAGCTATGAAAAACTCAATAGAGTTGGTATTTTGTAAGTATCAGATGATACGAGTGCACAAACAAGTTCTATGATTCTTCTTCTATCATATAATTTACCTATTAAACCTTATTTAATTTATCTTTCAAACTAAACAAAATAGATAATTTACTGTCAAGAAATCAAAGTAAATGACAAACGCTACTTAAATTAGTTACAGAACCACATCAATCTACAGATAGCAGATCTCGCTAGTTATAATTAAGCAATTAATTATTTTGAATCAAATTTTTAATTAAATCCCCCCACTTTTGAAACTATACATAATTCATGACGTCAGTAAAGGGGTCTAAAGGTTAGATAGATTAAAATAACATCTGGATTGTCATCGATGGAACTCCACAAAAATTTAAAGCAAAATCTCTAACCGGTTAGGGCTATTATCTAATCGTAAATATTGTCAACAACTCCACGTTCCACGTCCCACCCGATCCGATATGAGTTCAACACTATTATGACCGCCAATTTTTTTACGGTCTTTTCATGTTTTACATTTTAAACACGTTCCATATAGTATAAATGCTGGGGGTTTGATGTAGACATAGACATTGCTTTGGTTCAACCACGTGCCTGGTGTCAGTGTGGAATTAGTTGAAATCGACCAGGGAGGTAAGAAGCCATGTAGGAGCCCTTATACCGTATATAAGATAACCTTAGTAGTTAGATAACACTATCAACAAATTATAAATTAAATTTTTGATTTTTCAACAACATTAGTAGAATATAGTTTTTACCATAACTTAATCTTAGTTTAGATTAAGTACATGCATCGTACAAAAGTATTAACAAGTACATATACAGTGTCTTGCATAAGTATAACCGCACCTGTAAAAATGCGTTTTGTAGAAAATTAAAATGAGAATGACACCTTACTATTTTTTTTATTGAATGGTATTACTAATCAAGTAAATTGAGAAGGAAAAAAGTTCCGTTATTTTCTCTTTTGGTGTTTAAAAATTAAAAACAGATTTTCTTGCATTGCAAAAGTAAAACCGCATTTTTATTTTTATTTTTTCTTTATTTAAATGAATTTTTTTAGGAAAAACTAGTAAGGGATCTTGCTGCCCCTATTTTCGACCAAGATAAAAATTCTTTTTTGGCATACTGTTGATAAAGTTTTTTAATATGAAATCGTCTATAGAGTTCCATTCTTCCACAATTACCTCTCGCAGCTGAGCAACACTGACAAATTGCCTATTATGGGCATACATTTTGCGGGTCAAAATTTGCCAAAGGTTTTCAATATGGTTACAATTTGCAGAACGTGTCATCAAATTTATGTTATTGGATTCGAAACACTCCCAACTTTGACGACTAACGTGAATTGAGGCATTATCTTGCTGGAAGACATGGCGAACTCGACGAAATCGTCTTAAGTAGGGTACCAAATTATCCTGAAGCACCTGGGTGTAAGCTGAACTGTTCGTCCTTGTAGAGGTGTTACCTTACAACGGTTTGGCCACCAAACCATACAGCTGCCACCGCCGAAGTTCCTCTTGGAAAAAAACTTATTTTGCCTTTCTCAGCCATGGCAATATGTGATGTTAAAACCATCTGGCCCATCAAGATTAAACTTTTTTTTCGTCACTGAAAATAATTTAAAAAAAAAACATTTATTGGATTATGCCATTTGGAATAACAAGAGTTAAGTGTAAGTTAATGAAATGTTACTTACGGTTTTCCAATTCGGTTTCTTGTTTTTACGGGCTAGTTTTAACCTTTTCTGTTTAAGTGCTGTTGTCAGATTTGGAGCTGGCACCATTTTGCCCCTAACAATTACTCCACTGCTTTTAAGGCACGAAAAACCGCTGAAACTCCTAACCCCGATTCGTCACGAACTTCCGACAAAGAATGCTTCTAATCAGATGCAGCATTGATTAAACGGCTCTTATTGCGGCGTACCAGGTCTTATTTTTGTCCCATAAGATTATGGATCTTGGAAAAAATTTCGGACGACAGGATCGTATCTTGAAATTTTTCTACCAAGCTTAGGCTTAGGCCACTTAACCGAAAAGCTTGAATTTTACCTTTTTCCGTATCGCTTAAATGTGTACCAATCGGCATTGTTGTTTGTCATTTCAAAGCTCAACTGAATGAAGCTGCAGAGAGGTTTGCATTGTGCGGTTATACTTTTGCAATACACAAAAATCTGTTTCTAATTTTTAAACACCAGAAGAGAAAATAACGGACCTTTTTTTCTCGATTTACTTGATTAGTGATGCCATTCAATAAAAAAAATAGTAAGATGTCATTCCCTTTTTAATTTTCTAAAAAACTCATTTTTACAAAGTGCGGTTATACTTATGCAAGGCACTGTATGTTTGTAGATTAACTATGACGTATTTTGAAAAGTTATAGCAAACTTAATCTTAAATCTAAACTTAGATTAAGTTATGTTGGAAACTAGATCTAAATAAAATTTTTACTAATAATTTTTTGATAATGTTATCATATGGCGTGGAAGTGTGTAAGAAAGTTTCATTTGTTTTTTCGAATGAATGCGTTCAGCGCGATATGGCTATAGGTATTTAGATGACTGTTGGCCATATGAAAATTTTAACAGAATTCATTTCAAATCCTTACTTTAACTATATAACTGTTTACGAGAAATATTTCCAATTTAAAAAAAGATTAAGAATAACTATAATTTAATGTCGGTTTAGTTGTCGGTGGAAGTATAGTATAAGAAAACATTAGTGTTGATGCAGATTAAGGGTCTGTTCCACATTGACAAATGAATAAATATAGACCTTAATATATAAATCTTAGACACAGTTTTTCAAACGTGAAATCATTATAGTTTAAGTCTTAAAATGTAGGTAACACCTGAAACAATTTTGGTCAATTTTAACCACGAGTTAATTCAGAGTTAAGTCTCAACATTTTTGATAACAATAATTAAATCCAGATAAATTCAAGAGACATTCCTGACTTTTGCTGAAATAGCTACTTTCAAGTTCTATTGGAAATCGGATGACAAAAACATTATTGATACTAAGCGGTGCCATTACTTAAAAATACTACTACTACAATCTAAAAATGTCATCACTGCCACTTAAAAACGGGAAAGAAATCATGGCAAAATTAAAGTAATCAACACAAGTTGTTTTCAGGTTATATGCAGTTTCATTTCCTAAGTTTAGATGGAAATTTAGAACATCAACACGAAATTATTTTTAAATGAACAGAAAAAGTGCTTATGGTTAACTCCAGATCAGGTTAAGATCATCAGCTATGCAATCGTTTAAATAACTATATGAAAATTTAAGTCGACAGGCTGTGTAGTTAAACTAAAATGTACACCAGATCGTGTTCAAATAGCAAACAATTGGTACAAAGTAAAACTCAGTGAGAATCTAGAAAACTTTTTTACTAACAAGAATCTCATGTTGAAATAACATGGTATCTTTTTAAATCAACTACAATGTTATCAGAATTGTTTTGAAATTGTATGAGTTTTCTCTTAAATCATGTTCTTTGAAGGAAAATATGTACAAAAAAAAAACTATTAACGAAACTGCGGAAATGAAAAGTGAGAATATACTTGAGTTTATAGGAATTAACATTACTGAGCTAGCTATAATTATAAAAACAAAACACAACTACCTTGCAAAACAAACTTAACATATCTAGAGGCGCAATGAATCCGCCACTGATATTTACGATAAGTTAAAACTTGATCACGACTTAGGCCTGTGATCACGCGCACCGCCACTGCCGGCGACCATGCATATTTGTACACTTTTATGGACTAACTACTCGAACACTTTGTACGTTAATAAACTCAAGACCTTTCAACAATAAATATAATTATAGTGGTTTTTCGCTAAATGCTAAATTAACGCTCAAATTAAGTGCTAGAAGTCAGTTCTCATACAACACAATTCTAAAGCTCGACATCCGAAAAGGCTGGGAAGGAAGTTCCAAGACAATTTGTTTGAATTATTGCAAATCGATTGATGGAATCAGTTTTTGTTTTTGGTTAAAATTCAGTAGGATAAGTCACGAGACTAACGTAATTAATCATCATTAAATCGAGTGTTGTTAGGTTAAGCGAATTTGTGTTATAAATAAGCCAGCCATATTCATAAGGAAGTCCCCACAGTTAACACACAGAGCCTATCCCCTATGTCTGGAGAACTTGAATTTGCATACCTATTGGGATGGAGAATGGAAAAATATATGTACAAGTTTTATGTAATCGAGATAGAATAAACAAAAGAAGACTGAGTCTTCGTTATGAGCAATATGAGGTTCTGTCAAATAAAAGGTAAATTTGAAATACTGTGATGGGTGATTTTTTTTGTGTTGAATACATTTGCTTGCCAATATTTGTTTTGGAATGTAAAAAGGATTGGCTTTTTTTGGAGGACATGAGGGTTTGATAAAATGCAAATAAGTTGCTTCGTTTCATTGGGTGCGAAAAGGTAATTTGGTTATTTGACCTTGCCGTCGTCGCCTTGGAATTAATTACGTCAACCAAAGACATGAGAAATATCATATGCTGAGAATCCTTTATAAACGACTCTATAGGAACATGGTTTACTACAAAATTTAAAAATATACAAATGAACATATATGAACAAAAAACAAAACCATAAATTGGGCGCAGTTTTTCAGTTTGACATCATCCGAGTTTCGTAGCTGTCAGACAGTATTATGACTCCTGTTTCTATACTCGTTCAATTGCCAGAGTTGCAAAAGCCTTTGATGTGTGCCCTATGGTTCTGAAATGGTTTTCTTCAACGCCCTGCAAATCCATTAGCTTAATTTTGAAATCTATCCTGTACTCCAGATAGTTTGGCCTATATCTCTAAGAACTATCCTCCGATTACACCTAAGTACCTTATTTTCAAGGGGTTATGGATACGCTGCCTTATCTTGAAGAACGAAAGCTACTTAATGACCAAGTAGTATGGCTTTCATGAACTTATAGTTTATCTTACTGAACAGTGGAACATTGTTTTGGATATACTAGGATTATATTTCGAAAGGCTCTTAAGCTCTTTTATTGATAATCCGTGCTTCCGTTTACGTTGAATCTCTTTTTTGTTGGATTAAAAACTATCTTTCATACCATTAAGGTCGTATTGGATATTTAAAATTCAGATATTAGTAAAAAAAATGATGGCGTGCCACAGGGTTTCGTCTTGTCTCCTAATATCTTTCTCTTTTTCATTAATGTTCTGTGGTCTTTAGCTTTTAATCCAATATCCTTAGATTTTCATATTCGTTTCTAGAAGCACATCGCTGTTTTCCATTGTTTCCACATTTAGTAATTCGATCTTAAAATAACTACTATTAGTATGGGAGTTTGGATAAAAAAATCGAGGAGAACAAAACAGAAACGCATGTTTTTTTGTAATATAATTTGCAAAAACTATGTTTACGTATGCTTTGATTGAACAATTCTGTGCACTTTTGCGTGACTTGTCATTCTCGCTAAAGTTAAAAGTTGAGACTCCTATTAACTGGCGCCTAAGTAAGAGTTAACATTTGCAAGCGGTTTGTTATTTAGGTTAGATGCACAGTAATGTGGATGCAATATGGAATTCTACAATGTATGCACACTTAAAGCTTACATAATAATGTAATTGTAATGTAAACATTATTATGTTTTTAATATTGAAAACATTTTCTTTACATTTAAGTAGAATTCTGAAATTCACAGAAAATCAAAAAGTTTCAAAGTAAAGGAACAAAACTATTTATTTCAAAAGTCAAATATTATTAAATAATGAACGCATCACCGCACCGGTCTGCGCTACGTAACTTAAGGTTTGTTAGACTTATGTTTAAACAGGGATGTTATTTGATACAACACTATTTGTCCACCTATATTCAAACAGCGATGTTATCTGATATGAAATACTGCAACTATTTGTTCGGAGCATTAATAGGGGCGTTCACTTATTCAAAGTTGTTTGACAAGCACGGCATGATGAATATTTGATGGATGAAAAACATTAGTGTTCACATTCGTTAAACATCACTTCTCATTAGAATTTTGATTTTTGGCGGACTCAGACTAAGATGGTAATTATAGAAGAGGAAATTTGCTTGATTTTTATATTTCAAGTCTTCAGAAAACTTATGTTAATCTAATAAAATCCATATAAATTACCGCTATTGCTTATAAAACTCATTTTGATTAATTTTCTTAAGATATGTCAGAGATTTATTAACTGACTGACATATAATTCCCATCTTGTAATGGAAACTGTCAAAGTAAATATGTATAAGCGAAAAAAAAAACAAAAATTTTAAGTCCATTGGCATTGCAGTCATCACCCAGTTCGTGGCTTGACTGATGGTGAACGATCTATATTTTGAGGTATGTAGAATATTTAATTCGTAATTTGTCATCATGTAGTTTGATAGATTAGGGACAAATTAAATTTTGACGTATCCAGAATATTTCGTTGCGAATGTCAACCGATTGCCCTGAAAATGCATTTTTCGTAGTTGAAAATAAAAAAAAAAACAAAGTTTTTTGGATATTTTAAAAGTCTGAAAATGCATTTTTCCAGAGCATAAAACAAAATGCAATCGTCTATCGCTAACGTGGAAGAGTATTGGTTTAAAACATTGAATGAACCAGCAATGAAATTTTATACTAGTTGCTTCGTCTTATTGCCGGTTTGACATATCAGGTGAGAGTTGAAGAAATGTTGGGGGAATGAAGATATTTAGCTCTTACTATCAATGGAAAATACTCAAATGGAGATTTCAATCAATTGACAACTTGGCGAACTCAGTTTCAAATGCAAACACGATGTAGTAACTACGCAATATTCCCAATGTAAACAGAGACTTAAATGCAATCTTCCGTAAGGTAACGTGCTACACGGAACGTGTAATCGTAACGAGTTACACGGTACGTATAACCCGTTTTCGGGTTACCTACCGTGTTTCAACTTCAAAAATATAAGAGTAATGAAACTTTACACACAGACTCACCTTACAAATTAACTAGAGGAAATTGTTTTCATAGAAGCATGCGACAGGATGCGAAAAGCTTCAATGTTCACAGGTCCATACGAACATTATTCTCGACCTTAGGTTAGGTTAGGTTAAAGTGGCTGTCATTAAAGCGTCTGACACACTTAGACCATTAGAGGTCCATTGTGATACCACGATCTAATAGGGAACAAAAAAGGTTTCCTACTAGTTAAAACCATTTGGAGCTTCTGATGAAGCGAAGGAGACTTTTAATGTCTTTGTCTATGAGATCGCTTGGTTCATTATAGAAATGTTCTCCTCGATGAAGTTTGCGTCTGTAAGAGAGAGCAGGGCATGTACAAAGAAGGTGTGGGATTGTCTCCTCTTCCTCCTCGTCCAAACAACTCCTGCAGAAATCGTTTGATAGCACACCGAGACGTACGGCGTGTCTACCTATGAGACAGTGTCCAGTTATGACACCTATGACGGAGCTGATCTGAGATCTACTGAGGGACAATAGACATTTTGACCGTTTCAGATCCAGTTTAGGCCAGATCCGCTTGGTCGCCATACAAGTGGTAGTATTAAGCCATCTTGTGTTTGATTGTTCCAGAGCGATTCGCTTCAGCATAAGTTTACTTGTAGCTATGTATGGGCATACCTATATTTGCCTTTTCGGGTGAGATAGGCATTTCCGTTCCAATTCTGGCGAGTTCGTCGGCTTTGCAATTCCCCGGAATGTCCCTGTGACCCGGCACCCAGAATAGGTGAATGTTAAACTGTTTGGCCATCTCCATTCGAGACGAACGACAGTCTTGGGCTGTAATGGAGTTTACAGAGACTGATGCAAGGAATACAAAGCAGCCTGACTGTCTGAGAAGATACGGATATCCGTGTTAGATACCACGTTTTCTTTAAGCCAGGACAATACTTCCTTTATCGCCAGAATTTCCGCTTGGAATACGCTACAATGGTTTGGTAGGCGGAAGGAGAGACTAAGGTTTAGTCCATCTGAGTACACTCCACCACCCACTCCGTTTTCAGTCTTCGATCCATCTGTAAAAAAGTTTACTGATTTATTATCTGCCAAAGCCCCTTCCTCCCAAGCTGACCTTGAGGGAATGGTGACTTCAAAGTTTTTATCGAAGACCAAAAAGGGAGTGATGTAGTCAGAGTGACTTGGTAGAGTTCCGAATAAATTCAGAATGGTGGTGTGACCAATAGAGTTATTGGTCCATTGAGAGATGGCTTTGAGACGTATGGCTGTGCTCGCGGCCATTTGTTTACTGTAAATATCTAGGGGTGTCAGGTTGAGTAGTATGTCTAGTGCAGCGGAAGGTGTCGAGCGGAGAGCTCCGCTGATGCACATACACGCTGAACGTTGAACTCTGCTTAGTTTATCGCGATTAGTTGCTTTATTTAAGGCCGTCCACCTTACGGTCACCCCGTAGGTAAGTATCGGTCTGATGACCGCAGTGTATAGCCAGTGAGTAATTTGTGGAGACAGGCCCCACTTGTTCCCTACTGCTTCTTTACAAGAAAAGAGAGCTACCGTGGCTTTCCTTACTCTTTCCTGTATATTAGGTTTCCAACTTAACTTTTTGTCTAAAATAAGACCCAGGTATTTAGCTTGATCTGAGAAAGTGAGTGGAACACCTTTAATCGATGTAGGGTCTAGTTGAGGAATTTTGTATTTCCTTGTGAAGAGGACTAGTTCAGTCTTGTGGGGGTTAACACCTAAGCCATCACATCGATCTGTCCATTTTAGTAGCTTGTTGAGAGCGGTTTGTATAAGTTCTGTTAAAACTTGAGGGTGCTTTCCTGATACGGCAATGGCAATATCGTCAGCGTATGCAATCACTTTGAATCCCTCTTCTTCTAGGTCTATTAGCAGATCATTAACTACCATGTTCCATAGAAGTGGGGATAGGACTCCACCTTGTGGGGTTCCTCTACTGACTGACCTTCTTTTAGTAAAGCTACCTAGTTCCGCATTTATAATTCTGCTTTTCAGCATGAAATTTATAAGGTTACCAAGTGAGCTATCCACATTGAGATTCTGCAGTGTCTTCGCTATTGCGGCGCTGCCGACATTGTTGAAGGCGCCTTCTATATCTAGGAATGTAACTAGAGTGTATTCTTTGTGATCTAGGGAGTATTCGATTGCGCGTACCAAGGTATGTAGCGCAGTTTCTACTGATTTTCCCTTGCAGTAAGCGTGTTGTGCTGTAGAAAAAAGGTTTGGTTTTATAGCACTACGCAGATGAATGTCAATCAATCGTTCCAGTGTCTTGAGAAGAAATGACGATAGACTGATAGGTCTTAGGTCCTTGGGCGTAACGTGGGAGCATTTACCAGCTTTGGGTATAAAAACTACTATGACTTCTCTCCATATAAGGGGAATATGAACCAGGTTTAGACAACTGTTCATTATTATCTCTAATGTGGGTAAGATAATGTCTAAAGCAACTTGCAGTTCGGCTGGTATTATGCCGTCAGGTCCTGCCGATTTGTATGGATCGAAGCTGTTAATTGCCCATTTTAGTTTGTCCCTTGTTATTAACCCTTGGATCTTTATACCTTTGTTATCCGACTCTAGTGAGTCAATGTTGCAAATGTTTTGCGAGCTACCTGGGAAGTGAGTGTCAAGTAGCAAATTGAGTGATTCTTCACATGAATTTGTCCAGGAGCCATTTGACATTTTCAAAGAGCTTGGCATGACTGGATTTGTTGAGAGGATTTTCCTTAATCTGGATGCTTCAGAAGTATCTTCTATTTTATTACAGAAGTTCATCCATGAAGATCTTTTGCTTGTCCTCAATTGTTTCTTATAAATCTTTAAGGATTCTTTATATAAGTCCCAATCTGAGGATTCTTTTGTGACCTTAACACTTATCGCTACACATTTCTTGCCTTTGAGCAATCGCCACCCCCCCCCCCCCCGCATATATTTTAGAAGCTAGTTAAAAGGCTTATGATGTGAAATAGAATTTGTCTGTAATCTCTAACAAAACTAATGACATGTCTACAAAAATGCAGAAGAAAAATATTTTTGGAGAGTTTCACCAATTGCAACAAAACGGAACAACACTATAAGATCGTATAGTCAAAAGAGGCAATTCTGTGTAAAGTAAAAGAAGCGGGTGGGATAGGTCTCATGCGTTAAGACAGATAATCACTTAATACCATGCGTTTGCCGTCAAGACCTTCGTTTCTATCGGATGTTCTGTGATCAGAATCTAGGAATAATTCCAAAATTAGTTAAATGTAGCCCTTTTGGGCTCAGCCTGAACCAGAAACCCAATTGTCAACACGAGTGTGTCAAGACGTGTCTTCGGCTTATCAGATCCTCTTCGATTATTGAGGTTGGTAATGATGTTAGGTACTCGTATAAGTGGCTGATATTAGTTCAGACTAAGACACTTAGACCGCAGTTTGTCCGTTGTGATATTAAGGTAATAAGAACTTCAATCTTGTAATCCACATAGCATTCTGTGTCCCAACGTGTACATTCACTTCACTTATCCGATTTTTCCGTGGGGTCAATTTTTCACGATGAACTTTCACAGGAACCTTAAATAATTTCATATATTAATGCATGTGCGAGGCTAAAGCGTTCCAGATAACACAATTTTTTTTCAGTGATGAAGCCAATTGTCAGTTAAGTTGATACTTAAAAAAACATAATATTTGCTAGTGAACTGGCATCAATCCAATCTTCTCAGATGGGATTGTTGGTCACTGATTTTTTGAAGAAAATGTGGTTTTTGCGGAGGACGAAGCGCTTAATCTCAATAAGTGGCACGTCAAGAGGGTGCAGTTCGCCTCCCATGCGATTTTTTTTGGCCCAAGAACTTTACAAGAGCTGAAATTTACTCTAACGATTTTTGCAGAAGCTGCATGGAGTGGAGCCAAGTGGAGGAATCGATTCAACACCTTTCCATCCCAAAGACGTAAGCTCCATCTGGGAGATTTCTACTTAAGGAAATTATGTGGCCACACCATGTTTTATAAAATTCACTCCTTCGCGTACAATATTCCGGAAAAATGAAACCAATTTTAATTTCAACAACAGTGTTTGATTTTGTAATCTGTCCGTATTAAACTCATTGCCCGTTCATATGCTGGAGAAGACGTGTATATTACACAAATGTAATAACTTACGGAAGTAAATTACAAAAATTATGAATCGAACTGCAATTCAAACATAAGACCTCTTTTAATTAAATTTTCTAGTCAAAATATTTCGCGTCCTAAATTTTCTCCAATGTTATTTCAATCAAATCATTGCCCATCACGGTAGATGGTAGCGTGGTAGGTATATCTACCTAAAGCCAGACTGCTATCATCATGTGACCAACAACTTGTAAGAATCCTCTTCATTTAAGTATATAGCTTTGGGCGCACAAAACTGCATCAAACTCACCTTGTTTAACCAGTTCTTTCTTCATATCGCCAGAGAAAAACAAAAACAATTAACAAAAACACTAAACATGAATTGCCCAAGCATCACATGACATTTGAGATATTTTGCAACAATAACCGTTAACTTGCAGTCTCCATCTCTCGATGCCTATAACTACTAAGTTATTTATAGACGAATTCCCATGACAAAATGATCTCCACGTGATTGTTATGGATATTCACATTAACGTTATAATCTGCAAGTTTCCCTTCTTTGATCGTTTTATTATTAAACTTTTGCCACAGTCCATTTCGCAGTCATGTGACTACATGTTTTTTTTAAACCATACAAATTGTCTTCAATTGAATCTTCAATATACAGTGAATCAATGAAGTCAGCGTACACAATATAACCTTCAAGTGAGTTCAATCTATAGACACTTTTATATAAAAGTATTCTTTTGTTTGTTTGTGAGTTTGGCTGTAAAAGACAGCAAAACTAATAAACAAACCAAAAAAAAACTAAAAATACTACATAAATTAAAAAATGGTAGTTATCTGTTATGTTATAAGCCCCATCTAAAATTGAAACATTTGCTAAGTAAACTATACTCATAAAATTAAAAACATACTGTAAAAGATTGTATGGACACAATTTGAGGAATTCCATTTTTGAGTGTTTTGACTTTTCTCTAATATTCTTCTTGCTTACCGTCATCTTAACGATAATAGCGCCAATGTTCATATTTGCCATCCACTTAAGGTGCGCTTAGATGCGTCTTTATAAGATACTGCTTAGATTGTGACTTTTCATTACGCCATCCATGACGATGTTTTTGTCGATGAGATCCGTGAGGAGCTCTGTACACTATTGAAACAGCGTCATTCGATTAATCGAGATTAAAACTTAAATCTGGATGTAAATTACACAAATTCAATGTAAATACATCCGTATTTAAGTCTTAATCTGAATGTATCGAGTAAATAATATGGCCGTAAGTCTGTTTTCATATTCATTTTACTGAAAAGCGACAGTTAGGTTTTACATATATCCGTAAAGAGATTCCACCCACCCAAAATCTACCTATGTACCAATTTACATACATATTTTCCAATTCATCAAGAAAAATTATGTATTTTGTGAGAGATACATAGATTGATTTTAAGGATGTGATATGGAAAACACCCTTTTCATAGTACCTCATGTACATCTCTGTTTCGATAGTCAAAACACATTTCCATAGTGTCGCACTTTGATTTTGATAGATATTTGACAATTGATAACGTTAATTATAAGTTGAAAAACAATTTCTGAAATAACTTGGGATCAATTTTTATTTGCAGGTTTAGCTCAAAGTTACCACAACGACTGAAAACTATGCGCAAATATTCGAAATTCTGCAAATATTTTTTCATAATAAAAGGATAACATTTTTAGTCCTGAACTAAACACTTGTATAACCCAGAGTTAGTAGATATTCCAAATAAATTGAATTCAAATAAACTGAAAAGCAGCTTTTTAGTATAGATTTTTCAGCTGTCAAAAAAAATTTGCAACGTATAAATTAATTACCTATACAGTGTTTAGCCCAACCTGAATTACCCTTCGCTTTGATATACAAAGTACTCGTGTTTTAATATATTTTGTTTGTTTTATGTATATTATAAACCCATTCATTTTTCATTTAATTTCAATTCAACTCCAAACCGATCGTTTAACTCATGGATCGAAAATCTTATGCAAATCGATTATTAAACGATGAGAAATAATGGCGCTGTACACGAATAAAAGAAACTTCAAAACAATTCTCCTCTTTAAATATTATGTGGATTATGTGTGGATGATGAGTGTTCAAGTATTTACATTGCATTTGACTTCAACGGTACACGTGGAGTTCCAGTAGATGTGTTTTACACTAGGAATTTATAATTCGTAATGAATTTTGTAATTTAAACCGAAGTAAATACTCAAAAATTGTTTGTTTTGTTCGCTGTTTTTTTACGAAGCATCTAACGCAAATGTGTGTGATCAGTAAGAGCATAAGATTATCTTTGTTTATTCCATAAATGCGAGGCCACATTAGCTTTTTATTCCGTTCAGCTCAAAAGAGAACCAAGCAACACAGGGTGTTATCAACTAGTGTTTAATAAAAATGTAAATACATTAATGTTTTTTAACCAAATGATTCGATCGCATTTCTTCTATCTATCATTGAAACTGAACGTCATAATTATGTCTAGCAAACTTTAAGTGTCACTTTTCAGGAATTTCACGAAAATGATCTTTACCAAATATGGAAGATGTTTGTGTAGGTATAGCAAACTGAAACGCCATGACGACAACCATTCCATCTACCTTACCTTACCATTGTACCCGCTAGTGGCTAAATTCCATTAACTCTATAGATACTGAACTTTAAGGCTTTAGCCTACAAGTTGTGTTCTATTTTCTGTAGATCAAATCTGAAAAAAAATGCTGTACCAACATATTTTCCAATCACTGTAGGCTCTGTTATTTATATCTAATCGCTACTTCCCAAACGAAAATTAATTAATTTCTTCTCCAATTGATCTCCCTCGTGCCCTATAGACAGTTTCTGCATAATATCTACCATTCCCCTATCTGAGTCAATTGTGTTTCGGTTTTCGGATAACATTTCAATAAACAAACAAAACAAAAAAAAGATAAGAAAAATCGAAAGTGAAACACATGGTGGCAGAATTATTGCAAAGGCGGCAAAGCGAAGATTGCGCCGCGTCGGTCGTGTGGCCATGGTGGACTTTGTGCTCCTCTCTCTATAATACAATCTTTGAGATTGGAGGATTGGAGCGTTTGGCGTTGATGTTTACTTGCTGTGTGGGTCCAATAAAAGAAGAGTAAACATAAAATTGATCTCTGCTCGGTCATGCTTTCATCACGTGCTCGACTCCTCGAACGAATGCGATCACTTGAGTCATCACGAGATGGCAAGGCAATTATTTATAACGTCGTCGTCGTCGTCGATTCGTGGTGTGTCGATCGGCGTCATTGTGTATGGCTTGCCTGAAGCTTGTGGGTACTGGGTAGGTATGAATTTATAGTGTTGAGAGCTGTTATGATAGCTTCTATTTTTATGTTGGCCTCTTTTCAATTAAGTATAGAAGACTCACATGGCGAGCTGGAAGTTCATAAATTGCGCGAACATTAAGCTAATGACTCTTGCTAATTGGTGCAATATAATGTTATTATATAGATACCGTTAGTTTATACACAACATGGATGATGGATTGAAGCTGGCTTAAGCCTATCTATAAGTGGTAATTTAATTTCAAATAAATTTCTATGAGCTGGAGAAACTTTTAAGGAAGACTCAAAAACTTTCTATTGTTCTTGCTTATACAATGAATAGAGTTAGTCCCAAAATCAATGAGACGTACTTGGGGACGTGACACCGCTACAGAAACATCAATTTTTGCATTTGTATTACCTACGTGTTGCAATACAATTCGAGGACAAACGTTGGGTTTGAGCATTTCCATTCTACAGCAGGTTTCAGAGCTAGAGTTGAATGAATGAATAAACATGGGGCTTAAGTTCACTGCGAGCTATAAATCTATTGCGCCTTCGTTTAGAGCTAAATGAGAGCGCTCATTTTACAGCCCTTCATCTATCAGATTATTCTACTTGAGAAACTTAAGTATAAGGAGTGGTACAAGAGACTGTAGTTTCTTCCCTTCTTCTGCTGTCCCCGATATCTTGTCTTTGTTGGATCTTGGATGATTGCATCACAACTAACTAAGAAATATTCGTCCAGTTTTACCTTGAGAGTGTTGTAGAATGTGCAGGTTGTACTAGTCACCAGGCCAAGAATATTGAAGTGTCTTTTCAGCTTACAGGGTTCAGTTAGAATACCCGTGATTATTCGGAGGTTGTTTCTGCTCAAACTGATATAAAGCATTCTTGGTCGCAACTCGCAAGAAGCAATGTTTGTCTGCCTTAGTTTTGGGATCCCTTTTTATATTTTTGTACTTATGGCCTCCTCCATACTACAACAGGACTCTGATTCCGATAGGTGTGGCGTTGCTCTAATTTGTATGCTTCTTCATTTCAGATGACCCGTATGTGTGCTGGTAATCAATGAAGTGGGGCAATATTTTTCTTGACGAGGTCGTTTCGTTTAGCCTGCACGCACTGTTTAGAATTAATGGTATATCTAGAAGTTGAATGCCTTAAGTGGTGCTTGGCTGTCTCACACAATAGTTTTGCTTACAATAGTTTCTTTCGAGTTGACGTTCAGCATATTTTCCTGTGGCATTTACTTCTGACTTGAAAATGCTTGTGGGCCTCTTCACTGGCAGAGAATGTTTTGTTCTGGACCAAGAAATTCCTGCAACTGTTCCTTGACATATTCTATATCTATCAGTATACCATTTGATGGCTTTTGCATTTTTGCTACATATTTCCGTTTTAAAATTATAAATCCGTCTTTCCCTTGGGATGTCAAGTAAACATGAATCTGATGACCTGAAAACGAAGCCTCTTTTCTAAGTCTTAGACATTTACCCCTCCCAGTACCCTTCCTGGCAAGTCTAAAGATGGCTCCCTTTGCCGAGAGTCCTATTACCAAATTTAGGGGTTGGTAATGAAGGATCAAGAAGAGAATAAAAACTTGATCTTAATCAGGCAGATACAACAGTTCAAGTCCCACTCTGTAATCTTAAACAGGTAATAGAAAGCAAAGTTCTAGCTATAACATACTCGTACAAGAGATGGAACTCGCTTCATTCCTGCTATAACAAGAAAACTATAGACTAGTTTCAGCAAACAAAAGGCCGACGTTATCATCAAACTGAGTTAAAAGTCTCTTTCTCTTCTTGTGAGCATCTTCATCGATCATAACCAACTGGGTTACCACAAGAAAAAGATGAAACTCAGCATGGACGACTTATGCAGAGGATGCGGTGACGAGGAGATACATATGAGGATACTCCTCACTACCTGTGTCACTGCACTACGCTATATCATTTGAAAAACAAGCACTTATGGAGACACTTCTTTAACGATTTGGAGGATCTATCTGACATTCCAAGCAAATATCTGTTGAAATTTATTTACAACACCAAATGGCTTGAAAATTCCTAAGCTCTGAAAATCGCCTAAACATGGTCACAGACGATCGTGATAGTACGAACGAAAACTTCTTAACGGTGCAAGTGTTTCTTGCAGGAGTGGCAAGAAACGGAGAATGGGCACTTTGCCTATATACTCCAGCGATTGCTACTCCTCCGGTGAACACGATCGTCAGTGAGTGAGAAAAGGAACCTCGACTTAATAAGGAATACTGCTCAAACAAACGGACATATGCACCAAACACTGACGTATAAAACTCATCTTTTAGACGTTGCAAGAAGCCACATGCTCGCACGGGCCTGGTGGAGGAATGATTTCTCAAGTGAGGGTAAAGGAAAGGATCATGTCCTAAACCAGGTGATTGTGTGGCGAGAGACATTTCTTCAATGACTTAGAAGTATACCCTGCGACATTTTAAGCTATAGCTTGCTAAAACTCATCAACACTCTTAACGGGCTTTAATGACATAGGATTAACACAGGTTTCAATACATTGGGGACACAACTCCTAGAGTATCACAGCGGATCTACATTAATTAACCTAGCATAATCTAACCTAAATGTAGAGGAGTAAGGTGAAGCATAACTTTCATTCCTGCATGCGAACACTGGAACTTTTTCTAGTGATTTTATAGTTGTTGCTAGTTCGGTTATTTTATACAGCGCAATCACCCCAAAGTTATGTTGGGTCTTACTATTATGGTGTACATGTACATCCACCTAAGGATGTTTGGTTCGCATAGATTTGCAAAAGTCTAAAGAGAGAACCTGAACGAGAAGCTCTCCGCTGTATTTTTGTCATCGATCAGTAGTTCCAGTGGCTCAACATCATCAACCCAAGCCACTGTTCGCTACCAACAACCCAAGACGACAACACGTGGTATGATGAAAAGCTGCACCGGAAAAGAAGATTCACCTGCAAAAGGGCTGTAGTGTAAAATATGAGCAAATTGGCAACAGCATCGAGCAAAAAGAAGAAAGGAAAAAAAGTTCGACGATCTCAAGGAGGTCGAAGAGTATTGCTATTAAAACAAAAAACGGATGTTTTATATAAAAAAAAGCAAAAGATTTGGCTGCATACCAAGTCACCGAAGCCCAAGAAAAATTGTTTAAGAAGCATTTCGAAAGCTGTTTTATAGAAATTATGTAGAGCAAGTGATAGGGCGAAAAACGAACACACCTCCAATCAATGAAGACGCATGTTTCATCCCTCAGCTTACAAAAGTTAAGCTTAGCTATAGAAAATGGCGCCAGTTCTGATGAATTTCTAGCGCAGCTCTTCAAATACGAAGCTGACATTTTGGTAGAGTGCATGCATCAAATCATCAACGAAGAATATTAGTGGGAGTAAACTTGCCCGGTAACTGAACTATCAGCTCTATATTGGGAGCCCATCTAAAAATATTGTTGGTGATCCTATTTCATCTTACAACAAACTATTCAGATACATTCTTGCTATGTGTCGCGTGTAAAATATTGTCTTACGTATTGTGGGGGAGTCTTAATCAGTTCTACTAGTGTAACCTCATAGTTGACAGATCGACCATGGACCAAATCTTCACATTAAGGCAAATCCTGAAAAATATCATCGAAATGTCAAGTAATGACTCACTATTATTAAATTGACCTCAAAGTCGCATTTGATAGCTTTCATCGTCAGCAGGAGTTCTATATGTTGCGATGGGCAGACTCAGAATCCTGGGAAAACTAATCCAGCCTTTACGTTCAAAAATACGGTTCGAAATGTGCAACTAGGGAACAGCTCGAACCATCTTTTTTAAACATATGTACAGGTTTTCTGCCAGAATATGCGCTATAATGTAATTCTCCGAAGCAGATAGTTCGTATAGGTCATGGCGGTAACACCATGGGAACTGTATTTATTAAGTCTATTCAACCTTTGGGGTAGCTTTGTTGTCACTAAATAATTTAAAAAAAACTCTATACTTTGAGCTTTTAAAGTTAAGGAAGTGCCAATAAACCACATTTACTATTTAGCTTTCTGCAAAAAATATACTTAATAAAAAGTAGAAGAACGAAAAAAAAAAAAAAAAAAAACAAATATTTTTTAACGAAAACTTCTTTTTCCTCATGGTCTGACACAGTGCAGTAAATATGGCAAGTTTAGTTATCTATTGTTGTTTGTAAGTTTGTATATCTAAGTTTCAACTATGATTAATAAAAGTAAAGAAAATAACACCAAATACCAAAAAAAACTTAATAACTACCCTTAGCAGTTTGGACTAAAAGGATATTTCCAACACCTATTAAAACAATCTCTAATCATCAGTCTCAAATCTATTCGTTTAGTAAAAGAAAAGTTATTTGTTCCATTAAATCCCCACCTAAATTGTCTATGTTTAAGGTTGGATAACTTTTCAATATCAATAAACCTTTATTGTGGTAACAACCATCCAGCTGTGTTCTTTTCTGTCAAATTAAATTAAGAATTTGCTTTAAAGACAAACTTTGTTTTCTATGTCTCGTTTGTCAATTGCACAGTGGCGTAGATATGAAAAGAATCACTTCGGAAAAAAATAATAAACTTTTTAGGATTTTGATTAAATAGAAGCGGACTGGTTTATAATTAAAAAAAAGGTTGTGTGTGCTGACTTACGCGCGGTAGAAGTAAAACTTCTTTTTCTGTAAGATTTTAACCTATAAACGCACAAACATTTTGTATTCTAAAAACATGTCGCTGTCTTTGACTGATAACATGTCGTTTCGACATGTCACTGACAGCTGCATAGAAAACGCCAATAAAATACACAAAAAAAAATAACTAAATGAGACGTTTTTTTTCGTTTCCTGAACAATTTTAAAAATGTCGCTTAATACATTCTTGCGGGAAGGAAAGGAATACATACTTCATTATACTCATAGTGACTTAGAGGACTTATCGACCTCTTCTCACTCGCTAGTTAGTTATCTACGCCACTGGTTCAGTGCCATTGATTAGTTTTCCATTATGTTTAAAGCAGAATAAATTCTATTCCCTAGGACTTATTTGGCTATAATACATACAAGGCTTCGGACATATACTCGTAACATAGAGAAAATGGGTAAAGAATATTATTCTTGTTGATATTTAATTTAAAACAAGTTTATTTCTGCCTTGCTCTGCACTTTTAGATAAAAATTGGGTGAACAACAAAAAAAAATTATATTTAAGCTCAGTTGTGATAAATTTGAAAACTTTAAATTTAAACTTGGATCATTCCTCTTCAAACCAACGAGACTCATAATATGCAAAAATTCTCCTGTTTGCCGGTGATTCCCTCACACCGAGGCCATGTCACCGAAATTTGTTGTTCCAAAAGTAGAAGCCAAATCAGATGACTCTACGAGTACATCCACTACTGGGGCTTGGAAATCAATTCGACCAAATCCTAACTGATTTGTAACAGACGAGGAGATTTAAATTGCACAGAAACACCGATATCGCCCTACCCGACTCAATCCATTGTACATTTAAAACTATTATCGAATACTTGGGGTTACAGTTCAATGAGTTATACCGGTCCAACCGCCACACAACAGTCATTTTCGTATTTCACAATATTGGAAAACACAGCCCCACAAAAAAAAGTCCTCTGACTCTTGCATGAGACCATGTGTCGCTGATTTCAAATCCGGAGTCCATTTGACCCTGTCAGGTCAGGTTTAAGGGCATTTGGAGGTCAAATTGCGAAATATTGGTTGAAAAATCTGAAAACCTGTATATATATGTTTTTGGCATCGCTGAATTCTAATCCGGGCTTCTTTTGACCCCAACATGTAAAGGTCAAGGTCAAACGAAGGTCAAATCTCTGAAATCTAACGATATGAAATTTTTGACCCCAGATTCTGAAAGAGAGGAAAATTTCACGTCTAAATTCATCCAGACCTGTTGTTTTAAATGACCTCTGGAAGATATTCCAAGGTCAAATACCCCTTTTGGATCTCTCGGCTGATGTATCGACTGTAATTCGGGATTTCGGGTCTCGAACCAGTTGATTCTTATGTTTTTGGAGTCACTGAATCCGAATATAGGGTGCGTTCAATCCCATTTTGCAGACTCTAGGTCATTTGAAGGTATCCAATATCCATATCCCTTCAGAAGAAGTAGCCTAAGATCACATTAGACTACAGAGTCATGATATCATTCGACTATGGTGCGATGTTCGACGCCGTTACTTAGGCTAGGTCTTCACTTACTTCTTTCCCTCTAGTAAACAACAGTTAATCCTACATGAACAAGCCGGTAATATTCGAGAGGAAGACCTTACGGATCTATACGACCATGTTCTTCGATATGTTACGTTAGAAAGACGTCAGCAGCAAGAGAATCTATGAAGAAACTAAGATTCACACGAAATATCCAATCTAGCAGAAGATGATTACAGAATCACACAAATCACTCGAACCATGAGATATGGATTTTGGTAAGCCAGCGAAGAGAAATTTGGACAAAATTGGTACAGCCGTTAATGACAAAGTTTAAAGTTAAAAATCTGTTAGTGTCAAGTAAGCAAGAAGTTACAGACTGCGTCGTACCCTAGATGGAAGTAATGCAAGTTATGGCCACCTCCGTAACATTTCTGCTATAGTTTCGAACATATTTGTGGCTTATTATATCAACTGGCACAAGAACTCTCTCTTAAACCTTATTTATGCCTTAGTTTCGACTAGGACAGCTGGGCACTCTTTCCCAATTTATATAACTTACCATGTGAACTTATTTAGTAGTTTTTCAATAAGCGAGGTTAGATGTTGAAAGGAAATTAAAGAAGCTGTGTGGAGGTACGAGTATTAAAAAAATGTTCATATTATTTCAAAGGCCCATGTATGCCATTATGTATATAATATGATATCGTTCAAATGCCTACCTCGGCTTCTTACGGTGTACCAGATCTGAGTGGTCTAATTTTAAATGACTCTTTCGAATTTGAGCGATGGCCGGTGTAAGGCATCGGTCGATTGTGGTTTATTGGCATAGACCTGCGACTTCAGCAAACCCCATAAGAAGAAGTCTAACAGGATCAAATCTCATAAGCTTGTTGGGGAATTCAAGTCACGTCTGCGAAAGCTAACTTTACACTCAAATCGTTCATGCAGAATGTCCGTTGTGTTTTACGTAGCGACATTCTGCTGGAACTACATGTCGCCTTTGGGTCCATATACCTGTGGGTCAATTTGGGGCACAAGAAATTATTTATCATCGTTCTGTAGCGCTCACCCTTCTCGGTGACCGCCTTACCAACGTCATTTTCTAAGAAGTACGGACCAAAATCCACACTAAATGGTAACTTTTTGAGGATACATTGTCACCTGGGGAACCACCTCGTTTCGGTTGGTTTCATCCCATATACGACAGTTTTGCTTGTCTTTCACCTAAAAATGCGACTGGTCGCTAAAGATGACTTTTCGGACAAATGAGGTTGTATTATAAATGCTACGAAGTCAGCGAACAAATGACGTTGTCTCCGGTCATGAACTTTGAGCCCTTGGGTTATTTGGATCTTGTACGGGTGTAGGCCTAAGTGCCGACACAAAATTCTCAGAGTCCCGTCTGCATAGACTGCATGACCTGTACGGGCTGTACAACGAAACTGATCTAGTCAAACGAATCAAAGTCGAACGACTGATATGGCTAGATTAAGTAGAGTGAATGGATCCAAATGCTGCGACCCGGAAAGTCTTCGAATCCAACACAGAGGAAATGTGGCGCAGTAGAGGAAGACCGTGACTCAGGTGGCACATACAAGTGGGAGAGGGCCTCAGCCAACTTGACCGAGCTAGCTGGAGAAGCTTGTTACTTGTTAGTTGAGGCCCTGGTCCAATCCGGACTGTAGCGCCACCTTAAGTAAGTAAGTGTAGTCAGCGAAAAGCCGAGTTCTTGAGCACAACGAGGAATCGATTGCGCCGGGTGCTGCTGTACACCTTTGCGGGCCACGGCGATGTTCGCGGTCAATCTGGATTTTCTTTGACGTGAGAATGGTGGCTAATCGATTACCGAACCGGTCGTTTTAAATTTCGCCACCAAACGTTGAAGATTCGTCTACCGCAAAATGGGTGCAACGTTTGCACTAACGAACGCTCATTTTGATAATAAAGTCCTATCATTTGGACGTGCTGATTCAATCGGCTTACTAGCCATGGTCATTTGGCATCAATAACTGTATAAACAACAGATTTGACAGATGTCACCAAAACAAAATGGCCGCAAAAATATACCCGCGCACGTTGAAATTGAAAACTCTTTAGATAAACCGTGATAAATTGAATAAAAATTGACAGTTGATTGAAGTTTTAGAGCCTTCATAAAATCGACTTTCCTTGGTATCTTCAACCTGATCGCTGCACTTCCTCAACTATAGACAAAAATATCATCTTAACACTTCTCCTAGGAAACAATTTTTTAATTCATGTTAGGTGGCGCCCAACAACAGCCTTTTCAGTTTAATTTTATAATTAAAATAAATTGATTTTTCGAATACAAAATTCAAAGCCCCTCCACGGAACACACAAGCGCAAGCGGCTGAAATTAATATCGCAAATGTCTCTATTGTGATGAATGATGCATGCAGGACAAGTTATCATTCCTGGAAATTTATTGTTCAATCAAAGAAAAAGTATCTATCATCTATAAAAGTATCTATGCACAACAACGTTTTGTTTTTCTGATATTTTCTAATGCATGGGAAAGTTTTTCAGAGCTGAGGATGAAGGGAATTCAAAAAAGAAATATAAAACATTTTCTCTGTTTCGCATAAAAAAAAAAAACAAAAATGCCGGAAAATAGCGATTTTCTAGAGCAGAAAAATACATTCGAATTCAATTTCACTTTTGTCCGCCACACAGGCACTTTGTTCACTTAAATATAAATGGTTTGTTTTTTTCTTTTTGATTTTTCTCTTTTCTTCAGAAATGGCATGTGGATGTAATTTGTGATAATGAGCAGCACCACCAGAATGGAGAAACACAAAAGCAGGGGTCAACTCTTGGAAGCCCTGCACTGCTGTGTCTTAGTCTCGGATGCAAAAGCAGCAACACGACATGGTCGGATAAGATTTCCTTGTAAGTGCAACTAGCTTTGTCCATATTAGCGAGACACGTGCGTCATATTGATGGGAATATTATACATAATACCTAGACGTCTTAGTTGGATAGAACAGTTTTGCAGGAAAAAAGGTGAGGTCTTGCATTCAACAAGTTGGCGTGGTTTTTAAGTTCAGCTTTTGATGATGGAATTTGAGTTTTATGACAAAGACCAACGAACATCAAAAAGGTCATTACATATTTATCTTTGAGGAGTTATTAAAACGACGATGTTTTGAGTTTTTATGATTTTGTTTTTAGTAACTGTCCATTTTAATGAAATAACTTGGCACCATCTGTTCTGCGATAGGAATTAATTTTTTTAATAATTGATGAATTTCACTATATCGTTATCATTAAAAAAAAGTCAAACCAAGAAAACAAAGTAATTATAAACGCGACCGTGGTCAAATTCCGTAGAAAGATATTCAAGCCGAATTTTCTGGAAAACAAAAAAAGTTTGGCATGGAAAATACTCAAATTGAAGTGCATAGATTGATAATATCATAAACTTGACAAAAGATATAGATCAAAAAATTATAAAAATAAGAAGTGCAATTTCGAAAAAACGATCAGTTACAAAGATTGATTAGGGTTCGGAAAATTTTGTACACCTTGGAAAGTTACAAGTAAAGGCGATGAGATGGTTAAAATATAATGAAGATGAAATGACGTTCTTCGACGGAGGAGAAACATTACTGACCAATTCTACAATCTTCTCAAGTGGGTGGTTTGATAATTTTTTTCAATTTGAGAACGAGTATGAGAAGCTGAGAGCAGAGTTGCCGGCAAAACAATGCAGTGGATTAGAAGTTTCAGACAAGAGATCATTTATAAAATTTAATTTATTTCGTGAAGATCAAACTTAAAATCGTCCAATACAAGATCCAAGTAATTTCTAATCCAAAGAATAATGGTTTCATTGATACCACACGCACGCATTTTTAATAAGAGAGCCCGGTGCCAAACTCTATCAAATAGGTACCTTAGAAATGTCAAGCGCAATAATCTTACTTTCTCAAAAACAACGTAAAATCTGTTCCACTCTTCAGTGAGATATGACATTAGATCACCAGCGGAACGATTACAGCGAAAGTCGTTTTCGGTCTTCGAGATATTTCTTGAGCTGATAATTTATCAGCGATTCCATGACCTCGAAAAGAAGGGACGTAAGTGCAATCGGTTGATAGAAGAAGGGGGAGGAAGGGTCGCCTTTTTAAGGAACATGCTGGACGAATGCTGTTTTCCATCTTCTAGGTAAGATTTCAGAACAGTAGGAGCGATAAAAAAGTTCACTCATTGGTTTTGCAGGATCTCGAATGGTTCTAGGCGAAGAAAAATGTTATTTGATAAGTAGGGCATCTTTGGTTCTAGGAAACACAGCTTTGATATCAAAACTTTCTATAACTGCTGACCGAGTTGGTGGCTTTATCATATCATGACTTGGTTTTCCACACCTTAATGTATACAAAGGCGGATTGTCTGTCTACAGATCACCGAACCGTGTACCGAAGTGATAATATAAGGATTTACTTGTTTCCAATGTCATCGATATCCAAAAGTATTGCGCCTATTTTACGGTAGATGTCCTTCACATTCGACTCTTCAACGTTTAATAGCAAAATATCAGTCATAAACAACAGCCAGTCAACAATTGTGCGTCAAAAAAAAAAAAAAACTCAGGATCGGCCGAACCGGATCCGTGCAAGCGTAAAAAGCTGAGACATGCATTTGATCTATGGCATATTTATACATAGTGGCACACATAGGCCACTATATAACAAAATTCTTTACAAA
The DNA here is from genome assembly GCA_963931855.1 of Philhelius festivus. Taxonomy (NCBI): domain Eukaryota; kingdom Metazoa; phylum Arthropoda; class Insecta; order Diptera; family Syrphidae; genus Philhelius; species Philhelius festivus. Next base: position 53,491,622 of record OZ007556.1, on the reverse strand, counting down.
ATTTTCAAAAAAAAATTGGGATGCCAATTTTAAGTATTTAGTAAAATAGATTTTAGGAAATAATTTCAAAAAATAATCGTTCACACGTTTTCAATATATTGATTTTTTAAAACCCTATATATTTTATCAAAAATACGATTCTTTGGCAGGTACCATTAACAACATTTTTTTCAACTTTTTTTTTCACCAAAATGTAGTCGCCCGAAATAACCCACCTAATTTTTGTATCAAAATCGTCAGAGCAGTTTTCGAGATAAATAACATTTTCATAACGGCTGTATGGCTGCTACCGTTAGCTTTAGAGCTAAAAAATTCTTCTTTTCTCCTCTAGCAAATCTCCGGAGGCTTTTAAGTACCGAGTTTTGAAGAAAATAGCTCCAATAGTTTAGGCTGTAGGGCGAGGTATGTCGAAAATAACACGTGAGAGACTAATCAGAGAACTGAATTTACCTAGTCGAAATAAAAAACCGATTTTTTCGGGTCTAAATACTTGTGAACTAAACTTTATTTGAACTTAACATTTAATGCTAGCTACACACGAGGCAACCGTTAGCTTCGTGTGTAGCTATGTTGCCAATTTTTTTTGTGTTGCTGCAACCGTTGCCAGAAATATCAAAAAGTTTTGATATTTTCGGTCGGTTGCTCCAACAGTACTTTGGTGGCGGCAACAGTTGCCACGTGTGTAGTGAACAATTGAAACACGTTGCTGCAACACGTTGCTGCAACTGTTGCCTCGTGTGTAGCTAGCATAATTCAATATAGGTATAATAAAAGAATGCAATGAGTAAGACAAAGAAATGAAAGAATATGAGTAAAGCAAATCAAGTATGACAGACAGACGGAATTGCTGGACCCACATTTTTCCTCTTCTCTATCATCGTACAAACAAAAATGACATTTTAAATTTTTCGGATTATCCGCGTTATATACAACCGCGTTATATTTCAACTTTGATCAAAATCTCTAATTCTGAAAATGTTTGGTATGATTTCCAAGTTCGATTGTGCTATGAGAGGTGGCACGACTGATTTACGGCGGTATTCAACTAGGCAACCACAACTACACTTAGATAGAGTACTACGCTCCTACCAGTCACTGCTGAAACAGATCTCTATAAAGAGCAGCCCTTGAGACCTAGGAGAAAAAATAAATGGTCTGGTCTATTCAAACCCTTTCGGGCCTATTTTTTTTTTTTTTTTCAAGCATTTGCGACTTGAGAAGAAACAACACAAGATTTCACCCAAATATTACACTATAAAATACTAAAATGCCATATTAACAATCGACTCTTTGGAGCACGGTCCTATCAAGATGTTATGTAGAAATATTGTCAATCAATGAAGTGGTCGTTGGTATGATCCCTTCACAAAGAGTATTTGGAATTTAAAAATATTGAAACCCGTGTACCTCAAGGAAGTGTCCTAGGACCTGCTTTGGGTTTTTAACGTACTGATACTGCGATATCGGTGACTAATAAATGCATTCTTAAGGCACCGAAAAAATTGCACAAAGTCATAAATAAAATACAATAGAGAACGCAGAAAGGGCGAACCATATTTACTTTTCAAGTTAATTAAATCTAAGCAGTGTATTAATTTCTATCAACGCAACGGCCAAGCTGCACTTTACGACTAAACTAACAAAGCCAAAAAATTAGATAACAGTTACAGTTCATCATTTTTTCTTAAAATATTTGAGCGTCTAATTGAAACAAACATTGGCAAACATTGATAAGTCTTTACTATCCAATGCTCAAGATGCCTATAATAAAGGGAAATCTGTAGAAACCGCTCTACATACACTGGTTCGTACTATCGAACATTCCCTTCATCACAAGGAGCTCACCTTAGTTGCTTTTCTAGATATAAAAGGAGCTTTTAACAATGTCGACGCATCCACAATCACATCTGCGCTGTCATCTCTGAAGGTGGATAAATCGATCAGTAAATTGATAAATCATATCGTCGCTGTAGATCGAATACCTCGTAACCCAGAAAAGTCCATTTTTCAGGAGAGACAAAAAACTTATTATCAAATCAATGAGAGGCAATGAGAGACGTGTTGTTAATTATGCGCGTGGCTCTGCAATTATAGTTCTTAGGTTCACAGGATATTTTTCATTAGATCCGGAATTTTTTTCACAATATAATTGCATCATTACCTAAATATCGTTTTTTTCTGGGTTACGAGGTATTCGATCTACAGCGACGATATGCTGATAAGCAGGATTATAAATTCAAAACTGAGCGATTTTACTACTCGAAGAACTGTCAGTAGAGGTGTGCCGCAAGGCGGTGTCCTCTCTCTTCTCCTCTGGAACCTGGTAGTAAATGAACTACTAATGATCCTAGAAAGGGAGGGGTACAGGGTGATTGCCTATGCGGTCGATATTGCGATAGCGTTATCTGGTAAGCATCCAACACTCTGAAGGAACTCTTACAAAATGCTTTAAACAAGCTTACTACCTGGGCAGATCAATATGGACTCGGTGTCAATCCCCAGAAATCTGAACTTGTCCTATTTACCAAGAAATATAAAATCCCACACAAAGACCCTCCCTATATCAAAGGTATACCGCTTAAATTTTCAGACAAAGCAAAATATTTGGGTCTTATTTTGGACCAGAAATTAAGCTGGAAGCCCAATATCCAAGAGAGAATCAACAAAGCCAATATAGCTCTATTCTCTTGCAAAAAAGTCGTAGGTAACAAATGTGGTCTACAAACTCATATTACACACTGGCTATACATATGTCATTAGACCGATACTTACATATGGAGTAACAATATGGTGGACTGCGCTGGAAACAGCAACAAACCGCGACAAGCGTGTGTTGCCTTTTCCGGTCAGCAGCCACCTTAACCTAACCTAACCTACTAAAATTGTCAAAAACTGTTGGTCATAATTAAAAAATAAATACATGCACAATAATAGTCTTAACACAGTGGAAAAAGTTTTTCGATCTGTCCTGGTCTACTGGTTTCTTTCCGATTGGATGAAAAACATTTGTCAGGTCTGTCCCTTAAAAAAGACGAATCTTTAAGCCCCTCGTGCCAACGATTAATAGAATTTCCGTACTTTTTTTCAATGTCATTTAAACGATGATTAATCACCAGCTTAAGAAATATCTCATAGAACCAACTGGTGATCTTATGTTAGATATATCTCAATGAAAAGTGGGACAAACCTTAAAATCGTTTTTATGAACAATGTAATAGTGATATCTCCATTTGAATTGCTCTAGTTAAACAATTCCACTGTAATACTCGTACTTCTAGGTACGCACCCAGTCTGCTCTTGATCTAAGTTGTTGACGTACTTTCAAGTAAAGAGTTTTTTCTTTAGCTGTACCACACGAATGTGTTTGGTATCTCATCTTCAGCTTTTTCTAAATTTTCCATTGCTCGCACTATGTTCAATAATTTTTAGGGTGGATTAAACTTCTTGAATTCGCGCTTATTATACTCGTACAAAAACGATATTGTTATGTGCATAGTGATATCAAGTCACAGGATCACGGCGGCCAATTGAAGAACGCTCGACGTCGCCAAATCTCTTCTTCACAACCTCAAGCACTAAGTCGTTTGTATAGCATCTAGCACCGCCCTGTCTCATTTTTTTTTTAATAATCTACACGCGCTCAAGGGATTATGATTACCCTTTAAATGTTTCAACACAGCGCGAGCGTGAAGTTACGGAAGAGAAAGAAGGATAGGAAAGATGTGTGGCACGATGTTCTGAGAAATAAATCCTCTTTAGAAATGGTTATAAAACACACATCGCACTATCAGCGACTGAAAAGTCATATTAACTCCCCGTTTAACACCGTCGAAGACTACGAAGAAGTAAGTCTCATGAGCTCAAGGCACTCATAAGCAATGGACTTAATGGACTTTCCGCAATGTGACTTAAAATTAAAGAAGAAAAATCGTATATCAATCTTTGATTGATGGCTTCTGAGGATGTGTTCATGCGGTAAGTGCCCACACTCCCTTGTATCGAAAATTACCAAGTGTATTTTGAAGATTTCCACCTACAGAAGGGACAAACAAAAAATAGGAACACAGTTTATAAAGGAATTTCGCATTACTGAATCTGAAATGTATCGGCTCTAAGGCTACACAAGCTATTTCATTTATAATTCTCCACAGCACGTAGTCACGTCGACGTCTCATGCCAGTGCCAGACCCAGATTTGTCAACTACCAACTGATAAATGTGTTAATCGAGAAAATGAGTATATCTATAGGTATTTAACTTGCTTGCTTACAAATAATATTATTGAGCAACTAGTAGGCGACAAACGCAATTCCATTTCATTGACCAATTGGTAAACAGTTTGTTTGTTTTTTCCTTCTTTTTTTATATTCTAGAACCTTTTTTATGTAAACATATAGAAATAGAAATTTATTATTATCATTCACAACCATGCCAATCCTCCCTTAAAAAAAAATTCTTCATCAATAGAAGCCATTTAAAATACGATACGTACATTTTTTTTCCGAAAGAATTTTCCTCTCCATTAATTCACCCTCAAAAATAAGCTATCAAGGTCATTTGTTTGTTTCTATTTCTATTAAAGCTTAAAAAACAAAACTTTTCCAAGCATCTGGGCCTGGTTGTGATTATATTATTTTCTTTTGTAGGTTTTGGCCAATTATTCAATATGCAAAGCAGTGTTGCCGCAGGCGTTAATTGATGGCACAACAATCGAACAACATCACTACTTGTTTGGTCTTATTTGACTACAAAACTGATCAGGCCAAGACTGAATTTGAAGCAATCCAATAAGTGTTTGATATCTCTAAGCAGGTTGCACATTAGCACAATTTCTGCCGAAGCTGTATGGATAAGGAAGAATTTTTCCTTCACCTTCTATATCCTCCTCTATCCTCTATCTTTCCCAAGATCTATCTGGAAGATTTCGACTATAGTAGGTAATCAGTCATGCAGTTTCGCATGCTTCATAAGAAGATCCAATGGCTTAGAACATAAGTTGGTCCATGGAGCTCCATTTTATTAACTGACAACTATTTCAACGTAACCCAAACTAACTAGCTGTCACAAATAGAAGAACAATAAAAGAGAAGTAGCGAGTTGAAATGTCATATTGGTAGACCGGGATCGCTTCCCAACCGCTACCGCACCTAAAAACAATTTTTTTTTCAGGGGTACTGCATCTAGCGACGGAGTCTCTTGTCAACCGCTTTTCAAAAATGCCTTTCGTACTTGGCAAAAAATTGTATGTCACTCTATTTCTGCCGACATTATGCGCACAGAAATTGTTGAGACTGCCGACAAGGTGGCTAGGTTCAGGTTGTATACCAGCTGTTGTGTCTCTAGTTAACTTATTGTTTCAATACTTTTGACTACTTTTGCCAGCCTATGGCAACATTGAGCTAAAAATAGAGAAAATAAACAAAATACACTATGTGTATATCTACATCGAATTCTTCCAAGGAAATAAAGTCAATGGGTCAACGACCGGAACGTGAGTTTTATACATACAACTTGTATGCGGAATACATGCAACGTACGATAAAACAATTGCGAAGTTAAAAATTGTTTACAATGGTTTAATTAACAAATTTTGTCATTTTCATTACACATACCCGAATTTTATTGAAAGATAAAGAAATATTGGATACGCAAAACAATTAAGTATTTTTGTTTTCAAATCCTACCACGAACGCACTTTACATAAGTTAAGATATCGAACTCATTTATATAAATTTGATTTACCTTAAACTTATGACCTACATGTAACCCTAAACTACATACCTTAAAATTATGACAGAAAGAAAATTTAAATGTAGACATAAATCAGAAAGACAAAATGTCTCGTTTGTGGATTATTTTTCATTTTTAATTTAATTTTCTTTTTTTAATGCCATCATAGTTCTATTTTGTTTCCATTTGAATTTTGCCTTTGACAGTATACGAGTGTTTGACCGCTTACAGGGTTTCTTTCATTACACAACTTTCTTAAAAGAAAAATAATAAATCAAATCAATAATAGACAAAAAGGAAAGATGAATCGATTTGTACAGCTTTTTAAAGTGCCTAAGTAGGTGTTATGATTCTCTTACGTTGACATAGACATATTGAATACATATTCTTAGGGCGGTATTCACCGAACGCTCATAAGTTAAGAGGCTCACAAATCTATTCACCAAGCAATAATATTGAATATTTATGAGCGCTCGCAAAAGTTATGAGTGCTCCTGATCACTCATAAGTTACAAGAGCTCTCTTCGAAAACTTGTTCGAAAACATTCGAAGCAAACTGATTTTTTTAAAATTTTCACTGTCGGAATTCGATTTGAGAATTTAATTTGTATTGAAAAAAAATTCAATCATAAATTTAAAAAAAACATCAATTTAAGAATTTAATTTGTATTGAAAAACACTTCAATCGTTAATTTAAAAAAAACATCAACAATTAAAAAAGTATGATTCCGACGAGGACGATAACATCGTATGTTCGATATTTTCCATATTTAAAAAAAATTAATATACATATGTATCTTTTACAATATCACTTTTCAGAACAACGGTGACGATGACGAATAAAATTGAAAAAGAGAAAACAAGACGAGTCGAAATAGGACGATCCAGAAGCTTTGGAGGAGATTGAGGATACAAATGGTTGGTAGAGAAATTATTTCTCTTAGAACTGTAACACTTTAGAGTTATTTTTTTTTATTGCAGAAGAAGAACCAATTCCTGACGAAGAAAATCACATAGCCCAGAGAAGAACCAAGTAAAGAAACTGCATAGTTCTTAAGTAAAGAAATGGTCAATGGGTATTTGTGTATGATACATAAAAACACATATGGTGCTTGACCCCTATAACATATGTCATTCGATTCGTGCCTGCAGTTCCTTAAATAAGCAGTAATATCCCGACAAGCTGATGAATTCAATCCACCATCGAGTCGAATTATGGTTGACTTACCTGTAAAGAGCGGTACTGTTTTTTTTTTTTATTCGATCAATAAAAATAAAAATGAATAATAACATACGCACATAAATTTTGTTTTGTTTAAATGACATATATTTCACATTTGACTTCTACGCAGTCAATTTTATTTGAAAACAGTTTGAATTCACAGTTTGAACATGCCTGGTTGAGAGAGAGTGGCTCTCATTTTCGAACTTCGAAAAAAACTTATGAGGGGTTGGTGAATAGCACAAATAATTTCCAATTTATGAGCCTCTTAAACTTAAGAGCCGTTTATGAGCCTTTGGTGAATACCGCCCTTAAAGTTGAATACCTTAATACTGACAGCTGACATTAATAGAAATTAATAGAACTACCTACATATGTACTTAAAATTTGAGAAGTTTTGTATCAATAATTCAAAAATAATTTAAACAGCACTGAAATTAAAAACAGACTTATGGCATTAGTCTCATTTCGTAGTTTAAATAATTTGAATTTTTGAATGAAGATAGCGGATGAGTACAAGTATCTGGGATTTAAACTAAATAAAACAATTGATTTCTCCAAACACCTAGATGACAAAGCCAAATTTTTCGAAAGCTTGATAAACTATCTTGGAGGACCGTCTACATCATACTCTGCTTAGTATAAAGTATTTAACCACAGATAATAGAGTTACTATAGTATCTGTGGATGAACGCTGTTGTTTAATCTATAGTATGTTACGCATCGCAGGTATGGGGAGCTTATGAACACGATTTGATAGAAAAGTTCCATCAAAATTTCTTGAAAAAGCTGTTTAACCTTCCACTAAATACACCAAACTATACTTTATATATTTCGAAACGGGTCTTTTTAAACTTTATACAAATATGTACAAATACCCTTAAGTCGTAGGCGGATTGCATCGTTAAGGTACACTCTCTTGCGAACGACCGTTTACGGAAAAAAAATGTCTCTTTACGAAATGAGCAACAAAGATTGGTGGGTGCGTGGAAAAGCATAGGACAAGCTTGTGGAGATGTAGTGAAGTCAGATCTTCATAACTTAACTAGTATAAAGGAGCAGTTTTATTGCATCATACTCGTAGCAGAGACTCATAATTCAGAAAGCAGAATAAATATTTTCACAATTCAAGCTTTATTTAATGGAAGCAAACTACTTCAACGATTTAATAAGTTACAAACAGATATTGTTAATATTTAAGATGCAAACTCCTCTAGCTCTCAATGGGTGCCCGTTCAACGGGTGCACTTTATGTAATTTGAAAGCCAAAGAAGACTGTTTTCTCGTAAAAAGTATAATCTAATTTTTATTCCTCAACGTCTATCATATTTTGGAAAGGAAACGATGATGTTGAAAGAAACAATTTCAATGCTGAACGAAACTGACTGAAAAATACTTTACCTTTTTTACTTGCGATAAACATTATGAGTAGGTACATACTATAGGGCAAGTTCTGCATTTGGAAAAAAATCGAACTCGAGATTTTGATCAAAGTTGACATTACGATGATAGCGAAGACGAATAAAGTGGTTCTGGCAATTTCGTCTGTCTGCAGGTCTGTCTGTCTGTCTGTTCGATTACAGCTAAACGACTCGGCCGATTTTCTTCAAACTTGGTAGATATGGGTTTTGATATTTTACCCCCGGATATTTTTTGATTTGATTTTTTATGACCAAAAATAACGGTACCTGCCATACGATTTTTTTTCCGAAATTTTATAAATATTTTTTTTTCTCAAAAACTGTCCCTGCGATTTTCTTAAAAAAAATTCAAAAAATTTAATTTAGTTAAACCTAGGTAATGGTCGAAAAAATTTTTCAAAAAAATGAGTAGTTTTGGTACCCCCCTTGGGACCATTTTTTTGTTTTTGATTTTCTCAAAAACGGTACAAACCGATTTTGATCATTTTTGTTATGCTAAAGCTTCCCAGCAGTTTGAATATTATTGTGTATTCAAATTTTCCAAAACAATTTTTTTTGGATTTTTAAAAAACTTTCAAAATTTTTTTTTGAAAACTCAATATTTCGAAAACCCCATGCTCGATTTTTTCAAAACTTGATAAATAAAAGTTTGGAAAAATAATCTACAATGTATGAGCAAAATAAATTCATTTTACGTAAAAATAACGGTACCCTCCATACAAATGTTAGAAAATGGTTTTCGAAAATCTTATTTTTCTTGAAAACGGTTCCGAGAATTTTGCTTAAAATTTTTTTTTCTATTATTTTTTAATATTTGTAATTTAATAAAAAAAATTGAAAACAACATATTACTGACTGTACCTACCAGTGGCGAGGCGTCCATATAACACGATTCCTATCGTCTTCCCTTTTAGAAAATCCACAAATAACACAATCTACCAAATAAACATCGAATAAGTTTAAGTTATCCTTTCTGTCTCTCGTTTGTATCTTATACTTTAATTTATCCAAACACATTCCACAATCCACAACCAATATTAATCAAGAGAGTCACAAAAATACTCCGACGTAAACTTTTCAATCACCGTCTTATTTATTTGTTTTATATCCCTTTCTTCCCCAAGCATTGTGTTTCGGATCCTCTTTGTTCAACATCCGCTTTTATATCCAAAAAATAAGACGCTACATTCCGTCTTATAAAATTTTCGATGTATACCAGTAGGAGTTGGAATTATTTGTATTCTATTCTCCCTTTAGCAATTAGCATTGCATTTCAGTAGGAAGATAATACATTGCAGGAGTTCAGGTGCTCGCCTTTTTTCAACCTTGTGTAAGAAATAAGACGGTGTTCTTCGACTTATTTGTTTTTTTTTTCCCTTAAAATATGTCATATATGTAAATATAAATATGGCATGTGGGTATTGTTGATTCTTGATTTTGAATTTGATGTTGATTTGCATGCTAATGTAAAATGCACCATTGATATTTTTGCAAATTTAATGTGATAATTTTGAATATATGGCAATTTGTCAGCAGTGTTTGATGTTTTTTAATAGAAATTTAAATTTAGATTCAATTGGCATTCAATAAAAGACTGTGTTGCACAGGTTCAATAACTTCAAATAGATCTAGTGTTTTGAAAAGCCAATTTGAACTTAATTAAAAATAGTGAAAAGTGTGATGTTGAAGTGAAGATTTAATTCCTTTTATTACCCACTATAGTGATAAAAAAAAATTTTGCTTCTTAATTTGATAAATGTAGATTGCTGTTTACAGATTACCTTTCGGAGAAACCAAATAATTTTAGTGAGGATAGTTGATAGTTTATATTTTATCCTTTTTTCGCTTACACGCCAGGGATTTCGATCACAGATCGAAATTTTTTTTTTGGTGTGCGTGTTTCATGTATACATCTAAATCCCTCTTTAAATATGGATTTAAAGATTTTGATCCGTGTCAGAAAAATAAATTTTTGTTGGGTGTAAAGGAACGCAAAATCTGGCGAGGGATCAAAATCTTCACACAGAAATTGATTTCTTATGTGTAAAGGAAATCAACATTTAAGTACCTATGACACTTTAATGGAATCCTATTTAGAGTAGTGTTATAGGGCAACGATATTCAAAATGACTTCATACATAATATCGCGGCTGTTATTAAATCTGAAATTAAAACAGAAATCATAGAAGCTCGGTTCGTGTCGATTATGATCGACGAAACATCAGATTTGAGTCATAGGGGACAACTGAGTGCCATATTTTTATTCTTGTCAGAGAATGGAGTACAAGAAAGTTATCTTGTATTTTTTGACGTTAGGGGGAGTCTTATGGCGGTTGAGTTGTCTCATCATATATTTTATATTCTTGATTGCAAGGAAAAATTAATAGAACATTCCTAGGAAGGTGCCGCAGTTATGTCCGACGAATTGGACATGTGTCTAAAAGGAGGTCCTTTTTTATTATGTTTCAAGCTCATTGTTGATTGAAATATTAATGTCTGGAAGTATAAAAAATATAGCTACACATTTTTTGCCAAGTCAATGTGGAATGCATTTGTAGATACCATATCCCTACTAGAAATGTTGTTTTTAAGGTTCTCAAATTTTTTTTATTTTTACAGGTGACAAAATTGTATAACGGGTTCCCATTTAAAATTATTCACGCCACGCCACTGGTACCTACCATCATAGAACGATTTTTTAAAATTTTGAATTTCTCATTAGTAGTAACGGATCTAATGAAATTTCATAGAGGGAAGCTTCTGAAAAGTTTAAAAAACATTGCATTTCAAAACTTTAAGAAAAATATTTTTTTGAATTTAAAAAAAAAAAATCAATTTTTTGTTTTTTGAAAATTCAATGTCTCGAAAACGGCTCAATACTTTTTTTGTAAATTTAAATTTTATTCATACAATAATAAAAACTTCAAATTGGCGTAAAATTTTCTTATATAAAACCTTATTCTTTATAACCACCATACAAATGTTAAAAAATGGTTTTCCAAAATCGTATTTTTCTCGAAAACGGTTCAATACAATTCGATACAATTTTTTTTCATTCAATTAATTTTTACGATCTATAATAAAAAAAAATTGAAATCAAGATATTACTTTCTGTCCATTTTTTTGAATTTTGAATTTCTCACTATCGGCATATGGGATTTTAATGAAATTTTTTATAGAGAAGCTTCTAAGAAGTTTAAAAAATATTGCATTTTAAAACTTCAAAAAAAATATTTCATTTTTATAAGATTTCCTGATTTATTTTTTTTAAGAAACTTAATCAAAACACGCATATAGTTTCTACCGCAAGTAGAATTCACTAAACTAAAAAGCTGAAATTATATTGATTTTGTGTATTTAAAGTTCATTAATATGTTTGCACAGTAGTAAAATCTTAAGTTTGGCGTACCAAAATACGTTCTTAAAAATGTTTAAAAAATCTTATATGACCTCAACGTTTTTATATATTTCTTCTCATATATTTTCATATTTTCTGAAGATCAAATGGTATTCTTTTTTTTTAACAACAATTAGTGAAAAAAGTTTTTTTTAGCCTTTTTACAAATTAATTTCTTGTCCTAGGAAAATGTCCTCGTTTAAATTCCATTTTTTTTTTAAATTCTAACAGCCGTATAATAAAAAACGCTTATTCCATGGTTTTGCTTAACCGTGAAATAGGAGTTACGCCATGGCTTAAATATTTACATTAATAAAAACGAAATTTTCGAGGAATAGTTGAGTGACGTTTATCAAAAATCCCTTAAGAAAATCTACTACAACAAGTAAGCCATCTCTTTTTTATGTTCTGTATCTGCCTAAATTGATTGTCATTTGCTTGTGTTTTATGTCGTTTTTATTTAGCAATCCGGAATCTCTCTCCGATCCGGAATCCCAACTGAATACTTTTTTTGATGCTGGTGATTCTGAAGTTCTTTGTGATTGTATTTATGTGAAACATCAGATATGGAGAATAATGAAAATCAAGAATTATGTTTTTTGAAAGATACTTTTCGCACAATTAGGATACAAAAAATCACAGCTGTGGAGTTTGATGTTTAGATATATGAATGTGTGGGTGCTTCTGGTTTCGATTCTGAATTCAAATCCAGAAGCAAATTTCTCTTCTTTTCAGAATCAGAACTGTCATTTTTCCCAAGTGAACACTTTCAGAAGAGTCCAGAAGGCTTGTCGGTCTTTTATATGTATAAACGGGAATCTTGCGTGCTTTCACGGCAGTGACAATTGACAAACAATCTCCCTTATTTTTAAATTGACGTCACAAGCTGCCTATGTACGGAGGGTAAAAAGATAAGGAAGCAAAATTAAAAACTTGATTGGATTTATATTTATATAATTTTTATTAAGCTGTCTTAATTTTCTTCACATTCACATATTATTGACCGCTTTTTCCTGCCTGTTTTTTCAATCATAATATGAGGGCTATGAAATGCTCCTATGACTTGTCGAAATCCACTTATGATCTTAAATCCTTTTGTATTTGTCATTTTCTTAAACTGCTTGGCTTTCAAAGCAAAATGAATTGCCAAATAGTGAAGACACGCACTTCGCACTTTCGTTTAATTTTTTTTTTGATAAAACAAAACAAATTTGACAATTTTATTTCTTATTCCTTCGCTAAACTACCTACGTCAGTGGTTTAGCTTAATCATAGTTAGTAAACGTCACTTAGCAGAAAATTTGTTTTATTAATGAAATTTCCCACTTAGTCCAGGACTTAACGATAGACGTATCTAGACGGTAACAGCCGTATTAATAAAAAAAAGGTTATTCCACCTTTATTCCATGGTTTTGCTAAACCATGGAATAGGAGTTAAGCCTTGGCTTAAATATTTTCATTAATAAAAACAAAATGTTCCCGGAATAGTAAAATGACGTTTATCAAAAATCCTTTTAAGAAAATCTTCTACAAAAGTAAGCAATCTCTTTTTTATATTCTGTGGCTACCTAAATTGATTGTCAATTGCTTGTGTCTGACTGTGGACATTTCTATTTCTTATTCCTTCGCTAAACCACCTACTTCTGTGGTTTAACTTAATCATAATTAGTAAACGTCACTTAACAGAAAATTTGTTTTATTAATGAAATTTCGCACTTAGTCCAGGACTTAACGATAAACCTCCACTAAACCATCTTTATTAATATGGGTGTAAGTATCTTGATAATAAAAGCAAGTTCGTATGTCCCAGTCGTAATTCTTAATTTTCAGTTAAATCAATTTTTCTTGACAATTGCATTCGGGAAGTATTTTACAGTTGGAGCTAAGGAAAATCTTTAAGTTCCAAATTTAAAGAAAATTGATTTCGGAGTTTCAATAGCAGTAGTTGAATTTAGATTTACGTTATAAATTATATGGCAAGTGCGTGCCGTTTACTTGGTATAAAACACCATTTAGAAATTTTTTTAGAACAGGTGCGTCTGTATGTCTATAGGTCAACTTTACATCTAGCTATATTCTAAACGGGAATAACGGTTCCCTTTAAATTTAATACAGAGTACTTTTATGTGTGTGCGTGTGCCTAGGGAAGAAGTTCGATTTTTAGTTTTAGCTCATTTAGTTTTTTTTTAATTTCCTCAAAACTGACTTTAACAATTTTGATTAAACTTCTTACATGTGTTTCAGGTATTCGCACAAAAAATATTCGACTGATGTTTGGCCCTAAGTGAGAGGAGGGTAAAGGAAAAAGACGATTGACCGTAAACCTTAAGAGCACAAGAAAAGTGTTGATGTTGTCCACAACTTTGACTAGATTGGCTGAGACACATCGAGTGGATGAACAACAAATGTCCAGCCAAAAGATTCTTCGAATTCCTTCCTAGCTCCCTGGCTTAGGTGAAAAAGCCAATCAAATTTCCGTCTAATAAACCAAGCCACCGCAAATGCCAAAGCGTTGGTACAGATGACTAGATACTGGAAGCAGTGCGGTCAGGATTCGTAGAAGATGACAAAACACCGTACGTAGCAGCGATCGGTCATAAGACGGGAGAACGGAGATTTGCAACAAAACAATTTTTGCTAATTTCTAATTTTCTCGAAAAACGCTTCATACATTTTAAATAAACTTCGTGCACCTAACGCCAATTGAAATAACACTGCGTTTTTGACAAATATTTGCCTTACAGAAGAAGTTTTTTAATTTTTTTTTTGAGAAAATAGCCCAATTTTTTGTTAGTTTTTAAATATTTTTTTAGTTTCCTGGACGTTTTTGTCATATTTTTGCAGTCTTGGGCTCTGAAGTAGTTAAAACAAAATTAAGACGTCGCACTTTCCCTAAACATACCATCATTGATTCATTATCATACATCTACTTTGAACCACAAGATCTATTTCATGTGATACAATCTCACACTTAAATTAATTTTGATTTTGAAGCAATTTTCGAATGCCAATCATAATAAAATAACATTTCGGGTTATTGCACGTTTGTTTATAATTTGATGAAATAAATTAGCAATTGTCGAAATAATCAATGAAAACAAAATACCATAAAATATTTTTAACTACTTGAATTATAAATAAATTAAGATCTTTTTTTATTCATTTAAAACAATCAACAACGCCATTCAATAGAAAACCAATTGTGTTTATTTTGAGATTGCCAAATATTATGTATTTTATTTGCGTCTATACTCTGTCTGAAAATGTTAGAAAAAAAAAAACAACCACCAACCTGCGACTTATCTACTTTTAACCTAATTCAATAAGACAACAATAATGGCTTATAACTTAATAAAAAACAATATTAAATCTTTATTTAGAACATTCGCACATTTATTTTATCAAATAACTTTGATCCAATGGAAAACAAATTGAACATGAAATAGTATATTTAACTGTTTGGCAAGATAATTTTTGAAAATATATTTAAATCTTATTCAAGTGCATTGAGTTAGCACACATTTATTTTAAACTTTTAATTTACTGGACATATAAAGCTTTGGGCGAAACCACTTCACATTTAAGCATCCGTACATGTAGTTTAATACTTCGGCTTAAGTTAGTCTGTGTATAGTCTTCCTTTAGTTTGAACAAGGTTGGCATTGTTAATTTTGACAAGTTTGCAGCAACAATTTTATCACTGTCATATTTTGACACATTACGTAGCTTTCAAATTTAAACCATATTCTTGTCAAAGTTGTGGTACCAATAGTTATATTGTTCATAGATATTGTGGGTAAAAAAGTAAAATGCATAAATAAAAATAAATTATAATCTTAAACAAAAATGTTCAACAAACTTACTGTTAACTTTAAGAGGGTTTACACTTTTTATAAATTGCTTGCGAACGCATTTAAACAAAATGAAAAAATGTAAGCAAGCACACCTTTTTTGACATTTGTAAACGTCAATCTTTGCTTATAAAAGTATTTAAAATATTTTTTCTTTTTCAATTTAAATTGTTGTGGGTGTACCTTAGGGATCTGTTCTTGGTCCCTTTTTGTATATTATATATATGTACATACTTATGATTTTCCGCGATTTACAGACTGTAAATCGGCTACTTTTGCAAATGAGACGTGCTTATACTCATCAGATTCGGTTAGTTTTAACATCGAAACCAACTTGCCTTGCAATCTGCATTAAAAACTGTCCAATCATATTTTGCCGTTTGAAAAATAAAAATTATTGCTGGGAAAACTCAAACTATCTTTTTCACAAGGAGAAGAAAAGTTTGTTTCTTGCCCAGTACCAACTTCAAATGAATGGCATTTCTACAGAATGGAAGTCCAGAATTAAGTATTTAAAAATACATCTAGACAAAACACTGGCTTTTGATTTACATATATAGGAGATAATCAATAAATTCAACTTGGCTATAAAACTGTTGTATCCGTTTATAAATAGAAAATCCAAACATTGTACCGAGAATAAACTTATCATTTTAAAGTCATTTTTCAGAGCATAATTTTATATGGTTCACCTGTTTGGGGTAAGTGTACTTATAGCCACATATTTCGATTACAAACAATACAAGCTCAATCTGCCATGGAATTATTCTACTGAAGATCTCCACGCATTGGCCAATATCGAAAAAGTTTTACCAAATATCCAGTATTTTTTTGAGAGATATAATCTATCCTGTAGTTCATCCGAAAACTACCTTATCTCAAATCAGGCTGTTTAAAAAAAATTAAAAAAATGTATTATAAAACACAAACACAAAAATTGGTTTAGGGCTTCTTTTATTTTTACTTGACATAAGTACATATAGGGCAAGTTCTTCATTTGAAAAAAAAAAATCGAACTCGAGATTTTGATCAAAGTTGACATTACGATGATAGCGAAGACGAATAAAGTGGCTCCCACAATTCCGTCTGCCTGTCTGTATGTCTGTACTTCGATCTGCAGTCTAAACCACTGGAGCTATTCGATTCCCTACAGGGAAATTGAAATTTTTGTTTTAGCTCTAAAACTAACACCCGTAATGCAAAATCTTATTTATCTCGAAAACGGCTCTAACGATTTTGATTAAAAAAATAGGTGTGATATAATGGACATGGACTACATTATTATGATACTCTTTATTTATTTTCAAAAAGGGTGTACAAGTAAGACTTAGTCTTTTATAGTACTTAAGAACTGGTTACATGTTTCGACAAAACTAGGAAAATTACAATCAAAAATTAAGAAATAATAATAATAAAAACTAATACTAAGAAAAAATCTAAATAAATAAAAAAAAGAAGAAGCCTGTGTTATTCACTTTTTAATAATAAATTATACCTTGTTTTACAGATTTTTGCCATTTGATCCCTATACATTTCTCTCTTCCCGTCACCTCCCAATTTCACCACCCATCCCTCCCCTTTACTTCATTATTTCCATGTTATTTTATTGGCTAAAGTGAAGCATTATTGCTTTCTTAAAATTAGCGGTAGAAATGATTTTTTTAATAGTAACAGGCAGAGAGTTCCATAACTTAACGTGAAGAATTCAAAAAGTTGTAAGAAGGTGTTAAAAGATTGAGTGTTCTATTAGATTGGGCAAACTGCAGTTTTTCATAAATGTACGATGGTTTTCTATTTTGAATGATTTTGTGCATAAACATACAGCATCTTGAATCAAGGAATTGTTGAAAAGAGCACCCAAGAATCAGTTTATGAAAATGTGATATGTGCTCATATCTCCTAAGTCCGTAAATGTATCTTAACATGTCGTTGAAAGCTACAAGAAGCTTATGCTGGGAATGTAGATCAAGCTTACAATATATAACATTGGCATAGTCAATTAGAGGAATTAGTAGTGTTTTAACAAGTCTTAATTTGGTATTAACAGGAGTTACATTGCAAAATAGCCAAAGCTTACGCAACCCACCGTAAATTCTTCCAATGGTATGGTTAACCTGATTTTCAGGCGAAAGAGAAGTGTTGATCCTTAAACCAAGACGAGAAATACACCGGTGACAAAAGTAAGGTATTAATTTCGTTCTTAGATATCGCGATCAATTGGGACTTAGATGGGTTGAGGGTTAGGCCATTGTTAAGGGACCAAGAATAGATTTCCTGAAGGTCCTCATTCATTCTACAGATTAAATCCTCTTGTAAACCAATTGGACGAGACAAATAAATTTGCACATCATCAGCATACAAATGAATTGATGCATTGGAACAAACATTTGGCAAATCGTTGATAAAAAGGCAAAATAAAATCGGTCCCAAAATAGAGCCTTGTGGAACACCCATCCGCAGATTCATAAATTTAGAAACCATTTGATTAGCTTTTACCCTCTGGCACCTATTTGTCAAATAGTTTTTAATAAGATTCACCGCTCTATCATGAAAGCCAAAGCAGCGCTTCAATTTCATGCAATTGAATGAACTTTTAATTTACTTATTTATTTTTGTTTGTATTTATTATTTATTTATTTATTTAATTATTTAACTATTTATTCATTATTGTATTTATTGTTTCAAATATAACATTTTGGTCAAAAAAAATTTGGGGCAAAATGTTATTAACGGCACCTGTCATAGAATCGTTTTTTTTTTTTTTATTTTCGACTTTTTCATCAACGGCTCTAATGATTTTGGGATTTAAAAAAACAAAATTCCAAGTTTTTTTTTGAACTTGTGAACGATTATTTTTTGAAATTATATCCTAAAATCTATACTACTTAATACTTAAAGTAAGCATCCAAAATTTTGTTCTCGAAAAATTTTAAAGAAGTTTGTTATATAAAAAATTATTTTAATAATAAAACTATTTTTAAACTTTGTTTGCACAAATTTATACTTTTTCGGAAATAAGACGGCAATTCCATGCATTTGAACATTTTTATCTCATTAAATCCATGATTTATATTTATAAAATGTATTTTAAATTCCAAAGTACTTTTACATAAGAGCAAGTTCGTGCGATCCAGTCGTGCATTTTATTTTATTTATTTATATGTTTATTTATTTATTTATTTTTAGTACGAATTATTTATTTAACTTTTAATTTACTTATTTATTTTTGTTTGTATTTATTATTTATTTATTTATTTATTTAACTATTTATTCATTATTGTATTTATTGTTTCAAATATAATATTAAATTGTGTTTCTGTATTTTAACAGATTCTTTTTATTTGTTTATTTGCTTATCTATTTATTATTTATATTTGTTGTCTTATTTATTTGTGTTTATTTATGTAATTCCAGTTTTGGATAACAAATTTTTAACGATATTTTTATTAATTAAACTGTGATATTTGTATAAATTTTTTTTTTTCAGTAGAAAGTTAGAGTTATACCATATCTCTGTAAATTGTAATTATAGTTTTTTTAAGGAAACAAATTTAAATAATTTCGGCTACAATTAAAATTTAATTCAAAGTTAGGTATCATGATTACCACATTTGAAATTAAAAAACAAAAGTGAATTTAAAAATGAGCATAATTCGTTTATTCACTTTTAGTTGCTAGGCTGGTATTAGGTTTCACCAAAACACGACTCATAGGTTTGTAGGTTCAACAGGACAACACTACTTTGCCCTCTTACAACTTATACCACAATAGATATTTCAATTGAGGGTATGGTTATCTCACGCAGAAGCCCTCTAAGATCATGCGATTCATCCCAGTTAGATCGTTCTTGTGGGGTTTCCCTAAGACACAGGTCTATGCCAATCCTTCGCAAATGACCGGCGCCCCCAGTCAGCATGACCCGTGCCAACTCTCAAATATACTCTGACAATTAAATGTATATTCACCAGATTTAACGAAAATTTCTCGCTTCGATGTTTGCTACTCAGGTGAAACCGCGGTGAAAATATAAACTGTCATATTCTAAACATAGTCATTGATCGGCCTTTCAGAAATTGATATTTTACACACAGCTTGTTCTACGAGTATTGAATTTGAAATTTCAAAAACCCTTTCACTTTCTCAACTAAATTGCCTCTTATAGTACCTAATTGCGAGTTCAAGTTTGTGCGATTTCAGAGATCTGCACAAACTCAGAAATATGAACAAAAGCTAATTTCTTGGTTCTGTTGTGAAATACTGCTGGGAATTTCTTTTTTGAGATATGAAATTTGTAGAATGAATAATGTGACTCTTCTTTATGAATACAAATTCTTGGAATTTTGATTGAAGATACGATAAATTATGTGTACTATCACGAATTTTATAAATTGCAGTTCTGATTATATGTATTTAAATGCCGAGATATACATACATATATGTAGTTATTTCACGGGGACCAACGCGATTATCAGACTTCTTTTAATGATTGTAAGACCTAATTTTAAATGACGCTTGAGTAGCCAATATAGGAGACATATGATTATGTAAGTATCACTTATTCCTATAAGTTTACACTGTATAACTTGACCTTAGTCTAGTATAAGTTTATTTAAATTGGAACGCTTTCTGACGTCAACAACATCTTTAATAATTATCGTGAGCAAATCTTTGTAGCTTTTACTACTCGTATATGATATCCTTCAAAAATTCCCCTTTTTACAAATTTTTATCACAATATTAAGTAGTTGTTTTCTATTGAAAAAGTCGTATTTTAAAACTTATGAAAAAAAGAAAAAACAAACTTTACCCAGAACAAAGACTTGTTAATTAAACCAAATTAATTTCAATTAATAAAAAAATGACAAAACAACCCCATCTGCTTAATTTACGTGAGCCAAACAACGAGCATCCCTCCCAATATTGAAACCTTCAAATTTATGAGTTCCCTCATGTGCACTCTTCTGACTCATAATGAAGTCATGGTTTTAAAAATATAAGAAAATGAGTTTTTATTGTGTCGATGATAAGACAAATAAAAATAAAAACACTTTCTAGCAAAGTATACGTCGTTGTCGTCGTCGTCGGTATCTACGATTTATTTAACTTGTTGCCGGTACGATTACGTAATGAAGCCCTTACCATATTTTACATTGATAATAATGTATAAATCAGTCGTTTTTCGTTATTATATAGACGTTAAGTGAGTAACTTCAAACTTATTATGGAATGTTATTATATAGAGAGGGTTCTGTGATTGACATGCTAGCAAGACACTTGAAAATCTTTAAGATCGAAAGAAAAATGTTTTAAGAAGAACTTGACTTGAAATGCTCTTAAACGTTTCTTTTTTCTTTAATTTAATAAATATTTTTTAGAAGGTTAATAATAAATAAGCAAGTTATTTTATTTTTTTTTTATTTTTAGACTTTTAACCATTCCTGGCTCCTGGGTGCATGTTACCAGAAATGAAAAATGGAAAATTTATTTTTTTTTAGAAATTAAGAGGGAATGCTTTAAGCTTTTTAAACTCTTCTCAAATAAAATGCACGACTGGATCTTGCTCTTATGTAAAAGTACTTTGAAATTTAAGATACATTTTATAAATATAAAACATGGATTTAATGAGATAATAATGTTCAAAAGCATTAAATTGCCGTCTGGTTTCCGGAAAAGTATGAATTTATGCAAATAAACTTCAAAAAATCGTTTTATTATTAAATAAATTTTATATATAAGAAATTTCTCTAAAATTTTTCAAGAAAAAAATGTGAGATGCGAATTTTAAGTATTAAATAATATTGATTTTAGGAAATAATTTCAAAAAATAATCGTTCATAGGTTTTGAAGATATTGATTTAAAAAAAAAAACAAATTCAAAAAATCCCAACAAATATTTTTTGGATTATTTTTATATGCAAAATTATTTTAAACTTAAGGGGACTCCTGCTGAAAATTTTGGATTAAAATCCTTAGAGCCGTTAATGAGAAAGTCGAAAATAAAAAAAACGGGTCTATGGCAGGTACCCCTAATAACATTTTGCCCCAAAATTTTTTTGAAAAAAATGTAGCCTAAGTTCATTATATCACACCTAATTTTTTTTATCAAACTCGTTGGAGCAGTTTTCGAGATAAATAAGATTTTGCATTACGGGTGTATGGGGGGTACCGTTAGTTTTGGAGCTAAAAGGAGTTTGAAGAAAATACCTCCGGTAGTTTTTTTTTTTTTTTTTTTATAATCTACACGCGTTCAAGGGATTATGATTATTGATTACCCATTAAATGTTTAAACACAGCGCGGGCGTGAAGTTAAGGAAGAGAAAGAAGGATAGGAAAGATGTGTGGCACGATGTTCTTAGACTGAAGGTTGTTGTCTCAGATATTTTATCTCCAGGGATGGCGGCTTAACTAAAGCGGAGAATGCCGTGTCTTATTTCTATGTCGCTTAAAATTCACATTATTTTATTCGTGTTCATCCTTGTTGGGCATACTACTCGTAGTTTAACTCAATTACATGTTGTTAGTGTTATGCCTGAACAACGTGTAATGAGTAAACCAGCACCCCATTGATGACAATTTTAGAAGGTTTTTAATGGAATTAAAACGACATAGACGACGGCAGGGATCGAACCTGTGATCATGAGGTTCACAGGCGAGCACACATCCATCGCGCCACGGCCACCCCCCCGGTAGTTTAGGCTGTAGTTCGAGGTACATACATACAGACATACAGACAGACAGACGGAATTGTCGGGCCCACTTTTTCGTCTTTGCTATCATCGTAATGTCAACTTTGATCAAAATCTCGAGTTCGATTTTTTTTCCAAATGCAGAACTTGCTCTATAGTACCTATATCGCAAGTAAAAATATTAAAGGACTTTTTTCGAAAAAACAATATCACCTTTTTTCATTCCCCCTGAAACTATAGTCTTGGTCAAAATACAGAAACGGACCTTCAATTTTCTGCAGAGCCAAAACAAGATGACAAGATCCACTTCGAGACTTCTTTTAAAAAGTTTGTACCTATATAAAAGCTTTTTTTTAAGAAACCACTACAACGACTTATAATTTTTGTTCTTGCATAAATTCATATTTGCATAGCATTCTGTTTCTATCTCTTACTACTAAAAGAGCTTAAAAAATAAATTTTATCCTTATGAACAGTTTTCTATAATAACATTCGTTTTTAAAATTCATACTCTATTACATAGGAGGAAGTTCGTGCGACCCAGTCGTGCATTTTATTTATTACTATACGAATACAAAATAAATTTTCAAAAAAAATACTAAGCCCTTTTTGAGATATTGAATTTCCAAAAAAAAAATAAATTTTTGTTTTTCAAAAATTCAAAAAATATTTTTTTTAAAGTCTCGAAATGCATTGTTTTTTTAAATTTAAACTTTTTAGAAGCTTCTCTATAAGAAATTTCATTAAAATCCGTTACGCCGATAATCATAAATTCAAAATTCGAAAAAATGGTTCTATGGTAGGTATAGTCAGTAATATATTAATTTCAAAATTTTTTTTATCAAATTATAGATCGTAAAAATTAAACGAAAGAAAAAAAAATTTATCAAAATTCTCGATACCGTTTTCGAGAAAAATACGATCTTCGAAGACCATTTTTGAACATTTGTATGGTGGGTACCGTTATTTTTAGGTAAGCTAAAATTTGTGCTCTTAAATCTTGTAGATTATATTAAGAAACTTTTATTTATCAACTTTATAGAAAATCGGCTGAGCCGTTTAGGCTGCAGTCGAACAGACAACTTTGATCAAAACCTCGAGATCCATTTTTTTTTACGAAATCATAACTTGCTTATTAGTGCCTGTGTATAAGTCCCAATTAAAAATTGTTAAATGTCAAGATAATACATCGAGCATTTGGTTTTCGAAATATCGATGTGGGGAAAATTTCAAAAATTCTATCTATCAAGTTTAAAGAAAATAGGAACAGACGTTTAGGCTGAAGTCGAGACCCATCTTTTTTGTCTTCTCTACCATATCGTAATGTCAAGTCTGGTCGAAATCTTGAGTAATAGAGTATCTTTACCAATACTATCGCGAGTTAAAATGTCTGGAGTTTATTATAGTGCACAATAAAAATGATATTAAATATAAAGGTAGGTACATCTTATCCCTTCTTTGCCTATATTAAGATAGGTAGATGTTGCTTAACATCTGCTTTGGGAATACTCTTCTCGTTTTCTTTATTTATTTTCAAACAATGGATTCTCCTTATAAATAGATATAAATGTTTTGTTGTTGTTTGCATTCATGTTACAACTCTGGGGCTATCCTTTATTCAAGATCATTAATTTGCCTCTGTTCACGCGACCACTGCCTGATGTTAAGTCATAAAAAAATAGGCAGCTCGCAGCTATAATAGCTAAAGAATCAAAACCTGAAGAAAGGCAAGCGATAGAGATTGGGAAGGTACATAGCGTATATAATGTTAAATTCAAACAGAAAACACGGACGAATATAAAAAAGTAGGTGGTAATGAAAAAAAAAATCAAACTGTTTGCTACTTACATTTACAAGACTAACACCAAATGTGGCAACCCATCCCCAACCGCCATCGGGGGCGACTTTTCTCGTTGATTTATTCATTCTTCGTCTATCGTTGATTTTTTATTAATTGATTAATTCTTCTCTTTACTCAAAACGAACAATCAATCGGTGGGTGGATTAAAGTAGACAGCAATCTTAGTTCTGTCACTCACAGTATTTAAATGAAATTAACTTGCCAAAATTAACACTTTGGCAACTCTTGGAGTATTATTATGTATTTTGGCACAAGTGCACTTTTTTGCTTAGCAATAAATTATTGGCAATAGATGTTAAGTTTGTTGTGTTGTCAAACTATAGCTTTTCAATTCCAAAATGAAATTTCAATTAAATTCGTTAATTTTTTTGTTTGTATTTAATTGATTTGCCGGCAGGATAATGTGTTGCATCGACGACGTTAACCACACAAAGGACAACGACCCGAATTGAGTTTCTTTTTTTTTTCTTATGAAGAAAATCTCAACGTGATGGCAAAACAGAAAAATTGACAGAGAAGTGTCACACTCGCTTTATGAAAAAAAAAAAATATTGGACACGACGGATTAATCGCAACAGGCACTTTTCTGACGAAATTGACGAGATACACTGTGACCAACTTGATTCGCAAGAATACGTGAACAAGAACAAAGAAAAACAAAATGTTCACGTGCGATTTTACTTGTTGTTGTTGCCATTAGGGTAAAATATTAAATACAAAAATCTACTTGGAGCTTTTCGGGATTTTTCTACTTTATCTATCGTTTAAAATTGTAACGACAATTATTTATTTTTTGAGAAAATTTCAAAAAAAAAAAATTAAATTTGAATTAAAAAATTATAAAAAAAACACTCTTTAAAACGAAATTATTTCACAACTGTGCCATTCCGCGACTCCAACCAGTTGCTCACTGCACAGCTCATCGATAACTGAAAATTGAAAACTGCTTGCGGCCTGCGGTGATGGTGAAGTTCACAGCTGAGCGCTGAGCTAGCCTGTTTGTTGTTTGGTTTGGCCAGAGTTTTTCTCTGGCTGTTTGTTCTTTTCGTTCATCACACCCCCGTAGGGTAAACCAATAATTATAAGCAATTGACAGCAAAGAATGTTTCGAAAAATAAATAAATTGAATACCGTAAGAGCGGTTAATTTTCTAAAATTAGTTTTCTCTAACAAAACCACCTTTTAAGGAATATTTTGTTTTATAAATATTGATTTTCGTAAAAAATAAATGCTCAGATTCTAATAAGGTTAACGTTGAGGTATAAAAACAGGATGGGTATTGGATAAAAACTGTTGGGGATGTCACATATTCAAAATTATTTAACGACAACTAAAAAAAAAATAGCTAAGTGTATACAATTAGTAGATCTTACAATATTGTTGGATCTGTCAATGAAAAACATTTTTCAATTTCTTACAACCGTGTAGTTTAACAATTAATTGTCAGAAAATTCGTCTGACAATGAATTGTAAGATCATTGTCTGGGGCCTATTGCACCAGTTTACAATTTATAACCACAAATTTGTTTTTTTTCACAAATTTTAGCTTGTAATTAACAATTACAGTTTTTTTTTTTGTGCAACGAAAAATTCTATTTGTCAACAAATTTGCCGTTAGCTATCTGCGGAAAAGAAATAAAAAAAGAAGGTTGAAAGTGGAGAACACGACATAACTTTGAAATTAATTCAAGAGATGGAGGTGCTACGCAGTTTGTAAGATCCTGGATGTCCCGAATATAAGTTGCCAAAAGATATTTTATGGCAAGAATTCGCAGATGCTATAGGTATGACCCAAGATATACAGAATAGAAAGGTAATATATTCCCGCGCAATATTTTGTGTATCTTCTGCGTATATAGAGTAAAGTCGGGTAATATGGACCACCAATCATATTTTTGTTAATAAAACACAAACGGTGTAAGTTTTTTTAAAGATATTTGAAGAAAAAACACATCAGTTAATTCTGATCAAAAAAGTAGCAACAACAAAATAAATTCACTTAATAAAAATATAACAAAAAACAAAAAGTTAAGTAACTCTAAAACGTAAGAAAAAAAAAGTGGAGGGTAATATGGACCACCTTGTCTTCAATCCATTGACGGCTATTTATCCAGTTTGGACTCTGACATATGCCTTACCAAACAATTCACATATATCAAAATCATCAACGGTCGATCATTCATCCTCATCCAGACCGAAAATTTCTTATATTGAAATGGTGGGTAATGTGGACCACTAGTCCAAATACTCCTTTCTTCCCGTGGTCCATATTACCCGCAACATAATGTTTGAAGAAAAAGCAATTTTACAACAAAATGAGACTGTTTACAATAGTTTTATAAATAAAAACCTTAAAACAAATATTCACTTCTTATATTTAAAAAATAAAAGGAGAACAAACTATATTTTTAACTATAGAAAAAAGGAGAAACACCTACGAAAAAAAAAAATCAATGCCTTGGATTTTCTTTTAATCCGGACAACTTCGTGACGCACTACTCCTGACTACTCAAACTATACTGAGTTAAGTTTAAGCAGGTCACGCACAATCGCAACCAATAGTCTCCTCGATTGCATTTGTGTAAGGCGAGAAAAGCTGGTGGTCCATATTAGCCGAGTGGTCCACATTACCCGACTTTACCCTACGTCATCAGAATTACTGTCGACTGACAGCTGCGCTTTTCTTCCTTTATTTTCGCTTGTGAGTTAAACTGCGTATGTTATATTTTGAAAAACTATTTGGTTAAATAAATTAATATGGCAGTTTGTTCTGTTTTTGGTTGTTCCACAAACAATAATAAAAAAAGAAAACAATACACAAATAAAGTGAATAATGTGCCTGTGAAGTTATTTCGTTTTCCAAAAGATTTAATGGTAGCAAAAGCTTGGAAAAGAAAATGTGGCAGAAAAGACGATATAAATTTGAAAACAGCTTCTTCTTCTTAGTTTCCGATTACTATTGGCAGCAACACTTTAACTCCTCCTGGAGCATAGGGCGTCAAAACGGCTTACATTTGCTCAAATCATTTCACTCGGGATCAATATATTCGTAATTTACAACACGAACTTCTGGAATATTCGCCAAAAAGTTGTAAAAAACTTAAAGCCGACGCCATTCCAACAGAAAATCTTCCAATCACCAGTTCTTTAAATAAAGAGAAAATAGAACAAAACAGCAAAAGTATGGATTGCTTGCAAAAATGACAGCGACGTTTGGACATACATAGATGCTTTTATCTATTTTGTCTGATTCTGAGATAGTAAATGAAGACAACAATAGCCTTACTGTTTCAAACAATGAAGAAGAAATGTCAGATGTAAAGTACGATGCTTTGGAGTACCTTGCTGGATACCTTTTAAAACGTTTTAAATCGAAAATTCCAAATATAGAATTTCTTGCTGATAAAGAAGATAGCAGAGGTTTGACATGGACAAATATAATCAATGAAGGGGGTCTTCAGAAGCCAAACGAATCCTTTATTATGCAACTGAAGAAATTAGATTCTATTTTCAACAAATTTAACAATACCCAAGAAGAATACGATCTCGAACCATCTAACAACTACATAAAAAAATTATTTTCTTTAGCAGCCGACTGCTCTTTGGACCCTGAAATTATAAAAACTTTTTTTCGCTGTAAGATGTATTTCAGAATCAGAGTTCAAAATAAAAATATAATAAACAATGTTTGGAAAAAGAAAGATCAGCTTAAAAGAAAATTAAATAAAATCTGTTCTTAAAGTTACATATAATACGAGTATAGTAAATTGTCCTTTTTTTTAAATGAGTGTACGATGAAATGAATAGGTAAGTTGAAGGTGTTGCATTTAATCGTTGTGATGAGTTCTTATTGCTATCTACATCTTTTAACATTAACTTTTATGTATATTAAAATGAATTTGGGAATATATAAATCTTTAATGCAGAATGAGTTAATTTTGGTGTAGAATTGTAACGAGTTAAGGAAGTACTTTTATATTCAAGTTTGCACTCACTTCAACAAATGGAATTCAAGTGACGTCACACGAAAGAGAGAGATAGGATAACGACATGCGCAGTATACTACCTTGTTTTCTGTATATCTTGGGTATGACCATAGCAGGAGACATTTAATTCCAATCTGGAAATCGGAAAAAAACTTCAGGCCAAGGTGCAAATGAAGCAGTTACCATTACCAACAAAAACTGACAGTCAGTTGTGTGTTTACACGGTTGGTAGAAAATCTACCAATCTGTCCAAATCTTTCAGCTAACTGATTGAATGTCTGCCAACCGTGTTAATGCGCAACTTAATTATCAGCTCATTGGTAGATAATTGTCAGACATTGTCAGGTCTGACAATATTGTAAGATCTACCAATCGTGTACACTTATCTTAAGAATTTGGTAAAAATATAAAAACTCTAAAGGCGTTGTCAAACAAAGCTCGTTTTTAATGCGGGGTTGAGATTATTTAAATTGGCGTTGATATTGTCTTGACGCGACGTTCGAACCGCCGCGTTAGAGAGAGATGTCAAAAGCGCATCAAATATTCGAATATTTATTTCCATTTTCTTTCCGAATATCAATTTGCTTTTTAGAAGAATATTCGTTCCGAAACGAGTGGTTTCTAACAAAATCTACAGTTTTTCTATTTTAATGCGCCAATGACACAAAATAACTGATACAAAAATTGTTTTTATGGCGGAGTTAAAAAATATAGATACCACGCTCGCATGCCCGTTGGTCGCGCTCTAATTGACAAGGTCTTAAATCTGTTTTCATGACCTCCATGTTAAAATATGTAACCTGCAGTACTGGTACCTTTATTTATAAAGACGCGGAAAGGGTACGTTTTTATAACAAGAAAAAAGTCTTTTAATAAGAATAAGTCCCAATCGTCCCAAAATGTCCTCATAGTTTCCGTTCAAAACCGTTTATTCGAATACAAATAGAATGCATTCTTATAGTAGCATCTTCAAAGTTAAGATATCAAAAGGGATAAATGAAAAGTAGGGGACTATATTTAAAAATAAAATATTTGGTTATTTCATAGAAAAACAACCACCAGATAACCCTTATTTCAATATTGAATTTTAGATATGTAGCTATATTCTTTATAAATACTTCACATTTACAATTTTCACCTTATTCTAATTTACTGAAAGAATTTATATTTTATAGAATTGTCTAAGAGCTCGCCAATTCCTTTTTATATGCTATATTAATATTTACATTAAATGAAGGGCTATTAATAAAAGTAAAGTATATTTTACAACGAACCAGGTTTTCATGGCGAGTAAGTAGTAGGAATAAGGATACTTGAGACTGGGAACTTTTTTTACGACTTTTTTCATGGTTTTATGGTTTTTAATGGCTTTTTGGGTTTTAATGGCTTTTTAAACGTTTTGTTTTTCTTTGTCGGCATGAGCGGCCCTTTTTATATTGGTTTTTGTTGGCTGTGTTTTTTTATTGCTTTTTAAATGTTTGGTTTTTGTGTTGGAAAAAAAAAGAAAGTATCGGTATTGGAAAATATCAGTCAAGTGCATTTTTTAAAATGTACTGTTGCCCGTTGATGTTTTTCAAGTATCTCGTTGCAGATAGGGATAAATATACATCTGTTTGTCATCAGATATACGGACTTTTTACATGAGGACTTTGACCTAGTGCGATAGGATTTGGTGGTGGTTGTTTTTAACACGTCGTACTGTTGCTGTCCGGTTGTGTGTTTCAAGTGTCGTTGTAGCTAGGAACATATTATTTGTATAGATATTTTTGTTTGTCATCAGGTATGCTGACTGTGTTTAGATGAGGGCATCGGTCCAGTCGGATATTTTTAATAGATTTTTTATTGTTTTGTTTTTTCTCTGCGGTACGAGGCTGCTGGTTTTTGGTTGATTAGTTTCGGGGGTGGGTGAATTATGGATTGGTTAAAGAAGATGTGGTGCATGATGAAAGAAAGAGATCTTTTGTATATTATTTGTATAGATATTTTTGTTTGTCATCAGGTATGCTGACTGGACTGTGTTTAGATGAGGGCATCGGTCCAGTCGTTTTTATTGTTTTTGTTTTTTCTCTGCGGTACGAGGCTGGCTGGTTTTCTTTTGTTGATTTGTTTCAGGGGTGGGTGAATTATGGCTTGGTTAAAGAAGATGTGGTGCATTATGAAAGAAAGAGATCTTTTGTGGAGTTTTAATTGGATTTTGTATATTGAGGATCGGTATTAGGTAATATATGTCAAGTGAATCTTATGCACTAACGTTGAAGCTAGAAACATATGTGTTTTATTTTATGGCTTTTTAGATGAGGGCATCGATCGAGTGCGTTAGAATTTGGTGGTGGTTGAGGGGTTAAAATTGATATGAATTATGTGGTGTGTACTAGCGAGAAGTGTGTGTGTTGGAGTTTGAATTTAAATGAGTAACGATGAGAAGGGATATGTTTTTGTTTCTATTTTTGTTTTAATGGTGTGCCTTGGGATGATGTATTGTTTGATGTTTGAATTAAAAGATTGGTGGTTGCTTGTGCGCAGATGGGCGCACGGTGGTGTGTTGGGGTCTATGGTTGCTATTTTTAAATGAAATGAGTATGAATATATCTTAAATAAAAGTAAATTGAAATCATTGTAATAAAATAAAGCTTTTTATTTTAATAATATACATAAAAGATGGTTTTTATTTATTTTCTTTTGAAATAGGTATCCATGAATTGTGATCGGATGCAAAACCAAGCCATTTTACAAATAATTGATCTTTTTTCCTTCGCAGCACTTTTTCGATTAGATAAGTATCGGGAAACTTAGATTTTTGTAGTTCAAGCTCATAGAACCCGCCTTTTATGGGGTTTCCCTGATAGTCTTCTAACAGATATGTAACTGGATTTGTATGTTGAACTTTGGTTATTTTAAAGATTTCTGTTGTCCAATTCGGTGTGTATCCTTTATCAAATACATGCTTGTATTTACTAATTCTTACAAAATCTCCCACCTTGAACTTTGGAGTAATATGAATTTTGATGTGATCATATATAGTTGAAAGTATTTGCTTTTCATTTGTAGCATTGACTTTGGACGGCTTCATTTTAATAGTGCGATGTTTTGAATTGTTGTACTTTTTAGTTAGTGTATCTATCATATTTATCCAACAGTATGAACCATTAGCACTGAACTCTTTCCACATAAGGTTTTTCAAAGTGCGATTAAATCGTTCGACAATCGAAGCTTTAAGAGGTGAAAATGTTGAATAATGATTGATGTGAAGTTTTTTCATAAGACTTTGAAAAGTAGTGTTGAAAAATTCTTTCCCGTCATCTGTTTGTAAATTGTTGGGAATGCGGCCTTTATTTAATATATTTTCCATAGCTTCAGTGACACTCGATCCGGTTTTATTTTTAATAGGAGCTGTCCAAGCAAATTTAGAAAATGTATCAATTACCGTAAGAAGATATCGATTATTTTCATTATCTGCTGAATATGCCCCCATTTCTACTAGATCAGCTTGCCATAAATCATCAAGCCCCTTGATAATGACTCGCCTTTTTTGGAAATTTCTTCTTGCTGACTTATGCAGTTCTTCGACAACGTCTCTTTTACTCATCTTTTCACAGAATGATTAAAACAACAAAACATTTTACCTTTTTATTAGTTTATTCATTTAAGATTTGTTTATAAAAATTTACAATTCTCTTAATTTTATTAATTTTTATTTTAATTTGAAAACATGCACAAGTATCTGGTCCTTCATAGCACAAGTTTGGTGACCAGTTTGAAGTACAGTTCAGGAAATGAAATTTATTTGGTGACATAATATAATCATCCTTTTCGAATCTCTTTACAAACAAAATACAATTCATAGCTTCTGAAGAGTGTGCCTCATATATGATATGTTGGTTGGATTTTAAAAAGGCTAGAAGATCATCAATGACTAATTTAATTTTAAAAGAAGACATGTTTTTCGTTTGAATTATGAATGGAAACTGAATTCAAAATAAAGTAAATAAGAAACATTATTTTTAAAAATATTTATTTTAATCTTTCATACAACGACATTATTTTTTTAATTCTTATCAACCTATTTTCAACCATATAGCATGCACATGTATCTGGTCCTTCTTTGCATAAATTTGAAGACCACGGACAGGTAGGAAAATGGCAACCATAATCAGATGTTGTCGAAGATACATTGATAAATCGTTTCAAGAAGACCATGCAGTTCAAAAGTTCCGTATGATGTTCGTCTAGTAAGATGTTCTTATTTTTAATAACGAATTTTAAGATTTGATCAAAAATCAATGTGGGGTTTATTTTGGGCATCGCGATTTAATGACTGTTCACCTAGGTATTTAAGTAAAGACTAAATTGATTTTAAGTAGACATTAGACATGATATGTTTTCCCTTGTTAAAGTATTTTTCAATTTCGATTTGAAAGCTTTGTCTTAATTGACCAGTTTGCTGATCAACATAGCTTTTGGAAGCAGCGTCTCCTTGTTCTTCAGGTTCCTGAATGTTTTTTAATCGTTTTCCATTTATGTTGTAATCACCGTTTTCTGTTTTGAGAAATCCCTCGCCAGGTGGTCCAGGCAATCCTGACTCGCCCTGCGGTCCCGGCTCTCCTTGTTTGCCTCTTGGACCCCTAGGTGGGGTCCTATATGAATAACGACCAAATTTATCAACACTCATTTTTTTTATTCGATAATATCGGCTTCTTTAAGTTCTTCAATAATTGAAACAATTTCGTTAGAATGATTGTTATTTCCAGCTTGTTGTGAAGCAATGAGAAGTCTCATTCGATCTACAAGCTCATTAGGGTTATCCCAAAATATATAGTCCTTTTTCAGTTTTGATAATTGCATCAATCCATTTCCCGATTGTGGTGTTGATAGTGAATGTGTTGGATTATTAGAAGTATTTGTATTGAATCCTAATAATTTCTTAATTATTTTCGTATACTTATGACCCCGATTGCCACGTATTTGTCCGTGTGAATCATGACCAACCCTATGTGTATTTGTTTCATATAATATGGTCTTATAATTTTTTAAATCTTCATCAGTGTAGATGCTTTTATCTGGTATTTTCTTAAATATAAGCTCATACAAACCATTTGTTCCTTCAAAGGTTTTATTTTTTATTTGTATATCTTTTCCAAGAATGATTAATTCACCATTTCCAATGTACCACTTCTCATCTTTTGAATATACCCCATACGTTTTATCAAGCGTGTTTGAATTATTTATAAACAAATCTACGTATTTTTTAGGTGTATCATGGAATTCTTCTTGTAATATGAGCTCTGAAAAGTTACGGTGGTTAAGGCTTTTCTTTGGTCGTTTTGGGGTGATGCTATCAGTTAATTCAGGTGAACTGTTAATAAAAGTGTTTGGTGTGATGAATTCATCTCTTAAATATTTTTCCTTTGCTGGGCTTTCAAATTCATTTTCTTGTACTTGTTGTTGTTTAAATTTGCGTTTTGTTTTGTTAATAGGACTTTCAATAAAGTAATTTTGATTTTGTTCTTCTTGTTTTGTGTTTGATTTTTTCACTAACTCATTTAGGGGTCTGGTAATGGGTCTTAGAGTTTCCTCAATTTCGGTTTCGTAAGCTTCTCTACCAGTCCTTAGAGCTTTGTATTTCTTTCGCAGAGCATCGGTGGTTTTAATAAGCTCCTTTGTTAGTTTTTCGTCTATGTTAATCATATTCTAAGATTTATTTCTTCATACAAATGCAGTTGAAAAATAAGACTCGAAGTTGTTGGAAAAGCCTTTCGATGGTTTTCAAACTGAATTTTATATTGTAGCTACTGGTCTTAACTGTTAAATACTGCGTCTCAAACTGGTTTGAACCGCTTTTTACTGCTATAATCTGCTCACTGAACTGCTCTGTACTGCTCTTATAGAACATAACTGTTCATATGATGCAAAAATCAAAAATTTTGTCTATTTTATAACTTGAGGAAGCAGTCAAAGCCTTTTCTATAACGACCTTCATTCAAAGGGCTGTCCTTATCAATTACCAAAAAACCATAATTTGTGTTCCAGCATTCTGCACATACCTTTTGAAACATTTTAAATGTCATATCCGAATTGACATGATCATTATAAACGTGTTTTAAATTCATATCGTCCTGTTTGAAGATGATTAGAAAATTCGCATTGTCTCGAATTAAGTGTTTCGGTATTCTTGTATATGTTTGGCACAAATAAAAACTATCGATGTGATGATGTCGTCCCATACTAAAATACACTCGAATTGTGTCTTGTTTTTCACAGGCAATATCGTCAAAGATGAATATAGAATTTGGCTTAGCGTCTTCGGGTCGAATAACATCACTGTTATTGGAAAATGTAAAAAAACCCATATTTTTCACTGGTTTTATGGCTTTTCGCAAAAACTCATACTTCGGTTGATGTAGAGATTTAGAATATATATAGATATTTTCAAATTTCAAGCCGTTTGGGTGTAGGAGTAAACTCATCATAACATTTGTTTTTCCACAGTTTGAGGGACCAGTAATTAACCCCCTTATACTATACGGAAACAGTTTACTATGTTTTTTTGTTTCAATATTGCTAGCCAATTCCATATTTTTTACTGGTAATTGGTATTGTTGTTTAACGAATCGCATATTGATAAAAACTAAATAATAACTTTTATATGCGAAGTTTATATTCGAAACCCGTCATATCGTTTTCATCTCTCGCAACGTAAAGATGATCATATAAAATGATTGATTATTTAAAAAATTGCAACAGTCAGCGAAACATTGTGAAAGGGGAAGGTTTATTAAACACTGTAATAAACAAACTACCACTCGAACTACATCTACCTGGTTATCAATACTGTGGACCTGGAACAAAACTTCAAGAACGTTTAGCTCGAAGGGATCCGGGGATTAATTTGCTTGATCAAGCGTGCAAACAGCATGATATATCTTATTCTAAATTTACAAATACAAGTGATCGGCATATAGCTGATAAGATTTTATCTGAAAAAGCTTGGCAACGAGTAAAATCCAAGGACGCTAGTATAGCTGAACGTGCAAATGCACTATTGGTTACCAATCTTATGAAGGCAAAAGTAAAATTAGGCATGGGGTGCTCTAAGAATACAGACAAAAAGGCTAGAAATCAGCTAAAAACGAGTTGTTCAGAGCATAAAAACGGTGTTAAGAAGTCTAAAAAAGATAGCAAGACTAAACAAGTCTCATTGAGGAAAGTAATTAAGATTATTGGAAATAATCTCAAACGTAAAAAACCATTCAACATAGAAAATGCAATTAAAATAGCATTATCATCGGCTAAGAAAACTGTTAGAAAAAACAGTAATAACATTAAGACACCGCGAGTTATTTCAGTACCAAAACTTGGTGGAGTACTTCCTTTCCTCGTTCCTTTATTTGCTGGACTTTCGGCTCTTGGAGCTTTAACAGGAGGCGCTGCAGGAGTAGCCAAAGCTGTCAATAATATTAGTATTGCTAAAAAAGATCTGGAGGAGAAAAAACGTCATAATGAAAAAATGGAATCGATTGCAGTTGGACATGGCTTACACCTTAAACCTTATAAAAAAGGACTGGGGCTTTATTTAAATCCACAGGAAAAAAACTTCTAGGTTCGCTACCCAATCGTGCATTAAATGAAATAGACTTGAAAAATTTTGCAACCAATTTAATTCCAAATTTTCGAGGAGTTTTCATGCGTGATAATTTACCAACGACTGGACCTTTAAAAAATGAGTGTGGGATTGTCAATCTTGATTGCTCAACAGGTCCTGGGACACACTGGGTAGCGTATAATAAAAGAGGTAGCCAAACTGAATATTTTGATAGCTTTGGAAATCTTCAACCTCCTATTGAAATAATAAATTATTTGGGTGAAAAACTTAATTATAATTATTCTAATTATCAAAGTTATGACTCTTTTAATTGTGGTCATTTATGTTTAAGATTTTTATATGATTGTTATTTTAAATAAATAAACAGTTTTATTTAAAAATGATTTCATTGTTTTTCTTATCACCATGGCGTTGACACTTACGCTAAGCGGAAGAAGTTCCCATCTATCTGCTGAATACTTTCCACCTTTGAACCTGGATCAGTATTACGTTTGTGGATTGATTGATTTTCAAACCTACAACTCTATACCGAATGTAGATGAGCGTAACAATTTGTTCCATATAGGGGAATATGAAATTGAAATACCAACTGGGACTTATGAAATTGATGACATTGCAAAATTTATTTCCGAAGAATTATTATTGCGAAATTCTACGGCTGTAGTTAGAATAGAAGCAAATAATAACACAATGATGTCTGAAATCGAAAGCAATGAGAAAATATATTTCAATAAGGATAGAACTATTGGAAAATTACTGGGTTTCAGTAAATGTATTCTTGACTCCGATGTGTTACATTTGTCGGATTTACCTGTTGATATAAATAAGGTGAATATAATACGAGTTGAGTGTAATATCATTACTGGCTCCTATTTTAACAATAGTCCTGTACATACTATACATGAATTTTCTCCAGAAACTGGGGCAGGGTATAAAATTATAGAAGTTCCCAGAAATGTCATCTATTTACCTGTGAACGTCAAACGAATAAGCAGTCTAACATTAAAACTCGTGGACCAAGACGGTGACTTGATAAACTTCAGGGGAGAAAGAATAACTGTGCGATTGCATTTAATTCCAAAATCACAATAATGTTGATCTATAATAGTTATTATAAAATAGATACCAAAGGTTATCATTCATTTAGTCCTAATACAACAGCAACACTATCAAGACCAGAACTTTCATCTGAAAACAAAACCTATCTTCTTGCATTAGGATTTAAACTAAAATAATGAGCAATATGAACGAAATATTAAATATTACTCATGGACCGAGCTATGATAACAGCATATCTAAGTTTGAGTACCATAGTTACTCGCCATTCCTCCAGTCCTTCAATCCAAGTGATGAAATTCGTATCCCTATACAACAACAGGACTTGTGCATTTTACCCTGTGAAAGCTACATTTATATAGAGGGAAGTCTAACAAAATCAGATGGAGAGCCTTCTTCTACTGGGAAATTAGCAAATAATGCTATGGCATTTCTTTTTGAAGAAATACATTATGAGCTAAATGGAGTGGACATTGAGAGCAACAAAAACGTTGGCATTACAACATCAATGAAAAATTATATATCATTGAATGAGAATGAAAGTAAAAGCTTAGAAAATGCTTCATGGACTGGAAACTCCACCGTTACACCTGTATCAGGTACTTTTAATTTTTGCATACCACTAAAAAATCTGTTGGGATTTGCTGAAGACTATAAAAAGATTATAGTAAATGCAAGACATGAATTGATTCTAATTCGTACTCGAAGTAATGAGAATGCCTACTATTCTGACGAAGAATTAAAACTTTCAATTTTTAAGTTGCAATGGAGAGTTCCTCATATAACATTATCCGATTCAAATAAACTTACATTATTGAAACAAATTCAGTTAAATCCAATTCAAATTCATTTTCGGAATTGGGAAATGTACGAATACCCAACACTACCAACTAACACTGATCATGTATGGACAGTTAAAACTTCAAGTCAACTTGAGAAGCCAAGATATGTTATTATTGCTCTACAAACCGATAAAAAAAACCAACGAACCAAGGATGCCAGCAAATTCGACCATTGCGAAGTTAGCAATATAAAGGTGCATTTAAACTCTGAATCTTACCCTCGTGAAGATTTAAATCTTAAATATGAACTAGACCGGTATGCCATTCTCTATGAAATGTACAGTAAATTTCAACACTCATATTATCAGAAACAATCACAACCACTTTTATCTCGACAAGACTTTAAGGATATCGCCCCAATAATGGTGATTGATTGTTCCCGTCAAAATGAATCAATTAAAACAGGACCAGTAGATGTAAAAATTGAGCTTAAGACAACAATTCCAGTTCCAGCTTCAACAACTATGTATTGCCTTATACTTCATGATCGTATAATTAAGTATAATCCCTTAACAGGAGAAGTTAACAAACTCACTTAATTTTATTGTCATCATTATTGTAAGCTTGTCAGTAGAAAAAGTGAGTTTATCAAGAACGTATCTTAAATATGAATACCTATATTGTAGACTTTCAAGGATTTGGAGTATTTAACAATGGCTTCATTT
Source organism: Philhelius festivus (assembly GCA_963931855.1). Taxonomy (NCBI): domain Eukaryota; kingdom Metazoa; phylum Arthropoda; class Insecta; order Diptera; family Syrphidae; genus Philhelius; species Philhelius festivus. Next base: position 53,453,306 of record OZ007556.1, on the reverse strand, counting down.
TGAAAGAAATCGCTGTATTTCATAATGACCACCATCATCATTTCATTGTTAATTCTCCATTTAATTTAAATCTTCTGTCCACACCACTTAGAAGGCAGGCAAGTTGGTTATATCAAAATTATCATGGATTAACCTGGAATAGTGGGTTTACAAATTTTTCTCGAGTAAAGATATTTCTTCGAGAACAAATCCAAAGTGGAGTTGTTTACGTTAAAGGAACTGAAAAATCGCAATGGCTTAGAGAATTACTCAATAGCGAAAACATAGAAGTCATTAACCTAGAAGATATCTACAGCTGTCCAAGTTTAAAGGAACTCCGAAGAATTTTTCCTAATCAAATAAAATGCCTAAGCCATGGAAAATGTTGCGCCCTTCAAAATGTTTATCTTTTAAGCAAGTTCATAAGACAAGCAAACCTGTTGTAAAATAAATACAATTAATAAATAAAACAACAAATCTTGTGTATATGTATGTATATATTTTTTTATTTCATCAACTAGAATAATGTCTTTTAAAACCGTACGGTACGGAACTATGATCTTCGAGAAAACGACGTTTTTCTGCTTTGGGTTTATATGTCTTAACCTCTTCCACAGTAATCACTTGATGTTCTCTGGTTCGTCTTATGTTATTAGACTTAATAACTATGCTGTCATCATATTCTGCAGAAAAGTTTAATACCGCTTCTTTTATTGAATCAAAATTAATTTTTTGGGATGATTCATAGTTCAGGAAGATGCCCTTTACCTTACACACAATGTGTTCACTATTATCCTTAGTGCTGTAGACTTTATAGGCGTAATTTTTTGGCCCGCCACTAACAAATTCAGTGATGTAACTCCCTTGACCATAGCTCTCTAATTCGTCAGTCATATCACCTATAAATTCTCCAGTAGGAGGATCCGGTTCTCCTTGACAGCTTACATAGATAACGGAATCAGTATCATAGTAGAGAACTTTTTCTTTAAGTTTTTCCAAGTAAGTGTACAATTTAAGACGGGCTTGTGTTGTTGTATATGCGGCAATACAAACATTTACCGTGGGGAGGGAGTCAGCAGCTTCTTCTTTTAACTCAAAATTAACCACAATATTGTCTTCATTGATTGGTAAAATATGCAAGACTTCAATAGAAGGATGAGTTAGCAGAAGATACAGATCTGAAGGTTTGTTCAAGATACAAGTTTTAGTATGATTTTCCCGTTGTCCGAATTTACCCCAAAAAGAATTCAAAATAAGTTTGGCTAGTGATCTTTTCCCAGGATTGTTTTCTATTTCAGAAAACTCTAGCTCTATATTTTCCTTTTCTAGAAAATCAGCAACATATTTGTTTTTATCTTCTTCAGATGTGCATGTACTCGGCCATCCTGATGCTTCTTGTTTTATTTTTAGGTATGTATTCATCATACGAGTAAATAGACCATCGGAACTCGTATCTGGATTATACTGAGTAACATCATATTCCCAAATTTCAAAAACAGCAAGTAGCTTATACCCCATTTCAACTGCTTTCACAACTTCTTCGATTACCCAGGTTCCAAGTAATGCTCTTTCGTCATCAGAATGAGTGCAGATTTGTTCTTGAGTTTTTTTACTACTGCAAGTTCTACATAAGGAAAACATCAGCTTATTATTCTGCTTCATAGGTAAGACCGGATGAAATAAATTTTCTGGCGGAAGAATTTTGCATTTTACGAGTCCATTTATACCCTCGAGTTCCAAAGCAGAGCAAATATCATCGTTAGCAGTGTGAATTTTTGGGTGACCAACAGGGAATTTTCCATTTTTGCAAACCCAGGGGTAAAGAGAACATACGTCTATGTATTTTATTTTTTCTCCCTCCTTACATTTATAGTAATTAAATGTATTTCCTGTCCGTCCACCATAAAAAGCATCTCGAGGATTCAAAGGTGTGTTCTGTATTAATGGATGATCATCCAAGAAATTGAGTTCTTCATTATTTAGGAATTTTTGTTGAGTCTGAAATTCACAGTGCCACATTTCAATTACTTCGTAATCAAATGACCTTAATCGTGTTGTTTTGGCTAACGTTCTCTCATATCTTTGATTCAGGGTGTCGTATTTGTCTTCTGATAAAGGCTCGTCTCGTTTATGTTTTAAACAAGTAGGATGACCGTGATAAAAACAACCATGGAACTCGAAAATCTGTTTCGTTTCTTCACAAAAACCATCGACTTTAATCCCATTTACTACCGGTTCTCTCCCTTTAGCGGCATGCTTTATGTCAATTTTTCGCTTCTTTTGCTCCCAAATCAACCATTTGATTGCAACTGTTGATTGATTATCTGTGCATCTATACCCGTTTTTAGGTATAAGCCCAATTGTATTTGGTTGCAGAAAGTTCCGTCTGAACACGAGGTTACAAGCTGATGCTATTGTTGTTCCTTCCAAAAATGGTTCAACATTGCTTTGATCGAGGAACAATTGTCTAAACTTTAAACAAGTCTCAGCCAAAATTTTAACATCGCTAATGCAATATTCTACTAGTTCACGCTCCATGTTAAAGCTATCGTTTTGATGTTCCGCATACCATTTTAAAAAGTCGTCACGATCTTCAGCTTTCATGGAATCCGGACTGTAGTATTCTATTGCAGGTAGCTTCCCGATGTATTTAGCATTTTCCTTTATATTGAAAAAATGCGGAAAATAACCTTTTTTTAAAACAGGTGAAAGTTGGAATGCTTTGGGGAGTTTTGAAAGTGCCATCGGAAAGTAGTTTAATGAATCTAAGAACTTTATATTTGCAATTTCCATTAATATAATTTTACTTCCTCGCATGATTAATATTGGGGTCAATTTTGTATGTTCCAATATGTAATTTAACACAAATTGGTGATCGTAGGATTGCCCATTATGTGCTATCACAACTACTTTTTTAAACTTTTGCCGAACATGAAGTATGTGTTTCAGAAATTGAGCTACAACACTTTCGTCTTCTTTTTCCTTAATTATGTTTAGCGATAGATTACACTTTTGACAGAAGTACAAATTTGGAACATGTAAACAGTGATCACACTTTTGTTGAAAAACACATAAATTGGGTTCATGCAATTTTATCGGAGTAGCTAATACTTCGCTTGCAATCGTTATCATTTTTTCGCCTATTACTCTCTCTTGGCGACTCTCCAAATCATAAAAGATGTACAGGATGCCTTTACATGCGGGTGTTCTGTTATCTGGCTGAATGAAGCACATGTGATCTTTTGCTACATGTTTACTACACATCTTGCAGAAATATTCATCGCAGATATGTTGGCGACTTCCTCCGTATGTTTTAAGGCATAAAAGACATTTTTGCATTTTTTCACAAATTGAATTTTTACCTGTTGAATTGCTCGCTTTGTGATTGTCGAAACAGTTTTTTCCTCTAAAATTTCGATTGCAATCTTCACACATGATTTCTTTTTCATTTCTGAGGCAGCTTGGTGTGTTTTGACATTGTGGGCAGGATCGTTTACATCTATGCTGACTTTTTGAATTGTATGGGACATGGCAATCTTCACAATAATATCCACAACAAAATGCAGCAGTTAACGATGTTATAACATTAAAATGATTGTTATAATAAAGCAAATTAATACTCTTCTTTTCTTCAGCATCTTGAGCGGGAAATCCTTCAAATATCACCTTTTGTCCCTTTGACCCATACTCGTACACAGTCACCTTATATTCCTTTAAATGATTTTGGAATATTTTCAGCTCCGGAATTCCACAACCTTCAGTCGGTACACTTATGTGTGCATCATTTATGAGTTGAAGGGCTCTTTGGGATTGAATTTTCCCAATGTCTCGTCTGATTTTTGCCTTTAGGTTGTTTTCCTTATCTGCATACACTTTACCCACAACTAAAGCGCGAGGCAAGCATAAATTGTCATTGTTTTTTATGCTGATTATGCCTCGGCGATTAATGCATTCCTCAGTGAATGTATTATATTTCCCACTTTGGACTTTTCCTGTTCCTGAAGGGAGCTTAACCGACGTTATGGTCAAAGAAAAATCATCCGTGCTCAAACCTTCCGAATTGCTCTGAAAGATCTTAGCAATCATCTCCCATACGTCGCTAAATTTCACATTTGCACAATCTTTAAAGTTGATCCACCCATTTCCTCGTTCAGCACTGAAACTCTTCCCGCAAAAAGTAATTCCTACTTTATCTGCAGGGCTGACGTCCTTTAGCGCATGTTTAAACATGTCGTTGACTGCTTCCCTGATCCATGATGTTGGTTCTTCCCTCTCGGGAATGGGTTTAATCCTGAATTGAATTTTTCTACCCATTAGGTCGAACCGCTTAATTTTTGTCTCCAACTCGCTGATTATCTGGATTCGCTAGAAAAGTAATAAACAGAAAAACAACATAATCTTGAGAAAAACCAAAACCAAACAAAAAAAATAATAAAAAACAATTCAATTCAATTTTTTTTTTATTTATTTTAAGGTATTAAAAACATATTTTTTCTATTCTATACGTTTCAATGAGAAAACTAATAGATAGAGAAACGCATATCATATGCATTTAGCATATAGCAAAACCAAGAGGAAAATGAACGACAATAAGAACAAAAAAAAAATGTTTTGAAGTTAGAATCAAGAAAAATTTTATTTAATATAAGGAGTTATAAAAAATATGCTTTTGACTGAGAGGAATTGAAAATTCCTCTTTATTTTTTGTTTTGCTGCCGGTAGGAAGTTTTACCTCCACTTTTTCTGTCGGTTGTTGTTGTTGTTGCTGCTGCTGCTGCTGTTGTTGTTGTTGTTGTTGTTGTTGTTGAAGTTGTGGTTGATGCTGCTGTTGCTGATGTTGTTGTTGTTGTTGCTGCTGTTGTTGCTGGATTTTCTCGTGAAAATCCAACTTGAATGATTGGTCCCAGGGCTCGACGACCTCTAACGCCAAATTGGGGAGCTCCGCGATGTCATCGTCGTCAAATTGCCCAGCACATCTTTTTGGCAAGAAGACCGATGAGTTTTCTAACTCCAGCAAAATTTGCTGACCGTAGCGCGTTGTGCATCGTTTTGCTTTTACAATATTATACCGCTTTTTTAGCGTTAAATTTTTAAGGCTGGTCAATGGTTTATTAATTTGCTTGTCAGCAAAAACATTAGCGTTAGCGCGTATTTTGTTTAATAAGGAAGACATTTTTTTTTTGAAATTTACGTATAATTATTTTTAAACTGACGTTCACTTTTTGTGTTGGAATACAACTGAATTAAAAACTAAAGAAAGACCTAGTTTTATACTCTTGAGTGCGTTTTTCTACAAATATGTATTTCATGATGGTCATTGGGAACGGGATTTTTTTTTTTATGATGAGCTTGGTTTTTTTATGATTATAAATTCCTATTCCTAAAGTATTAAACCTCCTCTTTGTTAAGAGGAACGTGCCTTTTTTAAAAATTATTTTGTGTCAAGTGTTGAATTCCCCAATTAATGTCCCCCATTTTTTCCTTGTTTCGGTAATTAAATCTTCTGAATTTTATTATGAAATTAAAAGTGTTGAGAATATCAGCTTACTTGCTTGTTGCTTCATGGTGAAAAAATTCATGATATGGAATTTTTCTTATTCATCTTTAGACTTTAGAAAATCAAATAAAATTTTTAATTTATTGGATGATTGACTTCAAGTAATTTCAAATTATTTCCATTGGAGTTTCATAAGTGAAGTTATTGATTGTAGTCGTATTTCGCCAAGTGACCAAATACATATACTTCTCTTAATTGATTGCTTTTCTATGGCGTACATTCCTTATATTAATGATTTCGAGACTTAACGATAAGGGCAGTTATAAATGAAAAACTCAAGTGTTGGGTATATCGGCTTGCTTGCTATTATTTCTCATGTGGAGTTTTCTTATTCATCTTCCTCATTATCAATGGGCTTGATGATTATGGCAATCTGATCTAGTCGGTATGGGGCATATTGGACAGACAATGGAAATAATCGCGTGTAACTGTTCTTTGTTTAAAAACTTCATTATGGGACGACATCATCACATCAATAGTTTTTCTTACACTCAAAATAGCGAGCGGAACCATACAACACGTTATGGCGCACAAGCAACATCATCTCCTAATTTTAACATCATATAAGTAGTACACGCTATACAAAAATATAGAAACGAACACGTATAACAAAACTACTCACACCTCAGTACCCTTATCATTATATTCCTTAAAAAAAAAAAAGAAAAAAACACCACATAATTCATATCAATTTTAACCCTCAACCACCACCAAATTCTAACGCACTCGATCGATGCCCTCATCTAAAAAGTCATAAAATAAAACACATATGTTTCTAGCTTCAACATTAGTGCATAAGATTCACTTGACATATATTATATTGAGGATCGGTATCCTCAATATACAAAAACCAATTAAAACTCCACAAAAGATCTCTTTCTTTCATAATGCACCACATCTTCTTTAACCCAGCCATAATTCACCCACCCCCGAAACAAATCAACAAAAAACCAGCAGCCTCGTACCGCAGAGAAAAAACAAAACAATAAAAAATCTATTAAAAATATCCGACTGGACCGATGCCCTCATCTAAACACAGTCAGCATACCTGATGACAAACAAAAATATCTATACAAATAATAATATGTTCCTAGCTACAACGACACTTGAAACACACAACCGGACAGCAACAGTACGACGTGTTAAAAACAACCACCACCAAATCCTATCGCACTAGGTCAAAGTCCTCATGTAAAAAGTCCGTATATCTGATGACAAACAGATGTATATTTATCCCTATCTGCAACGAGATACTTGAAAAAACATCAACGGACAACAGTACATTTTAAAAAAAATGCACTTGACTGATATTTTCCAATACCGATCCTCAATGACAATGTCAAAATACTTTCTTTTTTTTTTCCAACACAAAAACCAAACATTTAAAAAGCAATAAAAAACACAGCCAACAAAAACCAATATAAAAAGGGTCATACAAAAAAGAAAAACTGAACCGAATTGTGCGCCGCTCATGCCGACAAAGAAAAACAAAACGTTTAAAAAGCCATTAAAACCCAAAAAGCCATTAAAAACCATAAAACCATGAAAAAAGTCGTAAAAAAAGTTCCCAGTCTCAAGTATCCTTATTCCTACTACTCGAGTAAGTTAACTATTCTGATAGATAAACGGTGCGATTTTGGTCAGAAAAAAAAATGAATTAGATATTTAAATTCATATACCTTACGTCTATTGCTCTTAACGTCCGCTTAAAATATATGATTGCAAGAAATGTGTCATGTTATGAATATTTCTTAAATATTTTTATTTATTTTTTGTCCTCACAGAAGAAATAACTTTTAACGTTTTATGATACCCTAATTTCACCGGACACATATTTTATCATAAGACATATGTACAATATGCTATGTTTGCTGGACAGCTAGATTGCAAAAAAAATTACATGCAATAATTTTAAATATTTTCTTGAGGCTTAAGAGAGTAAAATCGAAGCATCAATCTAATTTCTTTGAAAAAGCTGAATTTCGTGGTAGCTCGTTCACTACCACCAGTTTTTGTTAATCAAAAGGCATTTGATGTGAAGGAAATATGGTTATGTATACAAAACTGGGTATTATACCAAAAGTGTTTTCTGACTTTTCCGTTGTTAAACCGAAGTAACTCATTTAAAAACAGCATTTTTTACTAAATGCACTGACTAAAGAAAATTTATAATTGTTAGGTTCATTTTTGAGGCGCACTACTAGAATGTGGAATAGTTTGCCCTTCTCGATTTTTCTCCATTATTGTGATATACAAGCTTTCAAAACCAATTTGTATCAATATTTCCTAAACGCTCGCTTTATGTTACACCGTTCCATAAGGGTATAGTCATATAACAAGGAACATTAAAAAAAAAATAAAAAAAAAAAAGAAACACCTTGTAATGGATGGCTTAATCTATCGATCTTTTATAATTTATTCATTTTGAACGTGAGGGTTCTTCTAACTACCACTTTTTCTTGTTTTCGGATAAGCTTACGAAAAACAATTTCAGAACCTTATATCTTTTTCCCGTGTAAAATACAACAACAAGTTGGTTTTAAGCGAAGAAATGGGTACGAAAAAACTCACCTAATGTTATTATATTAAGTAAACACTCATATTAAAATTTTACGGTCATTCAGTTATGTTTCCTCAAGGGAGCCTTCTCATTGAGTGTCTAAATCTAGTGACAAATCTCTATCAATCCTGTGTGAAATATCTGCACTAATTGTAAACAGTCTATTGGATAAAGGATGACGACGACACATTCCAATTCCTCTACAATACGTTATCGGATCAGACTGGAATTTCATGCACAAATTAAGACACTGAACAACATGATAAATTTTGTAGGTGCTTTAGGCCTCCAGGAAATTTTTTAAGCTCTAATCCGCTTAACCCGTTAAGAAAACATTATTAATGGTAAATTTAATAAACCAATTAGCAAATAAGTTTAACGAAAACGCAAATAACCAAGACAAATCAATTTACCCAAAAAGTATACATATTTAAACTACAAGCAAATCATTTAAACTAATAATTATCATTATAATAGAACCACATTTGTTCTGATATATGTTTATTTATTCTTAAGATGTTTATAAAAAAAAAATAAACTAAACGGAGACATAGGGTATAACACAATAAAAATAAATGTTGACCCTAAGCAAATCTCTATTTTTTCTTGTCTTCAGCTCCATAAACATGATAAACATAAACTCAGACGCTCTTCGTGTCTGCCTCTGCTGTGTTAAATTGAGTGAGTTGAAATGGTTGGTAATGGTGGCACATAGTAGTGTTGCTGTGGTGACTGATGATAAGAGCACTGTATAATTTGTCATTGATTTTTGATTTCAGTCGTTTTTTTAATGTAATAACATAAGACTAAATGTGTTGCTTGTCATTCAAAATAATCATTACTTTCCATTGGCGTACAGCTAAAAGTATAAGTCAGATTTCGGATACTGTTCGAGTTAACTGGGATAACTGCCTTCTACAAGGCTACAGAAAGTTAATCTTGCAAGGTGTCCAGGGTAGTTTGGTAATCCATGCGAAGCTAGTGATAAAACTAAAAGGGCCTTAAAGTGGGCTTAAATAGATAGGTGAATTAATTTAGTGATTTATGCATCTACTTGAGCTGTTAATACCGGATTTAAAGTCAGAAGTAAAGAATTTTAACTATAAGATACATAGATAGATAGATGTCCTACGTTGACACCATATTGCGGTAAATTCGTGCGGTAGGACTTTTCTCCTTATAGCCATCTTAATAAGAGTCAAGATCCCGTTATAAATCAAATGTATAAGACCTTAAAAGTCCTAGAAATTCAAAATATCAACCACGATTGCCTTCTAAGAACATTGTTAATGCCTTCATACAAAATGTTGGTATAATTATTTACATTTGAGGTTTATTCAAACCAATTTTTTGAATTTTCTCTTTGAACATTGGCAACTCATCCAAAACTTAGAAATTCAATCTTTTAAGCCTGTTGCTTTTTATTGTACTTTTTATAAAGATTGGCAACTCATACAAAACTTAGCAATTCATTCCTTCCTTCAAGCTTCAACCCTGATAGTTGTTATCAATTTGAAATTGAGTAGTTTCCATTAAAAGAGTGCAATCAAGTACGAAACTCAATAACATAGAAAACAAAGACCAAGGTTGAAATATTATAAGGCAGGTGGCACAACAAAGCGGCTCAACTATGCGAGCACGAGCATAAACCTGTAATCAATTTAAATTTAAAGAGAACACAAATCTGAGTGATGTTTCTCTTTCAAAAATGAAAGAAAAGAAATTTTTATGAACCTGAGAGCCTATGGTATGATAACATAAAACAGTGCACCTAGTTTTTAAATTAAAAAAAAAAATTGGCCGCCAAATCTTTATCATTTTAAGTAGGTAGGTACTCACTTAAGCCTCATGATAAAGATAAAAGGTATTTTTCCTTAATCTTCTTGTCTTCATTTTAATTATACTAAGCTTCTCGTTCCTGATAAATAAATATCTAAATAAATTGGTTCACTTTTAAATAATAATTACTTTGGAACCTTCATCCGTGGAAGTTCAATGAAATCAGGTAAATTGTTCACAAATTGATTAACCCACTGCCTATAAAGTGTTTTTCTCCGGTCACCTGTTACTTTTACCAACACCGGCAACCAAGAACAAACAACAAAGTAGCAGCTGGTGATGACGTTACAGGTTTTGTTCCCAGCGCATGGTCATTCGTCATCATCATCGTCATCTTCATAGTCATAGTTTTTCTCATCAACGATTATAAACAAGAACAAAAAAGAAGCAAAAGAAAACACTGTTATCATGACGTCAGAGTTTTTTCATCATGCCGTCTTCTATTTCCTTAGTCTACTTTATGTCATGTTTCTTGAACTTGGTTGGTTAGTTGGTGTACGTTAGGTACTTCTTGGATCGAGTGAACGATAAAATATTAAAAAAGTACCTATGTACATACATAATATGTACATAATGTATGTATGTACATTGTACAAACATTTTTTTAATGAAGAAATACCGCAAACAAAATTGTACGAAAAATGAGAGTTGCCATGCATTTAAATAAGAAGAACTCGAGTGTTTATGTATTGCTATGGACAAACTAAATATGTACTTACATAGGTACATACATATGTACATATGTATGTCACATAAATTATATAAATTTTAATTTCTTCTAAAATGTTCTAAAGTGAAGGCAACGAAAATGAATAGGTACTTATTTGAATTCAAATTGATTTTCTTTTGTTCGTTCTTGTTGATTCTCAGAAATGTATGTATCCTTTGTATGCGATATTTCCTTGTATTTCTTCTGTTTTGAATTGGCGGTTAATTCTATATGTTTGTATGCACATTAGAAACGTACATTCATATTTCCTATGATTTAAATAAAGATAAGAGAGGATTTTATTATTACACTGTTAGTACCCCTGTGTTCGCTGGTTTTTGGTTAATTTTCATAGTCAAAAATCAAGTTTAGATACTGACTTAATTTATGATGCGGTAGAAAGTAATTTTCCAGCACAAGTAGTTTTTTCCTTATAAACGGACAAGACTTAGCCAGCTACGATTTATTTATATAGAAGATTATTTTGATTACTGATTTTATAGTCTGATTAATGAGATGTGTGGGGAATCTGAATCGATTTTAAGATTTTTACAATTGGCGAGACAATAAAATTGAGTCCCCTTGCAGATCATTCATTTAACTTTTAGGATTATTTTAAATCTGTTTAGTGAATAATAATAACAATTTCTTTAATTAAGAATTCAGTTCACAACCATGTTTTTAGTTCAAATTGAATGCTTGTTTATAAGCCGCTGCAAAAAATATTTTTGTCAGGGGTGCACTACTCATTGTGAGAAATTAACAAATCATCCAAGAGTATCTCTTATTATGAGTTCATATGCTTCTGAAATTTGTTCCTAAATCCTAATACTCATATTTTTATATAGAACGTTTTTAAAATTCTAAGAATCTTAAGCATAAGGGTAAGTTCATGCGATCTAGTCGTGCATTTTATTTTATTGAGGCTTAAAAAATACCATCCGACTTTTTTGGTACATTTTCCATAAATTTGCCAAATCAGTCGGTATGTCCTCAAGTGATGATCTTTTATACATACTTGCGGCAATTGATTTCTATTTATATATAGACTTATGTTTTTGAAATTGCTCTTGTCGCAAAAAATCATTCAAAACCTTTTGTTTGCTTTACGGATTCTAATGAAATATATATCTCTTTTCATCTTATACAACAGGGTACTATATACCGCCCAAAAAACATTGCATGTACATATACCTATGTATATTATCGAAAGCTATACAGAATCCAAAAACTTTCCGCAAACTAAATATTTTCGGATTGGTCATTTATTTCCTAATTTGGATTATTGAAATAACGGATAAAAGTACCTAAATTACAAGAAATTATAATAATAAATCGGGGCAAATTAAGAGATAAATTTTTCAGCACACTTTCGTTTAAAATTTTACAGAAAACGATTGAATATCAAAAGAATAATTGAATTATACGAGTAAAATTGAGAATTATGAAACTTTTGTTCTAAAAACATAATCTATGTATCAGTTAACAAACAGAAGAAATTAGTGTTAGACTCCAACAGTGAAGTCAGAAGTAATTTTTCAAAAATCAGCTTCTACCTTATATGTAGAGTACATACATACATATGTATATTGGAAAATCCTTTCTACTTGATTCCAAAAAATAGATAGTATATTTGTATATATACCTTATTGTATTATCTTTGTATATATAACCTATAGTATTATCATGGAGCGTGATTTTGTATTGCGAACGCTAGCTTGGTGGTGGCGCAGAAATTAGCGCACGCTTTTACAGTGGAGAGTAGGATAACATACAAAACAAGTAGTAAAAAAGAGAATATTTTATTATTAAATTTTGCAAAGACAAATCTACCAATAGCAGTCCCTAGCCTTAAAATGTCACCACAATCTTTCGTCTTCTTGATAGTACTACAAGTTTTATATACAAAGATAGTATTGAAATATTTAAATAATACTGTTACACATTGTGCAGTATTTAATGGAAAATCTACGACTCTATTCAAATTGGGCTTCAAGTAACGGTTTTTATTTTCATCTTTGCCTAAAACTATGCACTTGATTTTAAATACAATACAGAACGTTATCGTCGCCCTAACAGAACCCAAACTGAATATAAATTTCTAGGCTTAAATTAACTTTTAAAATTGATCTTTAACACATACCATGTTTTTCAATCACAACTAGGTTTGTATATTTTGATCAATTGTGGGTAAACGTATTGCATAAAGGTAGGATGTATTTTTTTAAGATTTTGATTAAAACATACTTATATGACTTAAAAAACAGTAAACTAAGGTGATATATGGCGTCCACCTAAAGTAGAGTAAAAAAAACATGTATGCTTGTGAGCCTATCAATTTAGCAATTAACTATGTGAACTCTCATAAACTCAATATACGAGTATGTATACAAGGCATTGTAGTTTTTTACTTCAATTAGTTGTGGAATAAAAAAAAATCTAGAAAACGCGTATTGTCAATCTTGCAAAATAGACGTCCCAAATTTTGTTTCAGTTAATACTATACTTGTCTGGTGTTGAAAAAAGTATGAAAATATTGTGGAAACATACCTGCATATTTAAGAAAAATTTTTTAATTTTAAATCTTAATGAGTATAGTAAAGGTTTGTTCAGCAAATATCTGGAAATTAATTCAACAGATCAGAGAAAAAACTCAAGGAAAAATTTTACAAGAATCGCTCTTAAATTACAATTTGCACTTTTCCATATAAAGTGGAAGCTTAAGAAATGTTCACGATACCAATAACATTATACCTGTGGTACTGGAGTCAAAGCCCCATAAGTGAAAATTAAAATCGAAATTTCTATTTTTTTCTTTTTGGTTAAAAATTTCTTAGATTATCCCTAACATGTCGTATCTTTTAAATTTTAATGTTTTTAATTTCCAGTAATCTTCAAAAATCGTTTCCTAAACAAATTGACATATTATTATAGGGTTGCGCTTAAGTAGCATAGATATTCAATGTTTAATTGACTCAGTGACTTAGCATTGCAACTAATCAAAATTATATATTTCGGTTTAAGAGCTAATGATACGACGAAATATGATTTAAAGGCACTTTTTATTGTTACATATAGGTTACATATAGCGCATATAGATCATTTAATAAATATTGAATTTTGACTAAAAAAATAAAATTTTAACAAATTCCTGTGAAAATTATGTTACTCGTATGTTAATGATATGCATTTGACTTCAATATTTTTTATTTTATGAGAATAAAGGATTAAAAGAAAAGGAAGGATGTTGTTCTATACTAAAAATACAGACATCTGAGTTTCAAAAAGTACTCTTACAGCCCTATTTATAAAATTTTCTTAAACTGCATCTTAGAGGTTATTTAGTTAAGTATACTTAAATATTTAATTTGGCTTTAAATGACGGAACTTCAATTCGTATCTATAATCGGTTTTTCATTGGTACTTAACTAAACAATGGTTGTGTCACGTAACGTAAAAGAATGTGAAAATCTAGTACAGAAAAAAAAAATAATGGTTCATTTTATACAGCACAGCTGTTTTGTGACACCTTCTTTCAATAAATAATTGGAAGACACATTTTTTTATTTGTGAAATCAAAAAAAAAAAAAATGGCTATCGAACACACACCCACACCCGCCGCCACAAACAAAACATAATTATTGTATGCACAGATTGAGCGTTTTCTTAAATGCAGTGTTCCATCGCATCATGAATCTTGATGCTTTTTTTTTATTCACTTGCTTCAATAAAATAACGTTATTAAATACGAATTCTAAATTTTAGAGTTTTTTTTAATGAATTGTAAAAGTAAATTTCAGAGCGAAGAAAAATGTTGCAAGGGCATCAAAATCCACGCTGCAACACTGCATTTAGGAAAACGCCTATTCTCTTCCAACAGCGAGGAAGGAAGTGTCGATATCGATACAAACACTTCAAAGGCTAAGATGGAAGCGTGGACGAAATTTCTTTGCGCGTATACATACTTTAATCAATACAAATTTTATGTTTCTTAAATCGTGGCACTTTTTAGTTCTAATATAATATCACAACAAAATACCTACAAACTCACAATTTGAAACTTCAAAATTTCAAAGATGACAATCGATATGTCAAAATACATTTTAAAATGACTTTAAGTGTCCCTTAAACGCGGTTGATGGCGTTTAAGTTAAGAGGCCTTTAAATAACGTTACTTAAATGTGAAAATTGATTATAGATACCGATTTCATACTTAATAGCTGCTTAGAGGTATTTTAAAGTTGAGTACCTAACCTTTAAGATTTGTTTATAGATTCGCTTGTTAATCTTTTAGCGGTTGTACCTCAAATCTAGTGACTGGATGAATAAATATCGAGTGAGTTTGACCTGCTACATAAAAATCTATCGTGACCCCATTTAGATCTAGATGATTTTCTAAGCGTACAGCTATTGCTTCAAGTTTATTCCTTTGAAGAATTTGATTTTTTGGATTACTTCGTAACGTCCCAGATACTTCTTTCTTTGATGCATTAATACTTCGTCTCTACCTATAGTATGGATTCTGGCGTTTTGTCATAAGTATTACAGAATCTGCATGTGAGGCTGCTTTCTACGAGTATATACATAGATCATTTAAGATAATAAAACACGGATTTTATCTCTGTTTTGCTTATTACTTTTTCCTCCGGTATAAGAGTGGCGGTCAGCCATCAGACGAATAGGGGGAACAACATGTAGCATACGAAAACATGCACGTGCCGTAACTATTCGGGACTGGTGGAAGTATGATCATAACCTCTCCGCGGCGGCCGCTAGAAACAAGCCTTTTAAAAAAGGTTTGGCTAATATGATCAGGCTGGTTCCACAGGTTGGCAACAGGTTAATTCCCTGTCCCGTAAAACTAAGAGAATCTCGAGAACGACAACAAGCCTCGGAAACGGACTGATCACACGACGACAACCCACGCAAAGAAAAAGGAAAAACTATTTACGAATTTTCTTATGGAACGTACGATCGCTCTATAGAGCTCGAGCTACTCAGCACCTAGCCGATGCCCTGTCAAAATATAAAGCTGACATAACAGCTCTCCAAGAAATCAGATGGACAGGGAATGGTGTTTTACAGAAGAAAGAATATGACGTATATTACAGCTGTCATACAAAACACCATGTGCTCGGGGTAGGCTTCCTAGTCAGCAAAAAAATGAAGTCTACTATCATCGGCTTTAACGCTATAAGCGAAAGGTTATGCACCCTTCGCGTGCGAGGCAAATTTACGAACATCAGCCTCATTAACGTTCACGGACCTACGGAGGAGTCCTCAGACGAAGAAAAAGAGACTTACTACGAACAAGTCGAGAGGGCCCTCAATGCCTGTCCAAGGTATGATGTTAAAATCATCCTTGGGGATTCGAACGCAAAAATAGGTCGGGAGCCGGTATTCATGCATTACGCAGGCACCCATAGTTTGCATGAGAACACTAATGACAATGGACTTCGAGTCTTAGAATTGGCAGCATCGAAAAACATGGTCGTTGCGAGTACCAGATTCCATCGTAAAGATATCTACAAAGCCACCTGGGTATCACCTGATGGAGTCACTCGTAACCAAATAGACCACGTGTTGATAGACCGTCGCCACTACTTGAACTTGATGACGGTACGAACGTACCGAGGTGCCAATATCGACTCGGATCACTATCTTGTTGGTATGGTTTTCCGAGGGTGGATTGCCTTGCGAAGACGCATTGCATCCGCCGATCAGGTTCGAATCAACACGGCTGCCCTGCGCAATGAAAACACCAGTAACACCTTTGGTAATGCGTTAGGACTCGCCCTAGAAACACCTGATTTAGGGAGAGTAAGTCCTGGAGCCAGTATGCTGGGCGTAAATGAGAAGTGGACACGTCTTAAAAATACTGTCATTAGTACTGCCAACTCCATCTTAGGCAGCAGTCGGAAAAATCGGAAAGACTGGTTTGATGATGAATGCAAGCTAGTGACTGAACGTAAGAATGTTGTGTACCGAGCAATGCAACAATCTCATAGAATGCGGACACGCGAAGAGGAATATAAAGAGCTCAGAAGAACAGAAAAACGGCTTCACAGACAAAAAAAATCAGCCTGGGAGAAGAACCTAATCTGTGAAATAGAAAACAGCCGAGAGCGAGGTCCGCACCAGGCGCGGAAGTTCTACCAATCCGTCCGAAACATGACGCAGTACACACCACGCTGCACATACTGCAAGGACGGAGAGGGAAATCTGATCACCGGTCCTGAAAGCATACTGGAGCGATGGGAAGTGTACTTTAATGAATTGCTAAATGGTCAGCACACTGCAGAAGTGGAGGCTCCACTACTTCAAGAAGAATACCCTATGTTGCCACCACCAAGCATAGAAGAGGTTGAGAAGGCTATAGGCCCGCTTAAACAGAACAATGCCCCGGGAGCCGATGGCATACCAGCCGAATTATTCCATCACGGCGGGCCAGCCTTACGTCAAGCAATTCATGATATTATAGTGCACGTATGGGAGCAGGAAGAAATGCCAGAAGACTGGCGAAAAGGTTTAATATGCCCCATACATAAGAAGGGAGATGTTACATCGTGCAGCAATTATAGAGGTATCACGTTGTTGAGTACCGCCTATAAGATACTCTCCTCTATCCTACAAGACCGGATAACCCCATACGCTAAAACCGTCATCGGACAATATCAGTGTGGTTTCATTCCAGGCAAATCAACAACTGAACAGATCTTTACCCTTAAGCAGGCGATGGAAAAATGTCTAGAATTTAACATCCCAACATACCATCTGTTTATAGACTTTAAGGCAGCCTATGATAGCATAGCCAGGGTAGAACTTTACAAAGCCATGAGAGAATTCGGCATCCCAAATAAATTGACACGACTATGTAGGTTGACCATGACCAACGTAACAAGCCAAGTAAAAATAGCCGGATTGCTATCCAGACCAATCAACATCTTTAATGGACTCCGACAAGGGGACGGTTTGGCCTGCCTCCTCTTCAACCTGGCGTTGGAGAAAGCAATCCGTGACTCTGGCACGGCAACAAGAGGGACCATCGTCAACAGGTCCATCCAGTTACTGGCTTACGCAGACGACATTGACATCATCGGAAGAACCGAACAAGCTGTACACTATTCCTTCATCCAGATCGAGCAGGCTGCACATTAGTGAAGCTAAAACAAAGTACATGGTGGCGTCGAATGCGAGAGGAACAGTTGGTCAAACAATAAAGGTAGCGGAACACGAATTTGAAGTGGTGCAATCCTTTAAATACCTTGGGTCATTAGTAGCAGCCGATAACAATATAGAAGAAGAAATACGCGGGCGGCTTCTCAAATCCAACAGAGCCTACTATAGTCTGTCAAAGCTTTTCAAATCCAGAAATCTCACCATAACTTCAAAACTGCTGCTGTACAGCACCATGGTCCTGCCAGTACTCACATATGGATCCGAGACTTGGGTGCTTAGCAAAAGGCACTCCGACCTCTTAGCTGCGTTCGAGAGAAAAGTCTTAAGGAGAATTGTTGGCCCCATATGTGAGGAAGGACGATTCCGGAGACGGTACAATCATGAACTGTACGCGATCTACCTAGAAGCAGATATCGTGACAAAAATTAAGCTCGGTAGACTCCGGTGGGCAGGGCACCTAGCTCGCATGAGCGAAGAGGAACCTGCTCGTAAAGTTCTTTGTGGTACATTCTATGGTAGACGACAGCGTGGTAGACCGTGCTTGCGCTGGAGAGATGGCGTAGACCAGGACGCCCGAAGCCTTGGGGTGCGCAACTGGATGGCGTCCTTGCTTTGTTGCACGAAGAACATCTTCATTGAGGACAAGTGCAGAAAACCAAGTTAATTTATTTATGTATATATACGAGTAGATACGAATTTTCATGTTAGTTTAAGAGGAATACTTCTTGTGCGGTCAGTGTTAGGCTTCAAAAGTGTCATGCAGGTTGTGATGGTAGATTTAGTTGATTCAAAATGACGGACGCTTAAATATTGAATCTGATGTATTAATATTTTTTTTTCATTTTTTTACTTAGTGCAAGAGCAAATACCTTCAACCTATCCTTGAAGGTTATTTATAATTAAATATTTACATAGTTTTTTTTTTGTTTGTATTATTATTATTATTTTATGCTCATGACAAATTAGGGTTAAAAGGGTGCAGCTAGGGAAGTTCATTTGAAAATTTCTTATAATCGAAATTGATGTTTATTTGAGCAAATAATGACACAAAATAAATAAAATTTAAACAAAAGAAATGGAAAATCTCAGATAAGATAAATTGTATTTTCAATGATAAATTATAATTGAATAAAATGGTTAATGTTAACTTGGCTGTGATATCTTTAAGAATCAGTTGGTGTTTCGATTTGAAAGTGAATAAAATGATACTAAAGTTAAGGTATCTCACAGTATTGTATGCCTTTAAGATTAGTAATATTTGTGTTCTTGGAAGTAAGGATTTGAAAATTACTTCTCAATCAACTTTAAAGTCATCAACATTCTGATATTTCATCACAGATTAATCACATGTTATTCCAATATCCCTTAGAATAACAAAGACTCTGAACTATACACTTTATAAATCAAGTGATTTTTTCCAGAAGACGCCATCATTCGACCGAAAATCATCAATGGAACCGAAGCAAAGACGGAAGAAATTAAGTACCAAGTCTCTATTCACCTCAAAGAACGGGAGTGGTACTTTGGGTCTGGCCATATTTGTGGTGGTTCTCTAATCATGCCGTCAATAGTTGTAACAGCAGCTCACTGTATTTACAAGTAAATTTGTGTTTTTTTATTTTTCAACAAACAAAAAAAAACACATATTATTGTTACTCAAATGAATTTTATTTTCTAGTGTCGACTTCAATACTATTCGAACACCCAATGAGTTTACGGTTTCCATGGGCTCAATGGATCGATATGATCGCATCAACAGTACGAACTTTGAAGTTCTCGATATTTACTACAAGAAAACATTTAACAGCTCAACGTTTGTTGATGACATAGCTATTTTCATCCTCAATGGATTTGTTCCGCAGAATTTCAAAAATATCAAACCAATTGAAATCAACTGGGATGTAATTCCTGATGACACAATGTGTACAGTCTCTGGATGGGGTCTTACTGAATACGTAATTATAGTATATAGAATGTTTCAAAATTGAACCTAATTCTAAACCTGAATTTCAGGGTGGTGGCACTTCTGATGTTCTTATGATGGTAGATTTGCCTATCGTGAATCAAGCTAATTGTGCGAAAATCTATAATGGTTCTCTATTAGAGGGCATGATTTGTGCTGGCTACATGAATGGATCGGCTGATGCTTGTGACGGAGACTCCGGAGGACCTCTGGTTTGTAATGGCAAATTAACGGGCGTTGTTTCTTTTGGTGTAGGATGTGCCGTTAAAAATTTTCCAGGAGTATATACTGACTTGAAATATCACTCCAAGTGGATCAAAAATTTGATCGAACGACCTGAAAACTCTAAAAGCTCGACAGTAACAAAAGCACCAATTTTTTTACTTTTAGTTCTTTGTTTTGTTTTAAGTTTAATAGATTTTCAAATTTAATAAAATTTCAACGTTTTGTGATTTAGTACCTGCGATATATCCATTTATGTAGGCAGGTACTACTTATGTGGGAAAAATCTAACTCTAGATTTAGATCAAACTTGACATGACGCGATGATAGGTATAAGGTTCGTCTCGCAATTCTGTTTCTCCGAAATGTTACTCTTTTTAAATTCGATCGTTAGATTAAGAATTTTATTTTTCAATTTGTTTTATATACAATTTGACTTAAATCCTACTGGCTCAACAATAGGGGCCCAACGTTCTTCATTTGGATTTACGTAATGCTATTTGCTTACAATATCATATTAATGTTTTCTTAATCTAATTCATGATTTTTTTAATAATAACTAAATAATAATTTTTGATGAGTGGGCGTTTTATCCCCTGCAGTATTGATTGTTAATTTTCGATCGTCTCAAAAACTGTTTAACTGATTTTAATCAATTCTTATATTCTCGTATTTATTTTCGGAAGTCTTATTTTTCTCTAAAACGGCTTTTTGAATTAAAAAAAAAAATCTTAGAAGTTTCAAAGCTGCATATCAAAACATGAGAAAAAATATTTCCTAAATTTTGGAAAATGTTTTTGAACATATCGAGGCCAATTTGACCACGTTGGATATATGGTCATTCCATAAAAGATGGTCTGTGATACAAATATCGAGAACTGCCTCTCATGGATAGTCGCTTTAACACCAGGAGACAACCCTGAGATTTTAAGGCATATTAAATTCTTTGTAGTTTGGATTTTTGATTATAAAATTCTGTCGACATTCAATTTAATTTAAATTTTTGTGTTGCCGAATTTTTATAAAAACTTTTACATTCTCTTTTTGTATTGCTTCTTAAGAAATATAAAATAAATTTAAGTTGCACATCTGAAGAACTGGAATTTCAATCATAAAAAAACACTGAAGTCTTAGACAAGAGATCATTAGTGAAAATGTGAAAGAGAGTTGGAGAAAAAACGAAACCCTGTGGTACACCAGCATTTATTTTATGAATATTCCTATCAGACATGTAACCAGGGTCTTAATCAAAAAAAGATTTATAAATTCAACAAATCACTACACACTTATAGTAAGACAAAAGCTAGTAGTAGTAGTAGTAGTAGTAGAAGTAGTAGTAGTATTTATTCATTTCGTACTTAAAAACTATGTTACAAAATTATATGATAGAAATAGAATAATAGAGTTCATTCTGTAACTTTGGAAGTTAGTGGTGAATGAAAAATCAAAATCTGTATTCATAATTCAAATAATATGTGATGTGGGGTCACAATCAGTGTTTACATATTAACGATATAATAAAAAGAAAAATTGAGAAAAAATGTTTTTTTACAATTATGAAAATGTTTTCAGCAATTCAAAGAAATAATGAGTACAAATTTAAATACGTAGAAATTCATTACCTACATTAACAATGTAAAAGAAAAAAAAAACCTAAAAATTTTAGATAAAAGATTTAATGCAATCGTAATTCAGAGTGAATAACCAGTCTTTGTCTTTTTTACTGAAAAAAGTAAAACGAAAAGTCTCTCTGTTACATAAAGGCAATTTATTAAAAAGATATGGAGCTGTGTATGTATAAAAATGTGAAAAGTGAGTTTTATGAGCAAATGGAACATTTACTAATCTAAAATTATTTATCCGCAAATTATACATTTGAGAATTCCTACTGGGAATGTTACCGCTTTGTTTGAAAAACTGTCTTTACTTTAAAAACGTATAAATGTCTCATTGGAAGAATTCGCAAATCTTTAAATAAAGACAAACTTTCAGATAATCGATTCTTTTTGTAAATTATTCTAATTAAGTGCTTCTGAGCTATCAGTAAGGGTCCAAGAGAATTAGCATACGAACCGCCCCAACAAGTGATCCCGTATTGCAACTTCGAATGAGCAAGGCCATAGTAAATTCGAGTTAGGACTTTTCGGGAGCAAAACTCTTTTAAGAGATACATTTTACTTGTGACCAACATCATGTATGCTTTTAACGTTTTGATATGAACTTTCCAATTTAGATTTAAAATTTGATCTACCACAATTGTGAATAGGTAATGAAAATTTATTACAGTCGTAGGCGTGAAAACAGAGGTTATATTCTTCTAAGCTATTTCCGGATAATTTAAAAGAAATTAGTTTAGTTTTCTCACTAATGATTAATTAAATTTATGTGAGGTAAACCAGAATCTTAAGATTTCCTCGATATTTAAAACACATTCAAATAAATTATAACCTTTGTACGTAAATGCGATATCGTCAGCACAGGCAGTAGGAATACCATTAAGTTTTAGTTTAAGGAGAGTTGATGTAAATGAGGAAAAACAATGGGCCCAGTACAGAACCCTGTGGTACATCATTTTTTAAAGGTTTTGATTCACTTAAAACTCCATTGACAATTACCCTCTGCTTTCTGTCTTTTAAATAAGATTGAAGCCGTAGAAAAATAGGACCTCAAAAAGCAGCATTGTACAATTTTTTAAGCAAATTTTATTATTTTTAATATTTTATTATATTTAAACTTCGCTGAGTGCATAAGCTAGACTTAACCATAAGAATTTTTATTATTAATGAGTTTTATAAGTAGACGCTTCTTTAATGTGTTTCTTATGAAAACTTTTCACTGAAAAGTTTTATTTAGGTAGAACAATCGAGATAGTGAACTATTCGCAAAAATAAAGGTTTGTCGAAATCACAATGGAAAGGAAAAATATATTATACTCCCGTTCACTATTTAAGTGCCCGAAAAAACCCAATTCTAAATAAAAAAAAAACCTTAAACGTTTTTTGATAGGGGCGGAGGGGAGGCGAAGATCTGGAAAATGAGTTAGTTTAATTTTTGATATTTTTTTCATATCCGATTTTTATATGTATTTTGCCTACTTGGGATACGAGAAATTAAAAACAAAACGCATCCAATATTTTGGTGGTATGGAAAATACAACATTAAAAGATAAATGAATAAATAAGAGGTTTTTGAATTTGGACAGCCAACACTTTTAGGGCGTTTAAGAGTTGGTATTATGATACTTAAGAGCCAGACATTTTGAACCAACATGCGTTCCACATAAACATCTGAAATTGACAAATAGATATTTCAAAACAATTTGTGTTAACATAACCTCTTTTAAAAACAATTCAATTTATAGGCGATGCAGGGTATCCTCTGAAACCATTTCTGATAATACCTTTAAGGTCAGCTCAAGAAGGAAGTAAGCAAAGTGATTTTAATATCAGGCACTCAAAAACAAGAAACATAATTGGAGTTCTTAAGAACCGCTTCCGATGCTTTCTCGATGCTAGGCAGCTGCATTACACACCTCGTAAGGCGATTCAAATAATAAACGTGTGTTCAGCTTTGCATAACGTTTGCATTCACTTCAAATCGGAACCATCGAATATAGAACATTCTCTTGATTGGTGCGCACAATGGTGTTATAGAGTTTGGGGCTGAAGCGCCACCAAAAGCATTTTCCACCCGGTCAACCACTTTGTTCAATCCAATTGCTTGATCCAACTTATTCAAATATAATTTATTGAAGGGTCCTCCTCCAGTAGCTTCCTGATTCTTTTTGTTGAACAGCAGTTTCTGCTTTACTTTAAATTTTGCATCAAACCAAACCTTTAGAAAATAGACATTTATAAAAGAATGTCAATTATTTTGAAGATTTGCGTGTATGTATTTACTTTTTGACATTCTTAACTGGTGGTCCTAGGGAATTTAGTTCTGAGGAGATTGCTTCCTTTTTTTTTTCTCCATGTTTATGAGACTCCTCTATTAAAAATGGTCGCCAACGATGGATTTCGCTCCATCAACTCGACGAGACGCTATATCTCTTCTAGGTTAGTTATTTTCACCCTCAAATAAAACAAATATAATAAAAATTACAAATTACACAAATATAAAAATGTAAAACTTACATCTTTATCCAATTTCGACAATGAGTAATTTGAAAATTTGTTTTCGACAAAAAATAGCGTTCTGAGAGTCGTAGCCTCGTAGCAGGCGAGTAAAACGACAGTTAGGTATAATACAGATGAGTGACATTTCTCATACAAAAACTTACGTTCCACTCAGAGTAAGGCGTTACGTACGACTAGAAAAATAACGATAAACAACTCTAAAACGCCATTCATAACACACATTTTTGAAGATGACATTTGTCGTTCAAGTGAAACGCCTACTACAGTTAAGATTTTTATGCAATTTTTTGGTAAGTTTAAAAAAAACATTATTATCGATAAATAAATGTGTTGAAGTCTTAAATGGTTAAAACGGAAGAACTCCGCATAGAAACGAGTGCAGTTTTAACTACAAAAGGAAATATTGACTTATCTGCTTAACCATTCAGTACACCGTTGAATATTTAGGGACAGAAAATGTATCTACTATCAACTTAATAAACACCAGAACACAATTTCGATTCAAAATCTATCTCAAAAGGCCAAAAAAAGGGCAACGTCTCCGAAATTATTTACTACCATGATAATGCCCTGTGTCACACAAAAATCTTGTTACCGAGTTTTTGGAAGAAATTGAGACGAAATTATAATTGATTTAAATACTATGGACTATATATGGGCTTAAAATAAAAATTGGTAATTATTGAGAATTGGGGCTCCAGACCAAAATCGCTCCAAAAAATTTTTCACCACCTGGAAACTATTTTATTAGGTAGAATAAGATAATTAAAGGTAGGGGAGACATATTTTATGGGGTTTCATCGAAAAAAAAAACCTTTTTTAGTTGACATTGGATATAGCCCTTAGGGTAAATTCAAAGTTTCTTTAAATCCAGATTCTGTAAATGCGAAAGAAATCTTGCATACACCCAACCTCGCACCTACCCCAAATCCAGGGGCTTGCATGGGGCAGCATGACCCCCATACATATCGAAAACTACTTTCTTATGGGATATTTGTTTTTTTTTTTTTATTTGCTTGCTTACTCATTACGGCGTATAAATAATGAGATATGTATGGGGGGGCATGCTGACCCCTGCAACCCACCTGCTTGGGCAAACTATAGGATTTGGGGTAGGTGCGAGGTTAGGTATGCAAGATTTCTTTTGCGTTTACAGAATCTGGATTTAAAGAAACTTTGAATTTACCCTAAGTGCTATATCCAATGTCAACTAAAAAGGGTTTTTTTCGATGAAACCCCCATAAAACATGTCTCCCCCACCTTTAATTATCTTATCCTACCTAATAAAATAGTTTCCAGGTTGTGAAAAATTTTTTGGAGCGATTTTTATCTGGAGCCCAAATTATAAATAATTACCGAAAAATTAAGTTCTTCAAACACTTGGACACGAAATGAGAGTAGTGCTGCAATACTTTGGGATGAAGTCCCACGCAGGGGCGTATTTACCCTAGGGCTAAAAGGGCTACAGCCCGGGGCGGCAAGGCTGCTAGGGGCGGCTTGCGCTTGGCCAATATATAATATTTTTTTTGAAGCGATTGAACTTTCAAAACATACAAGCGAAAGGGCGCAAACCACCCCTAGCAATTGGCCAATTTATAATATTTTTTGAAGCGATTGAACTTTAAAAACATACAAGCAAAAGGGCGCATGCCACCCATAACAATTGTCTAATTTACAATATTTTTGAAGGATAAACAAAAAATACAAAAGAGTTTTTCAAGCATGGCAATTATTTCAGTGCCGTGAGTGTCCGTCTGTGAGAGAGTTCATTGTAACATGTCACACACTTTTTTCACCATTTACTTTTCTTATTCTTTATAAACGATTTTTTATAATGAAAATTCATAGTAAAAATATTTACAGACATGTACCTATTCTTTGGAACAAATTCCAATGAAACGAAAACATTATCTAAAAAAAAAACACTTGTTGCTATATAGCTCTACAAAAATGGGCTAGAACGGATCTTAATTTTTTTTCCAAGCCATCTACAAAAAGTCCCTTATTATTAAAAAAAAATTTATAAAAATCCATCAAACCGGATTCTATACATAAGGTCACACACAAATTTTTAATCTTTAGGTATACACCTAGCAAATCATGCCTCAATTTTTTTTAGTTTTAGCTGACTCGTGTCCCTATATACAAATAACCTTCCCTTCGTCAATAGTTTCGAACGACTTAAGAAACAATATAATGATTGTTTTATGTACAATAGCTTATAATGATAAATAAATAAAAGGATAGGTATTATTTTAAAAACTATTGGCGCAAAATTTTAATCCAATTTAACATCATGCTATCTCTAACATTTTACTAAAGTTAAAATCGTCGAATACCTATTTTATCTTTTTAGTATCGTGCTCACTTGTCCCAATTGAAGTCCCTTGAGACAGAAATATTGTCTTAATTTTGGGGTTCTATACTGAAGCAATTCAATATTGTATCAAAAAAATTCAAGTTGTTGATACAGACGTTGAAACTGTGTCTAGGCTCTACGAGGCACTCATATCGTTTGTGAGAGAAAAACGAGAATGCTTTGATGTTTTTGAAGAGATGGGACAAAACAGAAAATCTGAAAGTTACAAAATGGACCAAAAAAGAATCGTCAAGAGGAAAAAACGAGAAGATGAGTGTCGCGAAGGAAGGTTCTTTTTTGTGGTCGTGAAAATTTCAAAATAAATACATTCATTCCTATTTGCGACCAATTATTGAGTGCGCTGAAGAGAAGAAATTCATCCTATGAAGCAAAAACAAATGGTTTAATTTTTGTATCTAAGCTTGATCACATGAGTGAAGAAGCAATTCGAAAAAATGCAACCACTCTTCAGAAATTATAACCGGTTGATCTTGGGGAAGATTTTCAAGAAGAGTGTGTCTTACTTAAACATTTTCTGGAGCAAAAGCAAAACAACTCTGAAAATATGAGTTTAAGGCAGCTTAACCTTCATATAAGAGACAAAAATTGAAGGAAGCATTTTTACATGCTGAGGTTGCTTTAAGAATAAACTTGTGCACTGCAGTGTAGAGCTGTGTAAATCGTTAATTTCAAGTGATCAAATCGTTCAACAATCGATAACGAAAATGATTCCATCATTTGAATCGATCGATCATTCGATCATTTTCATTTCACTCAAATGGTTCAATACTGTTCCGAATTGATTTTCATTTCGATTTCTTTGTAAGATTAAGTTGAAGCTTTCACAAAATACTCTATATTGTAAGCCATAAGTTGCCAAATGACATCGAATGATGGCTACTATGTCATTTGATTAAAAAGATAAAGAGATTTCATTTGTTGCTCCTTAAAAGATCAATTTTAGGACTAATAGTTACTGAATGACTTGGTACTATCGAATAAATTAGCTTTTGGATACTATCGCATAAGTAAGTCGAAAGTTGTTACAGTAAAACACGCTTAAGAGAAAAACTTTTTTTCATCCCCAAGTATTTTCCGACCAATTTCCCTTAAAACACTCCGCTTAAGTGAAACTCGCTTAAGCGAAAAACTCGGATAACTGAAACATATTTTCAGTTAATTTTTAATATTTTTCATTGAAAAAAACTCTCTTAAGTAAAAAAAAAATTGAACCGAACAGAACAAAAATTTGCTAGTTTTCGTTTTTCAATAAATTATTTTTGTGTTATTTAATCGTTGTTTTATTTAACTTCTTTCAAGGCAAGTCCAAAAGATAAAAACAATATTGTTTCTAGCATTAAATCTCCGCTTAATGGAATTTTTAAATCCGCTTAAGTGAAATTTTTTTCCCAGTTATCCGAACTCCGCTTAAGTGAAATTATTTTTCACTTAAGCGGGGTTTGTTTAAGTGAAAAACCCGCTTAAGTGAAAGAAAGACTGTGGCATTTTGCCGTTTCTCTTAAGCGGGTTTTACTTTATTCGATAAGTCTCATTACTAGTTCAATTCCCACAGTAAACATACCAGATCCTTGGCCCGTATCGCGTAAGAGTAAAGTGATCACTAAATTAATTGACTGTCGTTTTGACAATCGCTCTCTATATATTTCTTTATTGATATGATAGAGACAGCTATATTCATAATGACAATCAAAAAATTGACAATCACCTATCACCTTACGCGATTCCACCCTGATACCTCAAATAACACCAAATCGAATCGAGTTAATTGATATTAAAGATCGAGACTCATTGAAATGATTGAGATTGAAATAGAAAATCGAGAAACGAGAAACGAGAATCATCTAAATGATTGAGATTGGGATCGATTAAAATGAAAATTTGTGATTTCGATCATCAATACTTTTCGATGACCGGATCGAAAAAATCGAATCGATCCTGATTGACACAGCTCTACTGCAGTTACGAATTGTAGTGCAGAAAGATCGTTTTCCGTATTGAAACGAATAAAAACTTATTTAAGGTCTCGCATTAGCACCTTAATAGTTTAGCTTTATTAAATATAGAAGCTGAACTGACAAAAAATTTAAATAACAAATCTATTGTTAATGAATTTTGTAATGAATATACACACAAAAAAAAATGAAAACATAATATATTACGCATTTTGTGTTTTTGTATTATTATTTTCATTGTTCTAAAGGGCGGCAAAATGTATCAGCCCGGGGCGCCAAATCCTTAAATACGCCTCTGGTCCCACGACATATAAAGAGTGGGCCAAATACAAGTTCCTTTTTAAAAATGCAGTAAAATGAACGAAATTAATTGTTTCCCATTATTATGGCTTTACTAGTAAGAGCAAACATTCCAATTAGTTATGGAACACAACGTCGTTTAAGTGGCTACCTCGGCTGGTTGTGTGTCTTCAATTGCTAAGTCAATTGGACCTTGTAAGCGAATAATCCGAGGTCTTTGTGCAGAATTCTCCTTAGACTATTGCGTGAAATTTTGAGTTGTTGAGATCGAGTGCGGGTTGATTTTCGTGAGTTGTGTCTCCAGCTCTCGGCTACAGCAGCCACATTCTAGTCTGTGCCCACCACTAGCTCTAGCTTTTTATTTTAAATTTTACACAGCCTTAGCGAAATAAATATGAAAAAAAAAACTTTTTTGCAAAAAAAATCATAGAATTAATTTTGTAGGTTTTTGACATTTTTCACACTTTTCCATATTTAAACTTGCGAACCTACAATATATTAGGGGATCATAGGGCAAGTTTAAGATTTGTGAACAAAAATTTACTCAAAATCAAACAAGAATTACAGTACGGCAATAGAGAACGTGTACAAAGTGAGTTCAGGATTTATTGTCTCTCTGAACCCCGACCTACAGTCTTAGTCACTCAATCAATTTTCTTCAAACTTGGTATACTAAGGGTTTCTAAGTGATTCCCTAGATCGAAAATCATTTTCTTTTGGAAAAATATACATATTATGTATACAACAGTTGAAATAAAGCTCTGATCATGAATCTGTGTTAATTTAGGGCCTATTGAAAAACTGAGCTCTCAACTCATTTCTGTTTGTTATTATTTTTCATTCTTAAACAAATAATATCAAACGTATGTAGATTTAGATGATTTTTGTTATTTTATTTTGTGATTATTTTGTTTTAATCTTGCTGTTTAAAGTTGACGGCTATAACTTAAGCAACAGGTGACTCGAGAGTACTTTAGAACTTTTTTTTTTCAATTCCAATGGCGATATGAAATATAGTCTAAGCGTTTTGTTAACAATGAAAAATTACTTATCTTTGGTAAGTAAAAAAAAAACTTTTTTATCAGTTTAGATTGCCAAACTGTATTGAATACTAATTTTTTTTAGATAGGTCACATACACCAGAATTAAACTTTGATTATAGAAGCTCTTGTTAAGGGACGCACCGGCTGACATTAGAATTTCCAATAAATTGATAAGATAACATTGCTATTGAGCAAAAAAACGGAAAACAGTTTATGCACGCAGTAAACGTAAAAATCTATCAGATGGCTAACGTAAAATTGTGATGATAGAAACATTCTTTTGACAATTTTGTAACATTCAAAAATATTGTCAAAGTTAATATTGCTAATAATGAGTAGTTTATTTCTAAATTTTACTACTTTTATACTGTTAATATGTAGTTGTATTTTCAAAGTTGTTCATTCTGGTGAGTTTTAAAAATATGGCAGTACAGCCAAAAATAGAAACTTAATTATGAATTTTAAAGTGCTGAAAGAAAAGCTAAAATTTTGTCACCGAGAAGTGTGAAATACTCGTATAGCTAATGAAACAAAATAATGAAAAAATATGTAAAAAACTTAGTTGTATCGTTTAGAATGCAACGATGACACTAAATGTACGATAAGATTAAACAATTGTGATGAGCTTCATTTTTAAGTTAAGTTTCCGTTTAGTTCTTCACGAAATGATTCATCAGTGTTTTCAGTTTAACATGAATAAATTATTGTGTAATAAATGATTGACGGAAGCAGCTAAAAGTGCATTTTGGTCTTATGAACACTGACTCGCCTCTAAAAGAAGATTATGTATATAGGAGTATCTACCATCTCCTTGGAATTTTAATATTGAAACCCTAACTTCCTGAACTCCATTTGGAGCTGTTCTGAACTGTGTTCATAACATTTAATTTCTGTATATTCAATATTTTGATAGCTGTTTCGGCTGTAGCTCCAATTGCAGTTACATCTCTCCATTGTGTTTTACCAGTAAAGTTGCAACAAAAAAAAAAAAAAACAATTATTCAAGTCTAAGGGATCTTCAACCTGATATTTTTCAACTGAATTTTGTTTTGTTTCAATATGACGTCGGCTTAGAATCAAACGTATACCTGTTGCCTAACAAACAAATAAATGAATAAATTTAAATCGGCCGCCTATCGCTCGCTCGTCTCTTGTCATTTCAAAAATAAGTTTCCTCCTTAGACTAAGCTTCATTTGAAGTGTTCTTTTCTTCTTCTTCCTTTCTTATGATTAAACAATTATTTATATTTTAGTGAGTAAGTGTACTTTTTATCGTTTTAATTATTATTATATGTACTCTTGGGTTAATTTGTGTTTTTTTCTTTGTAGTTTTTGTATTCATAAAGTTCCCCTGCCGAAACGTCGCAAATGTTAGCTAGTTGTTTCGCCACAGTGACCAAAAAAGTCTACAGAACGATTTCAAATCAAATTCCACTCTTCTAAGAAGCACTTATCGCCCTTATAATTTTTAAGAGTTTTGAAAATGACGCTAATAGCCAGTTTAATGTGTTTAATATTTTTCGCATATATTTTTCTTCAATTTTAATATTCTATTTTAAATTATATCTCAGCTCAGTTAACAAAAGCTTCTTCTTCTATTCGACTTCATATACCTACATACAACATACCTATATTTTTTAATTCGAAATAGTTTTCGCGGTAATTGATTAATTGTGAATCATAAAATGTCCTATAATAATACCAAACATTCTTCCACGTTTACAATTACTTAAGATGGTTAGTTAAAAAGCTTGCGATTTATTGTTAAATGTTTCCCATAAAATTTTCTAATGCTTACGATATATTTTAACTTTAATAAAGAATCTATACACTTCCCATCAAAGCGCTCTCTACGATGCAGAACTCCTGAATTTTCTAGGAAATAACTTTGTTGTTGATGGCGATTCCAATGCTACCCACAACCAAAAGGAATTAACTAACTGTATGAATCAGGCCGCACATGCAATTGTGAACTCTGTCTGCCGGTTTTCCAACTACTGACCATGTGACCTGTACAAAATACAAGACCTTATTGACTTTTTTATAGTTAAAGGTATTATACAAAATCATATAAGTGCCGAAGGTAATTTTGATTTATCGTAAAATTTTACTCCATTAATTTTACCACTCAGTGAAGTAGAAATAATGGGAAAAAGTAATCCTGAGCCTATTGAATTATAGATCAAAGTGAAACGAATTCAGAGATAACCTTAAAAGAATAATAAACCTCAAATCCACTATGGAAACAATTGAACAACTGGATCATAAGTAGAACAATTTATTGCTGATGTGCAACAGGCTCTGGAGAAAAGTACTCCAGCTATTTCAATATACAGATAAACTATAATTAAATATCCCAGATAGATTCCCAGGCGATAAGCCAGTGTTCAACCATCTTAACAATGAACTAAAAAAAGGAATACGTGAATTCGAAAATGTTTCACTTAAAGATTTGTGAACGAATGCTTGTACCGAATATTCCTTTTGGAAAGCAGCCAAGCTTCTAAAAAAAACTGCAGACACAAAACATGCCAATAAGATCTCAAAAAGGATATTGGATCGGAACATCTTGCAATTATCTTGAAGCTTTTTTAAGAAAATGCAGCTACAGATGGTCTAAAGCTTGTTGATACATGAAACGAATGTGAAATTTCCATTGGCACGTTCAAAGAAGTATAGCATGTGCCAACCAAGATATCGAACAAAATATAAACAGGGTGTGATTTAGTACCTGCTCAGGATTTGAAATAGATGCCTTCAATAGCCTTTAATAAAACTACAGTTCGTAATAAACGCATGCATTAAGCTTAGATATGTGCCACATCATTTAAAAATTCCAAAAGTCATTGTTATACCTAAACAAGGTAAGCCACCAACAGAGGTTACATCTTATAGTCCTATATCACTTATATAAAAGTTTTCGAATATTACATAGAAGAAAGAAGATGTTATACTCGTAGAAAAGGCACTTGAAGAAAAACAGTTATGTTGGTCCCGATTCTTAGTTGTTGCTTAAGACTTTGACACAAAGTTTGCACTTGGAACTTAAGTGCAAGCTGAAAATGGACACTAATAAACAGAACTACGAAATATAACGTTACGAACCGAACCTTTAGAGTACGGTACGAATAAAATCAATAAATTGGAAGCCGGTGTACCACAAGGAAGTGTCCTAGGACCAACCCTGTATTTGTTATATACTAGGGATGTTCAAGTGGGCATCAACGTTTTCATGGCCACCTTTTCTGACAATACTGCTGAATTGGTGCAGGAAAAATACAAAGGTTACAGAATTGGAAGATATATGATGGTGTATCAAATAAAAATGAAACAAAATGGGCGCATACAAATTTTACAAAACAAAAGCTAAATTATTTTCCAATTTTTGTCAAGGGTAAGGCCTTACCTTACAAAAATACAGCCAAATACCTTGGAATGACTTTGAATGCAAAGCTGAAATCGAAAGAGCACATCAGAAAAAAGAGAAGAACTGATCTTAAAGTACTGAAAAAAAAATTACAAAATGACTGAAAAATAAAGTCTGGTCTTTCTATCTAGAATAAAATAATGGTATACAAGGTGGTGCAAAATTAATCATCAAAGCATCGCTCATTCAATTCCGACAGTAAGAAGTCGTTTATCATGGCTCTGTAGCGTTCGCCAGTAAACAGTAACGCGTGTTGCTGATGGCGTCCACTAAAAAAATAAGGCCTCGTCACTCCTCCCGCGTAAAAGCAACACCACACAGTGTCTTTAAGTGGATTTAATAGCTCTTCGTACATTGCACGCGGATTTTCAATACCCCGGAAACTAAGGTTTTGCTTATTGACGTAACCGCTTAAGTGGAAATGCGACTCGTAGCTCAAGATAATTTTCGGCACAAAATCGTTCTATTCGTTGTTGAGATTGAGGATGGTTTAACTTTTAACAGTAATTTACAAACGTTACCTTCTGTCAAAGATTGGTCGATCTCGAAGGTTTTTGTTCATTTATCTTTCGAAAACTAAGCAAATTTTCACTTTCGGATCGTTCGAAAGAAATGTCATTTCATTCTCGTTCAATTTTTTCTCCAATACAACTGCTCCTCACCGTCCTCTCTTTTCATACATAAATCAAATGCCATTTTGATTTTCACCGTCTCGCTTGAATTTATCAATATTTTTATAAAACAATTTACAAATGGTAATTCAAAATTTAAGTGTGACCAGCTATGTGTAAATTAAATAGGCTTTGAAGTTGCCTTCTTTTTTTAGTTTACATGAAAATTAAAACATAAACCAAGTATTTTATTATACAGAGAAGTTGTACCGTTATTTTACTTTTTTTTGATATCAATAAACTTGCAACACTGTTTTCTAAATGCTCCCAAATTTTAAAATGTCAGTTTTATTGATGTTTTTCAAATTTAAACTTTACCGGGCCGTTAGCGTTACTTTATTTTTCGAAATGATAAAGTATTATTTTTATATTTTTAGACCATGATTTTTTTTTAAATAAAAATCATCAAAAAAAACAGCTTGGTCATACTAAATCAAATGTCAGTAAATTTCAAACAGCTGATTTCGGCATTTTATTCAATCATTCGACAATGAACATTTTTCGCTCGAATGTCAAAATATGCAAAGTTCATTCGAATGAAAATATAGGGGTGGCCGTGGCGCGATGGTTGTGTGCTCGCCTGTCAACCTCAATATCACAGGTTCGATCCCTGCCGTCGTCTATGTCGTCTTTAATTCCATTAAAACCTTCTATAAATTGTCATCAATGGGTTGCTGGTTTACTCATTACATGTTGTTCAGGCATAACACTAACAACATGTGATTGAGTTAAACTAGTATGCCCAACAAGGATGAAAAACGAATAAAATAATGCGAATTATAAGGGACATAGAAATAAGACACGGCAATTCTCCGCTTTAGTTCAGCCGCCATCCCTGGAGATAAAAAATCTGAGACAACCACCTTCAGTCTCAGAACATCGTGCCACACATTTTTCCTATCCTTCTTTCTCTTCCGTAACTTCACGCCCACGCTGTGTTGAAAAACATTTAAAGGGTAACTATAATCCCTTGAGCGTGAGTAGATTATAAAAAAAAAAAAAAAAAAAAAAAAAAAATGAAAATATCTATTCTATCGAATTAGCTATTGTTCGAATCTCAAAATAAGTATGATTATATATATATGTTGGCAATTAACAAACTTTGCATATTGCATATAATATGCATTGTCGTCCACAATTTTTTTAATAGCACAATAGTTTCATAAAATTTTTGAAAACATTTTTTACAAATTACTTTCATACATTTTTTTTACACTAGATGCTGTTGACGCCCGTATATATGGTGGCTCATTAATCAAAATTACCGATGCGCCATATCAAGTTTCAGTGCGTTTAAAAATTGATGACGCTTACAAATTTGGTACAGGCCATATATGTGGTGGATCTGTTATAACAAGCCGGGTTGTATTAACCGCGGCTCATTGTATAGCCTCGTATGTTTTTTTTTTTGTCAATTATTCTTTATATCATTTTAAAAAATGAACCAACTTTTCTAGATCGCTCGATAAACCTATACAATACCGAAGTCCTTCTGAATTTACTCTCGTAATGGGCGACACATATCTCCTGCAGAAAACTTCAAATACTTTACAATTTGACGTGCAACAGATAGTAGTTCATCCAAACTTTAACAAGCCTAATGCTCTTCAAAATGACCTAGCATTGATGTTCTTCAGTGGTAATGTTCCTCCAAATCGGAACAACGTACGTCTTATTGCTCTAAATACCGTATCATTGGCTGAAAATATTCTTTGCAAGGTGTCTGGATGGGGAAAGATCAATGCAGTGAGTTCGTTTTGTTTTTTTTACAAACTTGAGTAAATTATTTTTTTTATTGTATATGCAGAATCAAATTCCAAATAATCTTATGCAAGCTACAGTTCCTATTGTTGGTCAGAGGACTTGTGAGACCAATTACGGCTACCTTCCTGAAAGTATGATCTGTGCAGGATTTATGACCACTGGAGGAGTGGATGCTTGCCAAGGTGATTCAGGTGGTCCATTTGTTTGCAACAATCGGTTGGCGGGAATTGTGTCTTGGGGAACCGGATGTGCGAAGCCTGGATATCCTGGAATATATACGAATGTTTCGTACTTTGCTGGCTGGATTGAAAAAACAAATGCTACATTTAACTATAGTTCATACTCTGGAGGAGGTGCCTTCATCAAGGGATCATTGATATTAATAGTTTCTGCTGTAATTATTAATACAATATTAAAATAATTTAATACAATATAAAATCCAGGATTAAATGTGCTCAACTTACTTTTGGTATTCCTGGCTATAATTTGGATATATATTAATTAGCATTATATCTTCAATGCTAGTACAAATTATCCAAATTATTTAATCAAGTACATAAGTTTAACTTTAACGCAAATTACTTTGAACCAGACACAAATCTGTTGAACCCGAAAACACAAATAGATTTAATCCAAACGCAAATAAAGGTCCTTGGACCTTTATGAGCAAACTTACCAAAAATAACCAATCAATTTTTCACGAAACTGCCAATCTACTACAATTACATTTACATTCAGAATTAATGTGTTATAGTTTTAATTTACATCTTTTTGAAAAAAAAGTAAGATTATTACGCAAAAGCATTTGATAGAGTTTGCCATTAAGCTCGAAAAACTGGGCATTTGGTAATGACTAATGACCAATCATTTTTTGCTGTATTAAAGATTACATTTCAGACCGCTCAATACAAGTCCTATTGGATGGTTTAATACTGATATTAATTAAATAAATGCTGATGTGCCCCAGGGCTCCGTTTTGTCTCCAACTATCTTTCTCATATTTATTAATGAGTTCTGTATTCTTTTCGTTTTAAGATTCACATACTTGTCTACTTGTTGGAACTACTTGGACTGGACACCTTATGATAAGTTGATTGAATTCGCATTTCGAAAGCTTTGTTTAATCTGTATTCAAAACCCGTGTAGAATTCAATGCTTCAAATACTCAATGGCCCTGAGTAATAGATCCCAATCTAGCCTAAGTTCGATTTTAACCAAACATTCGTAGAAATAAAACAAATTTCAAGTATAAATACTTAAAAGCGGCTTTCCTGTAACTAAGTTAAATTTAAAATGATAGAATCACAATAGAACTTTACGAATCTGGTTAATAGAAATCTGTTTGTGTATCAGTTCACAATAACGAAATTATGAAAATGAGTCACAATTATTATTGGTATAAGTAAGACTGTTGTTAAATTTGATCTGTTACTACGAAATTTTAAAAGCAACTTTTCTACATCTAACAAAAAGTGACTTTAAAACCGATTCTATGAATGTCTATTACTAAGGGCCAATGCTGTCTTCTGTATTTGAAGCGTAACCCAGTTATTCATGAGTGGCTTTGCGTTGAAGAAACTGAACTTTTTTCAGTTCTCGGTAAATTCATTCAAAAGCCGTTTTTGTAGAATGACAACATATTGGACGTCACACACTGCTAAGTTTTTAGGTTTTTTTTCGAAAATAAATTTAAAAATGTACAAATATCTCCCTCGAAACAAGTAGAAATCTTTCCGGTTTTTCGTTATTTTATCGTTACTTTTATAATAGTGTTTCAGTGAAACAGCCAGTTGCATTACTCATTACTAAAACAATTAAACTTATTTGCATTTTTGGGAATTTCAACAGTTTACACTTGGACCCTACTTTGGAACTACTTTTAATTTCACAGAATATTTCTTTAGCCGTACTACACGAATGTGAAATCCTTTATCCGGCTCAATACTTCCTTCTCATGTTGATATTCAAACCCAATGTTCACTGGTTTCTTCTTCTTAATCCTCTCCAAATTTCTTGGTTCCAGTTCGACAAAATATTTTCGGTTTTATGGTTAGATCTATTTGTGTTTGGGTTAAACCTAGGTGGTTTAGGTTAAACTTATTTATTTTTACAAATACAATATAAACGGCATTATTTTCTTTTGAGAAAACAAGTAATTTTAGGTGTTCAATACTTAAGCTTATATTACTACAAGAATTTGCAAGCCTCAAATGTGACTATAAGAATAATTGCGAAATTGATTCCCCGCTTAAAAATACAATTTTAACTTGTGATATATATGAAGGTACAATAAGGCAAGATGCTTTGTACCAAAAGCAGAAAAATTGTAAAAAATTCAAAACAAACCGTACAAGTGAAGTGAAACTTAAAAAAAAATAAAGAATATGACAAGATAGATAATAATAGCTAGATTTCAACTCAATTGTATATCAAGTCGAAACAAGCCAATTTCAACTCGATGTAGCGATACAAAAATGGGTGGAAGCGTAGTTCAAGCTAACTTCAACCATGGATATAGGTACATGTAGTTTCAATCAGTAATGTGAAATAAAAACCAAAAAGAAGGAAATTGCTGCCAGTTGTGCTTTAAAGAAATTACAAGGAGAACAAATGCAATACAAACATTTTACGGAGGAAAGTGTAACAAAAATAAATAATAGAAGTAAAATAGTAATACAAAATTACAATGTTTGAAAAAGTGTTACACTTGTTCAATGTTGGAACGCTT
This sequence comes from Philhelius festivus, assembly GCA_963931855.1. Taxonomy (NCBI): domain Eukaryota; kingdom Metazoa; phylum Arthropoda; class Insecta; order Diptera; family Syrphidae; genus Philhelius; species Philhelius festivus. Next base: position 53,414,897 of record OZ007556.1, on the reverse strand, counting down.
ATAGCAAGTTATTCATTCGTAAAATATCGAAACTTGAAATAACGATGATAGATTACACGAAATTGATCTCGCAATTCGGTCTTTATGTTCGAATACAGCTTAATTGGCTGGCTTAATTATCGACACATTTTTTTTTCTTTTTTTTAAGACCAAAAATAACGGTACAACTGATTTTGATCTTTTTTTTGTATGTACAAAGCTGCTAAAATTTGTATTGATATTATTGTGTAGATATTAAAATTTTAATATCTAACCTTTCTTTTTTAATTTTTTGTTCGAAAACCACATACCCAATTTTTTTTTAAATTTGTTCTTTATTTTTTTTTTCAAAAATCGGGTTTTTTAGATGGTCATAATAAAATAGCAACATCAGCAACATTTATTATTTTCATTTATTAAATATTAAAAATCATTTTTACATCTAACATCTTCGTACAGTGATAATTTTACCAGACTTTGTGCGGAGCTTGATCGTTCTACAAGCTCTTTTCTCCCGTAAAATTGAATCGTCATTGGCATCGGTTTCCTGCGAACCATTTCAAGAAATTAATAAGGTAATGCAAGATTGTCGTCATTTAATAAAAAAAAAAACTTATAATGACAATCTGATTTAACGAAAATGATTAATTATAGAATGTATGTCAAGTGGCGCTATCTAGTGAAAAATTGACGTTTTTAATCTGTCAATTGGTATAATGCATTAACCAAAAATGATAGTTTTGTTTTTTATTTCTAAACACTCAGACTATACAAGATAAGAACAGTCTTTGAAGTGAAATTATTAATACTACTGATATCTAAGTTTCTAAGTAGATATACCAACCTCAAGAAGAAAAGTCCCTCCATTTTCAATAGTCAACTCGTTTAAGTAATTTTGATCTACTACGGGCTCCATGTTGGAAGCTGGAATATTCACTTCAGGTACCGCTAATTCGATGGTTTTTCCAAATACTACAGCGATTAGCGCCAAGAAACAGATAACTTTCAAAGACATTTTGTAATAGGTATAGCAAATGAGATACTGATACAAAAAGTACTGCTTACAGCATTATTTATACTTAAAATGTACCTACATTTATCTAATGATCCTAAGAAATAAGGTGGTTTTATCTTTTGGTTATTAATTATTAAATAGGTGTTTTGAAGGGCATGTAATACATTCCAAAAAATTTAACAAAAGATTAGCAGAAAATAAACAAAATATAAAGGTGCAAAATTTTAGTTGAAATAGTATTGGCGCAAAATTTTAAACAGCCTATTATTAAGGTATTAGTATGATACTACTTAACAAATTTGCTAACTTTATAGTAGTTTACTAACTCATTCTTAATTTTAAACATTTTCTAACTATTATCGTACTAAAAGAATTTTCTTAATAAATTGTCTCTGAACACACCTAAAACAATGACATTTCGTGTAAAAAGGTAAGTACACGAACCTTTTTTGATGTTTGCAAATGTCAAAGAGTCATATATGAAGCTAGCACGATACTAAAAAAAAATAAAGTAGGTATTCGATGATTTTAATCGAATATAGCATCATACTTTCTCTACCTCTTTTATTAAAAATAGAATCATCGAATACCTATTTTATTTTATTTTTAGTATCGTGCTAACTTCATGACTGCTTGACATCTCCAAACATCAAAACCGGACTGTTTACTTAGTTTTATTTTGCATGAACTGCTATTACTTTAGGTGTGTTCAGAGGCAATTTATTAAAAAAATAGCCTTAGAACGATACTGGTTAGAAAATGTTTAGAATTAAGAAAGAGTTAGTAATCTACTTAAGAGTTAGCAAATTGTTTAGAAGTATCATACTAATTCCTTAATACTTAGCCGCTTAAAGTTTTGTGCCAAAGAGTGCTGCTCATGAATTTTTCAAGATCAATAAATTAAAATTTAAAAAATACAGTGTTATTTTCATATTTTATTTGTGCGAAATGAAGTTTGACAATGGAGATTTTCAATTTCTCTCAAAACGTTCTTGCAATCGAACTCGTAGTTTCGTGGACAGGCGATGGATGCCAAAACGTGGGTTTAATGGCAGCATCTGTGTCTAGATGAGATTGGCCCTATCTTGCAGAAGTTGCGTTCAGTTGTTGAATTTGAAAAACAGCTGCAGACAAGGTGCCAAAAAATTGACAGCTGTGGCTGCGTTCAGGATTCATTGGGATAGGTTAGTATCCATTAGTTTCCTCAACAACCAAAACAGGATTGGATAGGTTTGGTGTCAAAAATCAGCTGATACGCCAAAAATTAAATAAAAATATTTTTCTGTCGTCAAATTTGGTTCAGAAATCAACTTCGTGTAACATACAATTATATGCACCTGCGCGGATATTCAACCAAATAGTTCATCTGTTTTTTATAAGCAACCAAACAGTTGTGCAACTAAAAATTGAATGTGCGCGCCTAGTCTTACACACTATTGGTATCCATACAATGGAACACGATTTTACCTCATATATTTCTGGGAATGGTATTCCATACTCTACTTATATGTTTATATGTGTTTTAATATATTTTTTTTCATTTGTCTCCTTTAAAGAACATTTCATTGACGAAATAAAAGATAAATATTCATTTTTACTTGATGCACCTGTGTACTTATTGAAATCTTTTATGATAAAAGTCACAGAAGTTTGTCTTTTATTCTTTTATGATTTTTAACAGATTTTAGCATGCTGGATACCAAAAATGCTATTCGTAAAAGATTTTTTCTATGTTCGAACGTTTGACAGTTCGTAAAAGTTTTCTTAGCAAATAACAGATTTAAGCGTGCTGAATACCAAAATTAAAATTCATAAAAGATTTGTTGACAGCTCAAACATTTGTACGGAAATTCATAGCAGAATATCAGAATAGAAGAATAAAAGATCTCGTCGAATAGGCCTAATTGTCATCTTCGTTAAGAAACTGCATGATTTGAATTTTGTATGGATGAAACTTTAGTTTATTTTTCAATACAACAATCAGAGTTAACTTTTATTTGTGATAAATAATTAATTTGAACTCGAGATTATCATCAATTTTGACATTAAGACTGTAGCGAGAAAAAAAACTAGATCTTGCAATTCTGCATGTTCCGCTACAGTTTACGATTTTCTTTAAAATTCGTAGATAGCGGTTTTTTTTTTCATAAAAATAAAGAAAAAAATGTGAATTTCATTTCATTACGATTTACGCAGTTAGCGCATAATTTCTTATCGTTAATGGATGATGGTCCCAAAGAATTTCATTAACGGCTGTTCCTTCTCTTCTATTACTTGTGTGCTCGGGCCATCACTATATCGTTGAATTATAACGAATCACCGATATTCATTTTGCATTACTTAATCGCGATACCGACCAATGAGTCAATGGGCGGTTTGTGGTGTCCATGTTGTTCTTGTCACATTTGTCAAACCTATTGTTTATTATTCAATTACTGGTGCCAAATCACCATGGCAAGTAACACAATTGCAGAGCACTTCCAAATGATTCAACTTTATTATCAAAATGAGTGAACCCAAGGTTCATCAGGTGACAATACTACATCCTCAAAAAGTTACTGTTTGGTGTAGATTTAAGCTCGGCGGCGTCATTGGTTCGTACTTTCTGGAAAAAGACCTTGTTGAGGTGGTCATCGCCAGTGAAGAGGGCTACAGAACGATAATAACCAATTTCTTATGGGCCAAATTAAACCATATAGACCTAGACGACATGCGGTTCCAGCATAACGGTGACGTTACGTGCCACACAGTGAACGGCACGATTGACCTTCATCATGAAAGATGCCCTTAAGTGACCATAAATAACCCATGCCATCGCTCAAATTCAGCCAGATCTATGCGGAAGAGTCATTGAAAATTGGACGACTTGGATCCGTGCCACCGTAAAAAGCCGAAGGGTACATTTGAACAATGTTCTATTTCATAATGACATACATACCTACATGTTATTTAACGAGCATTTAGAATTTAAACTTCAACATTTTTACACCTTTTATGTTGCACGTATCGACGTATCTACATTTATCTAAAGGTAAACTTTATTCAGGTCCACTGAAACTAGGCTCCACTTTAATTGGCTTTCGTTTTGTGTGTTAGTCCAGTTTATATCAATACAAATGTTAAAAAGAATCTAAAGAACAGTAGATATATTTATTGTATGGTTTGAAATTTCAATTTTAAAGTTGTAATGAGCAAGCACATGGGACACAATTATGCCCCTTATTTAACAACGCAACTAGAAATGTGAAAGCCACAAAGGTTCAAGTTAAAAATCTTTAGGGAAATACAAAGTTCTATAGAAAAGCAGATGCAATAAAAAGGTAAATCCCAACCAATAAGGTCGATATTGGAAGCTTAATGTCTTGTTTTGTGAAATACATAAATATGAAATGCATAATACAATTTTCTTGGAAATCTAAGATTATTTATTCATTTAACTAAACTAGCTACATACCTACTAGTTTTTCGTGAGTTGATATCGTGAAATATAAAAAAATTAGTTAAAAATTTACCATCGCAATATTATTATCTAAGTAATTTTTTTTTATATTTAGTTAATGTGTGATTAACTTGTCCACTCTTAAGTGTCCAAGGCACCAAAAGAGCAGGTTTAGAAACCTTGAAAAGTAAATTTGAAATCGTATCAATAGGTGCGTTTTATTATCCACAAATCTATCTGGATCCGGATCTGGATTAAGCTTTAACATGTATTACAAAAACAATTTGGGATCCTGTTTTCTATCGGGATCTATTTCAAAGATCCAAAAATTAGTTATTACACTGGCGAGTGGATGGCTTTTTATGGTAAGGTAGTGTAATCTACAGTGTGAAGAAAAGAGACAAGAAATAATTTAAAATTTACAATCCCAAGGATAAAAAGAGACGGACTTATAACACTGCTGTCACTAAGATCCGTATCGTTTTATTTTCAAGCGATGATCCAGATCCGGATCCAGATAGATTTGTGGATAATAAAACGCACCTATTATCCACAAATCTATCTGGATCTGGATCTGAATCATCCCTTGAAAATAAAACGATACGGATCTTACTGACAGCAGTGTTATAAGCCCGTCTCTTTTTATCCTTGGGTTTGTAAATTTTAAATTATGTCTTGTCTTTTTTCTTTACACTATAGATTACTCTACCTTACCATAAAAAGCCATCTACTCGCCAGTGTAATAACTAATTTTTGGATCTTTGAAACAGATCCCGATAGAAAACAGGATCCTAAATTGTTTTTGTATTACATGTTAAAAGTTAATCCAGATCCGGATCCAGATAGATTTGTGAATAATAAAACGCACCTAATATGAATTACACAGTAAAGCCTAGTACGCAGATCGCGCTAAATTTTATCTCCCATACAAAATTCTCTCCAAAATTTAGCCAAGCTAAAATTATGTCAAGCATTTTAGCCGAGAGGTACGCTGCTCCAGCTAAAAAATCAAAATTTCTCTTCGAACTGTACATAACTTATCTGTCAAAATTTAGCGCACGTAATAATTGTCTGGCACATTTATTCTCGAGCTAAATTTCAATTTCAATTTAAAATGGAATAATATATGAATAATATTTAGACGAATAGGTATTTGGTGACGGAAGACTTACAAGATTTTCCACAGCAAAAATCACTCATAATTCTTATTCGTTCTCATTCATTCATAATTCTTAAAAAATCATACCAATTAAACCAAATTCTTTTAAATCTTTGAAAAAAATTTCATTTAGAGAACAGCTGTTTTCTGTGACATATTCTCCACAAGGTTCCTACTCGTATGTCAAAATTTAGCTTGAATTTTAGTCGATGTTTGGAGAAAAATGTGGGAGATAAAATTTAGCGCTATCTGCGTACTAGGCTTAAGGGTATTCATGTAAGCGCGGAAAACCCGGATAAACCCGATAAACTAAGAAATTCTCTAAATTTTAAGAAATGGTTTAAAATTATTTTTTTTTTAAACTAGCTACTTGCTTTATTTTCTTTTAAAGCCTATTACGCAGATAGGGAAAAATTTTGTCTCTCATACAATTTTTGTCCTCGGACAAATTTTGTCTTGGATATTTTTCCGAGCAGTACGCAGTTCCCGCGAAAAATTCATAATTTTGTGCATTGCTGTACAAAATGTCTCCATTAAAAAAAAATGATACAAGCATTATATTGTGGGACAAATTTTGACACCCACCGTATTTCCGAAAGTGATTTTTGTCAATACTGGTTTAATGCAAAAGGTGTAGATGCTTGTCTTGAGAGCATCAAGAGGAGATTCCAAAAAGGTATGGACGACTTTTATAAGACAACCCGTTCCAGAGATACACTAAAAACACATTAAATTAGATTTCATCTCTCCAACTTCAAACTTTTGAGGGAGATTTGTAAACGTTTTGAAGATATTAAAATTGTAGTGATAAAATTTGTCTTTTCGATCTGCGTACTAGGCTTTGAGTATATATAATATGGAGGGCTCGTTTCTATTCCAAATGCGTGACTATCATAGGGGGCGCTACTCAAATTTGAGTAAGACAAAGTTATTGCCGAGTGCTTCATATCACATGTGACGGAGAACTATATGCGAGGAGAAGGTAAGCACAAATCGGAGGATACGGCTGTATCCTTAACTTACAGAAAGTGAGACAGCAACCCCTATCACAACTTCAAGTACTACAATGCATTAGGGATAGGAACGAGCCCTCCATATTATATATACTCAAAGGTACTAGGCTAAGAAATAAGAAAACAGAATCACTTTTTAAATTAAAATATTTAATGATGTGAATTTTTGATAGCAACAAATTTGTATGAGGGCGAGTTCATTCCCATTTTTAAGACGAATAAACAAACTGCAATGTCTTTAATTGGTACCAAAATGAAGGTAATGAGTAGTAGAATTTGTTTACTCTATAAAATACAAAATTCGGATTTAAACTTTCTTTTAAATTCACTTTTATTATTTCACTGATGGAAATCAATGTCAATGAACAGCTGATTTTCGTTTCTTATATGGAACACAATCGTTCCCCTGAATGTGTTCGATTCTCTTTCTATTCTCAAATGTCAGATTTTCTTTCAATGATCAACTCTAACCTCAAATGCATAGAATTGGTTATAATCAGCCATTGACAGGATCTTTTACTGAAACCAATTTTTCAATGATTGCTATAACTGGCTTGCCAAAAAAATGAAGTCAGCATTCCACTGATTTGTTCCAATGATGCATTTCAATGAAAGCTATAACTATGTTTAAAGAACAGCTGATTATTTCAAACATTTACGCAAGTATTTCATAGGAGGTTATCATGCAAATATGTGGCGGAAAGTTATATCTTTTTGGAAAGTGGAAAATTATGTCGTTGCATAAATACTCTTGGTGCGTGGTAATAACTTGGATTGTAAACAACTTTAAAACAAAATATACAGGGAAAATAGTTTTGTTCGTTGGGCACTGAAGTCATCCTGAGGTCACCCTAAAACTCAAGAAACCTCAACGCACCCTGGTGAATAAATTTTGTGTATGAGACCTGAATCGATCTGAAGTAGATCTAGGTAATTTGCAGTGCGAGCTCATGTAACGAACAAACTGTGTCGCATGAGATTTTAAATCTATTTTGTTTTTGTTGTCGTTTGTCGGTTCGCATGTTGCAAGTTATTGTTTATGTTTGCAATAAAATGTTTGTGACTCATCCTCCTCGTCAGATGAAATATTCAGTAACAACGCAAAATTGTTTTTGTTATTTTTTAAAACAAATTTATAACAAATCTAAAATTTTATCAGAACACTGATTTTAGTTGTCAACAAAACAATTGATAGCCCTTGGGTGTTTTTTGAAAAACGAAAACCCCACTTTTTTTTTGACAACTATCAACGTTGTCAAGAAAACCTGGGTCAACCATGGGTAAAGTTTAACGAACATGCATTTTCAATTTTTCTTCGGAGGTTGCAATAGACTCCTAGTTCAGTACTCCTTTTCAGCTATTTATAGTTACGATAGAATAGGTGTCGGCAGTCGGAATTTATGACCTCTTCTTACGACTAGAAATTGTTACTGTAGTTCAAATGTTAAAATTTTCATTTGTACAGGATTAGGAATGGCTCAAGCTGTATTAGGAATTGAATTTTTGAATTGCCTGGGTAAAATTTTGCGTTATAAAGCAGTACCCTTAGAAATTTCACAGTATATAATTCTGCAGATAGGGTATTTGGAAGTGGAGCTTTGACAGCTTGAAATACAGATTCAGATGTTAGATCGCAACCTTTTTAGAATATTCTAAACTGTCTTACTGGTTAATTCCTTCAAGTCGCCAAAATGTACCCTCCACAACGTTCTTGGTTTGAGGAATGTATTTGCTGTTAGTTAAAATCTGCCAAATTAGACCAAGAAATCTAAGCCTTTGAGAATGTAGTGCCTCTTCAGGTTTGTTCTAAAAAGCAAACAGAAATTGCAAGTTGAAATTGTTGGCAAAACACAACAATGGCTGTAATCTCAATGACTTTTTTTGTTGTAAGATTGTAAGCATATGCCACAGTTTGTGTCAGAAAATTATAAAGCGAGAAAACTTTAATTATTCAAGAAAACTGTCATGCGAGAAGACTATTTGATAAAAAAAAAACATTCGAGAAAAGTATAATGAAAGTAAAAATCATGCAAAAAAACTATTAAACGAGAAAACTATCGTACAAGAAAAGTATAAACTATCATATGAGAAATATATCAACCGAGAAAACTATCCTGCAAGTAAACTATCATTTGAGGAAACTATCAAAGAAAACTAACGAGAACAAATATGGAAAAAAAACTATCATACAAGGAAAATATAATGGAAATATATAATGCTACTCTTATGCGGGAAAACTATCATTTGAGAAATATATCAAGCTTGATAACTGTCATGCGAGAGATGTCATGCACCGAAACTAACCAAACGAAAAAATGTCATCCGAGAAAACTTCCATGTGAGAAATATATAAATTGAGAAGTTTATCATCATATTTTCTTCATAATATAGTTTCCTCGTGCGACTGATTTCTTGCATGAAAGGTTTCTCTGATTAAAGTTCTCGTGCATGATTATTTTCTCGGATGATAGTTTTCTCGCATGACCGACTGAACACAAAATGTCATAATTTACTTACGCTTCTTATTAAACAGAGTTGTTTCTTTTTCCGAGACCATTATATTCATTTTCCAACACAAATAAGAAACTGTCTGCGACATAGCTTGATATGGCACGACCGGAACACGAAGGTTTCGAAAAAGACGCTACTCCACAATACAACCACACCAAACAAAATATGGTCCTATGCATCTAAAATATATTGGAGATATAGGGACACATGTGAAATGAGCTTAAGTTCCCTGTTCAAAGAGAAATTAAGTTGTAGTAAGCTTTTGCAGCCTTATTTATTAGATTTCACTAATACTCGTTTCAACCTCGGAATAGTTAAACCGATCTGAAGCACTTACACGCCACATGAAACAAATCTTTATTTATAAAATATTTTTTAGCCTTCTAAGCTACGCCATCTTTATGTCAAATATACTATAGAAAAAAAAATAACCAATTTAAACTCTGGTTATTATAAACGTAAGCAAACCCTAGCTGATTTCCATTACTATTCATTTTATTATTCTTACAAATGCTTGCATTAGCGTTCCCAATACCGTACAACTGTTAGAGCGTCAAAAATGTAAATATTTTAATAATGCAAGATATCTATCAAAATAGATAGGTAAAAAATGAAAATAAATTGTGCAAAGTATGCAAAGTAATGTCAGAAAAATTTCTTCGAAACACTGGCCTTTTTCGCGACATGCCGCCTCCACTAGATGTCCAACAGAACAACCACAATGTAACCAGGAATCTGATTCATATTGGTTCAATTTGTTCAAATGAAAACAAGTAATATCTCCCAACTCTTTGCAATAACTCTACTTAGCTGAGTGAAGTTCATTGAGCGAACACCAAATGGAAAATGTAACACACTCGAACACTAAAGAAAACCACAGATAAAAGAAGGCATTAACACGCCGTCTCCACTAGCGATAAATCCATCGCAATCGCAATAGCCAAAGCAGAAAGCAGAGAGCAGAAGAACTGTCAGATTTTTGTGGCTGGGCATTTCATCGCATACTTTTTTAGTATAATGAATAATTTTAATGGATATAAATGAGTTCTATGGACAATTTCAAATCAGATTTTTTTTTAATTTTGTTAGAAAAACGTAAACCCCAAGCAAAAGCTTTCTTCGCACGCAAAACTCAAACTCAGTTAAATTAAATTTGGTTACGCCAGAACAATATGACAGTTCTCCTTGCGATAAAGCAAGCGATGGATGGTATGCGATGAGAGCATACTTTCTATCGCAAGCGATGAAAATATAGCTGCGATGGCGGTCTCCACTTGCGATAATGAACGCATGCTTTAAAGCATGCTCTGGATTCATCGCTAGTGGAGACCGCATATAACTTTACAAGGTCCTCAATTACATTCATATCTCGGCAATGAGCTTAAAGTGGCAAAGGGATATTGCAACGTTTAGATTAGTTTTGATTTAATTTATGGTTTGCAGCATTTCCTTGTACCACGTATTCATCGAACACACGTAATCTAGTGCCCGGGAGATGTCGCGTAGAAATTAAGATACAAGAAAAGTAATTTGGCATTACTTCTAATGAATTTGACAGCTCACTAATATTTTTGGCATTTCGCATGGATTGAAACCAAATATTTAGCCAAAAATTCGATTGCTGATGAAAATATCACCTTTTCTAAATAGTATAATATTTATGGATTCAATGTGTTGATAGAATATAATTAACGAAAAGTGGAATTCAATTTAATCTGAGCCAAAAGGCCATTTACCCAATAATAATGTCAAAATCCAAAAAGAAGCAGCGTGAATCCGAATCGGTTTTAGAAAAGGAACACGATTCAGTGAACTCGGATTCTTCAGAGAGCCAATCGTCGACATCTTCGTCCTCTTCATCATCTTCATCTTCTGACGATAGGAAAAAGTCTCGAAAAAATGCCACAAAAAATAGCAAATCCTCCAAAAGAAAACCATCGAGCAGGGACAAAAAGAAGAAAAAACGAAAACCTAAAAGTTCTGAGTCGGAGTCGGACGATTCCGACTCGACCTCTTCTTCTTCTTCATCGTCATCAAACAATAAAAGACCTGTAAAAAAGAGGAAGTGTGCCGAAACTGAAGAAACAAAGTTCAAAACTAGAAAAAGAAGAAACTCGGACGGAGAAGGGTCTGGAAAGGAAACACATCGTCCATCGGATGGCAGAAGAAACTCTCCAGCGACTTCATCCAGGAGATCGAGGTCTGTGGAGCGTGGAAGCGATGGCGGAAATTGGTCGAAATGGGATAGTCCAGGACGGGAAGGACGATGGGGTGGTAGAGGCGGATACCAGAACAATCGCTACTTCGACCGAAGAGGTGGCAATAACTGGAATCGTGGTTGGAACAACAACAATAATTGGCGTGAAAATCGCGACAATGGTTATCGAGGCAGAGATGGTTTCGGCGGTAATCGCGATTGGGGCAGAGATCGACGAGAGGATGGCTATTCAAATCGAGGAGGCCGCAACCACAACGAAGATCGAGGACGCAATGATGAAAGAGCTGCACGTTACGATGACAGAAGTGGTCGCAATGAAGACCGAGGACGTAACGAAGACAGAGGAAGAAATGAAACGAGGGACAAACGCCCAGATGACAGAGATAGAGACCGGAACGACAGGGATCGTCATTCCGACAGGGAACGAGACTCTGGACGGCGGCGGTAAGTTTGTATTGCTTTCTAGAGTTGCGTGGGGATTCAATGATTCTCTTCCTTGCAGTCAAAGTCGGAGTCGCAGCCCAAGAAGACCTAGGAACTTCCCGCGGCGAGACAATAACGCCGACAATGAAAAAGACTACGAGTGGGGTGGAAGAAGGGACGACTCTGGCGTCAAGAAGGAGGACGATCAGAGCCCGGCTGAGAAGGAAAAACCCAACTTCGCCTTGAGCGGCAAACTGACTGAGGACACAAATACCGTTAACGGTGTTGTGGTCAAGTATGCCGAACCCCCTGAAGCCCGCAAACCTAAACGTCGATGGCGTTTGTATCCGTTCAAGGGCGAGAAAGCTCTTTCCACTTTGCACATTCACCGACAAAGTTGTTTCCTAATCGGGCGGGATCGCAAAGTGTGCGACTTGCCGGTTGATCATCCCTCATGTTCCAAACAGCATGCAGCTTTGCAGTACCGATTAGTACCGTTCGAACGAGAAGACGGCTCCACTGGGCGACGAGTTCGTCCCTACGTTATTGATCTGGAGTCTGCGAATGGGACATTTTTAAATAGCAAGAAGATCGATGCGAAGAGATATGTCGAGTTAATAGAAAAGGACGTCCTTAAGTTTGGCTTCAGTTCGAGGGAGTATGTGCTGCTCCATGAGAACAGCAAAGAGGACGAAGATGATGATGATGTGAAGCAAGAAGACGAAGGTCTTCAAGTAAAGGAGGAGCCCGAGTAGGTGCGCTGGACGATGTTTGTCTTGTAGAAAAAGTATGTCATAAAAAAATTTAATTATTAACTCGCCCACTACCCCTCTTGGATATGATGGAGGAAATAAAGAAAAAAATGTATTCCTTCTATGTTTCACTTTTCAAAATTTTTTTATTTTTTGGTTTCATTGCTTCTAGTTTGCCTTCTTATCAAAAAGGTCATCAAAGGTGATCAAAACCATGTCACAATTACAATATCTGCTGGATGGATGTACATAAATACAAATGTTTGTGAGCTCTACTATCAAAATGAAAATAATTCAAGAAAGGGAAGATAACCGGAAGGCGTGTCAGTTTTGTGATTAAAACCAATTTTTCGATGAAGCGAATTTAAGAACTTTATGGGAGCATTGATCAACTCTACAAAAAATTGTATCCCCTATTTTCTCTTATCATCGAGTATGAAGCAATCTCGAGCAAATATGTGAAAATATAACAGGGATTCATCAAAGCTTAAGCTCTTTACATATCCAACAACAATTAAACGTTTGTACTTATGGTTTAAATATTATTGCAGTAACCTTCGGCAACTACCTTTACCTATTTTTAACTTTAGATCTTAGATCAATAAAAGTTTTAAAAGTGAAATATTTATCACCCCTGAGAAATATCGATTATGCTGTAGTCGAAAGGTCTGGTGTTTCTTCAGAAAGATGACAGAATCTCTTTGTAGCATTCCTCACGATTCCCAGAATGCTGATGTTATATACATTATATTACAGTGACCAGTTAGAAAACCCGCAATTTCTGAGGTTGTTTCTGCTTAAGCAAATACCGGAACTAAAAAGTTCTCGCTCATAGTCTTCAAGAAGTAGCGTGCTTATGGTTTTCTCTTGGTTTTTTAAGAACTCTTCTTTTCCGGAATATTGTTTAGGTTCAGTTTCGGTTCGATATGATCTAAGAGATGAGCCCACTGAAGTACCTGAGCGCATTTTACGTACGCATTTTAAAGTTCAGGTCATTGGAAGTTTCAATATTTCGAAAAACACTTATTCTATTTTAATGAAACTGTTTAACACTACCTGCTGATTAAAAAAAATAAAATGTATTTTACGACATAATTTTAAAAATCCTTATGGAAAATATATATATTATTATTGAATATCCGATATTCAGCTTACTGATTTTTTTTTCTGAAATAAAATAAAATTTGAATAATAAAAAAAAATCTTAAAAACGATTTAAAATTCTTAATTTTCCTTTAAATTTGTATTTGTTTAAGCATTCTAAAATGGCTTTTAATGGGACTTAGTTCACAAAGCGCATTCAAAATCCATCTTTAAATATTAAGAAAAGGAAAGTTAATAGACAATTTCTTCCATAAGTGATAGTCGAGTGTTTGAACCTTAACTTAATATTTAGTTACCTGTCCTTTGTTAGAAATGACAGCATCTTTAGCATATGGGAAAGTAACTTCCTCCATGATCTTCACATAAAAATGCTGATCCATAATGCCTTCAATCCGGTATATGGGACCAGCACCATAGAACAAAAAACATGCCCAAACCATTATGCTGGACCCTCTATGTTTTATTGTCTTAGATGTGAAGCGTGGATTATATTCTGTGTTTGGAGGCCTTCTTACATATTGACGAGATCCCTTTCCACCATATAACACAATCTTGGACTCGTCTGACCACAGAATATTCATCCACTTTGAGGCAGGCCAGTCAAAGTGCTTATTAGCGAACTTCATTCTTTTTTTTTTTTTTTTATAATCGGCGCACACTCAAGGGGTTTGTATACCCTTAATATGCCAGAGACACAGTGTGAGCATTCATTCATTCTTTTATTCACATGTTTTTTTTTGTCAACAAAGATGGAATGCCTGACCACCGGTTTTATTTACATTGGCGACATAACCGGCTTCCGCCCGCAAGTTTCAGACTTTGGAATGTAAGTAATGGTATTTCTTATGGTTGTTGGTGAGCGAGCATCCAATTAGGTTTTGAACCTCCGAATATGTTTTGCCCTCCGAAATTAGTTTTCTTATGAAATTTCGTCTTTCGGGTTTGCAGTGGTTTCCTCTTCCCATTGCTGGATTTTTTTTTTTTCAAAACAAATTTATGAAGATCTTTTGGATAAGCAATAATTCACCTTTTTAAAATTGTTTAATTCAAGAAATAAGAGGAATAAGTAATATTTGGTACCAATTACGGATGCACTACTATTATTTTGACTGAGCAAATTTGTGAGTTTGATTAATGACGGTTGTTTATTTTTCATATTTATGTAGGAACGAAAAATATTTCTATACAAGATCGTTAATAAAAGGTAATTAGGTCAATGTGTTACAGTTTTTGACTATCAAGGAAATCAAAAACATGAAAATTCAGGGACTTACAAATGATTTTATTTAAACTACTATTATTTTGAACGCAACTAATAAAATATTTTAAACTTTAAAAGCTTGAAATATAAATATTTACCTGTTCCTCTGAATATTTTTCTACCAAATCGTCTTTTAGTAAAAAGCCAACTATGTACAATCATATCATAATCACTTGGTGACGAAGAAGACGAGGAAGAGGATTCCAACGAATTTTGTAAGAAGGTCCACAAGGCGTCCTGATTACCAAACAAAACACTACTATGATGGAGAAGTTTAACAAATGTTTTTTTTTTTATGACGCCGGTGTATGAGTTTCCAGATGTACGTCGAGCTCGAACCTATGTATGTAAAAGATTTGTTTCGAATTTAGTAACGAGTATTTATATTTCGGTATTTTTTTTTTTCCAAAAACGGCTCTAACGATTTTTTTTAAATTTCCCACCATGTTTCTGTAAACAATGGGTTGACCAATTTTGTTACAATTCCTCTAAGTAGCACTTTTTAGTAGTTAACCAATATTGGATTCAAATGTTTTACAAATAATTTGCTTATAAACAAAAAAAAAATTAAAGAGTTATCTTTAGTAATTTTAATTTTTTTTAAAAATTCTTACATTAGAAAATACGTCCCATTGTAGTTGTATCTGACCTGATCTGATCAACTTTTTCATCGATCGTTGATTGTCGTTTACGATCGTTATTTGCTGATTTACCAATAATTTGTTGCTGATCGATACGATAGGAAGGTGATGTTCAGTGAGCGCTTTCGTATACTTTTATGTTAGAATGTTGTGCAATTAATTGGCCATTAATAGTAACTAATATTTTTATTTGTCCAGGTCAAATATTATAACAAATTAAGGGCAAATGCATGTTTTGGTGAGGGTTATCGAAGAAAATGAACTGTAAAATTTAACACATTAACACATCTTTCCTATCCTTCTTTCTCTTCCTTAACTTCACGCCCGCGCTGTGTTCAAACATTTAAAGGGTAATCATAATCCCTTGAGCGGGTGTAGATTATAAAAAAAAAAACAAAAAAATAAAAAAAAGAAATTAAGTATGTTCTGCTCGTTTATTCACAATAGGATTATTACCTTGCACAATACCAAACGTGCAAACCATAATTCTATCCCGAAAAGTCAGACGACATTCTAATTCTTGAAGTAAAAATATTTTTAGAAGTTGTAAAGTAGTGAATTAATTTTATAAAATTCTCAAGCCCATCTGTTTTTTTTAAATAATTATATTTTGATCGTAATTTAAGTTTGATTTAGGGAACATTATCTTTTCGTAAACGTTCTCGCGTACAAATAGCAGAAAAAGACTGATTAATGGTGTTAATTTTCGATTGGACTTAAAATTATAAGGATTATGACTTAAATAAGAGCTAATACAAACTTTTATAGATTATTACGTTTATGAGCGTTCGGTAATAATATCTCTAAGTGTTCAAGGGACATAAATTATTATTTACTTGTACCTATGCTCTATGGTGTTGAGTTTTGGTGATTTAAAAAATGTGAGTTAAGAACTTCTGTCTACTGCACAAAGAAATAGTTTCAATTAGCTAGCATGATCCGAAACTACATAACCAAATTAGAAAACAAGTGTTTTCGATAACTCTATAAAGCTCCAAATTTACTACATGAGAAATCAGCATGGATGATAATCGTATTCCCAAAATAAATTTCTTTGCAAGAAAAAACTAATGAGGTTCGCATAAAGACACTCCGAATGGCAATGTGAAATAAACATAACATCTTGTGACCACTGGAAACCGAAAAATCAGATCAACTCTAAAATTCTTGCCAAAGACTGGATGCATTTAAATGGTATGTAATTTTTATTTTTTCTTACTGAATTTTGAGATTAAAATTTTGGAAATCACAAGTCACATTATTAGATTCGATGTGTCCGAGTCATCTATTAAAAGAGGAATTCATTTTTTAAAATTGCCTACAATGTACTGAAGGTTAGTCCGAATTTTTCAGCTACTTCTTTCTTCTTTTCTCCACTTTAATCTTTAAACTTTAAGCCAAATAACAATTTTCTTATAAAGAGAATTTCGCTATAAGGAACCTAATTCATATTGGATATTTTTTAAGGGGAACATAAGGGAAACAAAGTAAAATTGGCCATAGAGGGAATATATTGAAGTTCATTATACAGAAGTTTGACTGTATTTCGATATCATCATTTTTTCTTTGTTTAATTACTATTTTCAATAAATTGTTTTTTGTTTGGCCGAGTACCTATTTTGTTTTGTGAAATAACGTTTCGCCATTTTATTGTGTCTTGAAATATGTATGTATATATAAGTCATATTATTTTTTTTTTTTAAAGCTTCCATTTTTACTACGAATTATCAATACATGGAAACATACATAGGTACTGCAGGGCTAGTTTTGCATTTTGAAAAAAATCGAACTCGAAATTTATATCACAATATAACAGGAGAATTTGAATTTTTTAGCACCAAAACTATTGGTACGTGCTATAATTTCTGATACAAAAAATGTATTTATTAATAATACTTCTCTAACGATGTTTTAAATATTGTTTGCTTAAATTCATATTTTTTTCATAAATCAGACGGAAATTAAAACAATAGAATTTATGCTTTTGAACATTCTTCTCCGATTACATCCATGGTTTTATATACATACATATGTACATATGTATGTATTCCAACCAGGCTCTCTACAACGGAGCTAACATGAACAGAATTGATAAGTTTTTGATAAAGCTAAGGTCACATTGCAAGAGCGATGTCCTCGACCAACAGCCTAATTTTTGGGGCTTACTCGCTTACTACCCAAACGACGATTACTGATCTGATCTGATCTGATCTGATCGTGACCGGAGGTATACGATAAGACAGGAGAACCAGTTCTGGTGGTTGTTTGATGATAGGGAAAGTTGTCTTGGTGTACATAAGTGTATTTAAGTCAAGGACAGCCAGGGTGGTACCAACAAAAAAAAAACCTGCTGCTGTGGCTGTTCTAGTTTTAAGTAGCTTTAAATAGTAGTTTTAATTAGTTTTACTTTAGTTTGTTAGCTTTTTAAAAAAAAGTTAAAGAATCCGACCTTTTTTTAACATTTTCTCGAGAAAAAAATAAAATGCAAAACTGGATCGCACGCTCTTCTGTTTAAAATACTTAGAATTTTAAAAATTAGTTTTCAAAACCAGTTAAACAATTGTTATAATAGTTAGAGCTGAACACAGAATGCCTATAGCAAATATGAATTTATGAAAGAACAAGAATTTTAGATTAAAATAAGTTTTAATAAATAATTTTCTTAAGAAAACATTTTCGTATGACAATTTAAAGGCTTTACTATTGTGCAAATAAAAATTAAATAAAAAAAAGAAGCTTAATAGCCAGTTGCATTCATCCCTTTTAACAATTTAATTTAAGCTTAATTCCCGAGCTTCAGTGAATGTCCATTAGTTTGCCCTTGAGCCTTGAGCCCAACTTCAGACGTACTGGGTAAATTCAGAGATTCTTTCTTTAGTCTTACAACACGAATATTTCACTACCATTGCGATGTTCAGCCATTCAAAACCAATGTGCATGGATCTCCTTTTAAGTTCTCTCCAACTATCCAAGACGTTCCAATGTGTTCAAACGTTTTAAGGGTATTTGGTCATAATCCCTTTAGTGCCCGCAAAATATAGAAACAAAATTAATAACTAAAATAATAAATATATTGTTTTCTTTTTTTGGGTTTTGTATATAGACTTTCATTAAAATCTGTCATTCCAATAATTAGAAAGCCAAAAATCGAAAAACTGGCTGTATGGTAGACATATGTCAGTTTTTCTTTTTGATAAAATATAATTTTTTCGTTAATCTTGTGGATAATGTTAAAAATTCGTTCTAAAATTTGTTTTAAAATATTGAGTTTTAAAACAAAAGAAAATGAATTTTGAAAAATTTAAAAACAAAATACCATTTAAGCTTTTTATGAACTTTAAACAAATTGATAAAAATCAATTTAACAGTTTTTGAGCAAATCGAAAACCATTAATAACCGTTTTTTGTAAAAAAAATATTTGACCATTTAAGCTTTTACTAAATGATCTTTTTTGGAATTTAAAAAATCTTCGAAACTTTTTTGACAAAAAGAAAATATTTTTAAAATTTCACAAAAAAAAATTGTATGACTGTTATTTTTGGTCTTAAAAAAAGAAAAAAAAAAAAAACCGTTTAAAAATGAAATCTACCAACTTTAAAGAAAATTAGGTAAGCTGTTTAAGATGAACAAACAGACAGAGATTTGCGAGACCCATTTTTTAAGTTTTCCATTTCATAGTAATGACAAGTCTGATCAAAATCTCGAGTTCGATTTTTTTTACGAATACACAACTTGCCATTATGTATGTAGTACCTATGTACATATGTATGAATGTATATGTCGCAAGTATGACGGTGTTCACATTGGACTTACACAACCGATTTATTTTGACGTAAGGCCACCCTGTCGTGTTCAGACACAAAAGAAGTGTGGACACTCCACACACTTTGACGTCTTGTAGTTGTCATAATTGACAATGTTTTTAAAAAAATTTATAATATTTAAAATAAATTTCAACTCAAAACACAAACCAACACTAAATAAATAAATAACGGTGTTGACTGCCGTGTCATATGTCACCAAAACATATGTAAATAAAATGCACGACTGGATCGCACGAACTTGCTCTTATGTAAAAGTACTTTGGAATTTAAGATACATTTTATTAATATAAAACATGGATTTAATGAGATAATAATGTTCAAATGCATAAAATTGCCGTCTGGTTTCCGGAAAAGTATGAATTTATGCAAATAAACCTTAAAAAATCGTTTTATTATTAAATAAATTTTTTATATAAGAAATTTCTCTAAAATTTTTCAAGAAAAAAAATGGGGGATGCGAATTATAAGTATTTAATAATATTGGTTTTAGGAAATAATTTAAAAAAATAATCGTTCATAGGTTTTGAAGATATTGATTTAAATTTTTTTGTTTGTTTTTAAACCCAATAAATATTTTTTTTCGAATATTTTTATATACAATATTATTTTAAACTTAAGGGGACTCCTGCTAAAAATGTTGGGTTAAAATCCTTAGAGCCGTTAATGAGAAAGTCGAAAATCAAAAAAACGGGTCTATGGCAGGTACCCCTAATAACATTTTGCCCCAAATTTTTTTTTTGATCAAAGTGTAGTCCATGTCCATAATATCACACTTAATTTTTTTTATCAAAATCGTTAGAGCCGTTTTCGAGATAAACAAGATTTTGCATTACGGGTGTATGGGGGGTACCCTTAGTTTTGGAACTAAAACAAAAATTTCAATTTCTCCTCTAGGGAATCACCGAAGACCCTTAACTACCGAGATTGAAAGAAATAGGTCCAGTGGTTTAGGCTGTAGTGAGAGGTACAGACATACAGACACACTGAAACATGTTTTTTGTGTACTAAATTTTCCTTAAAATTTTTATAAAAAAAATTGATATGCAAATTGTTAGTATTTAATAAAATACATTTTTAAACGTAATTTAAAAATTAAATCGTGTATCGGTTTTTAAGATATTGAATTTTCAAAAAAAAAGTGTATTATTTTTTTAAAAATCCAAAAACTATTTTTTCGAAAAAATTTTTATATTATATTTTTTCAAATGCAAAGCAGCTCCTACATAAAAATTTTGGTTAAAATCGTTAGAGCCGTTGGTGAGAAATTCGAAAATCAAAAAAACCGTTCTATGACAGGTACCCCTAATAACATTTCCCCCCAAATTTTTTTTTGACCAAAATATAGTCCATGTCCATAATATCACACTTAATTTTTTTTTATCAAAATCGTTAGAGCCGTTTTCGAGATAAATAAGATTTTGCATTACGGGTGTATCGGGGGTACCCTTAGTTTTGGAGCTAAAAAAAAAATTTCAATTTCTCCTCTAGGGAATTACCGAAGACCCTTAACTACCGAGTTTGAAGAAAATACCTCCGGTAGTTTAGGCTGTAGTTCGAGGTACAGACATACAGACATACAGACAGACAGACGGAATTGTCGGACCCACTTTTTTCGTCTTCGCTATCATCGTAATGTCAACTTTGATCAAAATCTCGAGTTCGATTTTTTTTTCCAAATGCAGAACTTGCCCTATAGTACCTACATATATCGCAAATAAAAAATCCATTAATTTTCAATTGGTTTTAAAAATCCTGTCCTGTCCCACTGTCCAGCACCGTCTAAAAAAGAAAAAAAACGGTGAAATGAACCACCGCGAAACGCAAACAATTCTGCCAAAACTTATGGAGTTTTCCATTGGGAAATAGATTTCAATCAAAAGCTGATTTTTTCGCGGTTTCATTCGCCGCGATTTCAAATTGATTAATTTATGTCCTTCTATAAAAATGAGGTATGATACTGACTTTCTTTCAAGATTTCGAGCGGGAAACAACTGTCAGTGTCAAAATAACCTATGATTTAAAAAGAAACCACTCTTTAGGTGCAGAAGGCGAGCATTCAAACTTAGGTTGCGCGTACAGTAGTGCGACAAAGCGATGCGATGCGAGAAGCGTTTGCGTGCGAGAAAAATATTTACATTGATTCTTATATACGTGCGCACAGTGAAGCGATATTTGATGCGAGTGTTGCGAGTTTCTCGCATGCCTATCGCAAGCATCTCGCACACAAACTGTTCTGACCACTTTTTCAAGCGAGTTCGTACGAGAAGGCTCATATTGTTTGTTTTGAGGTTTCAAAAAAAAATCAAAAGAGTAAAATTTTGTTATTTCAGTGCTTGTGTTGTGTGGTGCAGCTTTTTACAATTTTGGTGGCAATAATTATAAAGGGATTAACAACATAACTGCAGAAAATATCGCTTCTACTGTGCGCACTATCTCGCATCTAATTCTCGCATCTCGAAACGCTTGTCGCATCGCTTCTCGTATCGCATCGCTTTGTCGCACCACTGTACGCGTAGCCTTAGAGTTCATAGACCAAGCGCAAGAATAATGTATGCTAGCCTTAGCCTACAATCTCAACAAAAACAATTATGTAGGTACTTTAGCGGCACTTGAACCCCATACGCTAAAACCGTCATCGGACAATATCAGTGTGGTTTCATTCCAGGCAAATCAACAACTGATCAGATCTTTACCCTTAGGCAGGCGATGGAAAAATGTCTAGAATTTAACATCCCAACATACCATCTGTTTATAGACTTTAAGGCCGCCTATGATAGCATAGCCAGGGTAGAACTTTACAAAGCCATGATAGAATTCGGCATCCCAAATAAATTGACACGACTATGTAGGTTGACCATGACCAACGTAACAAGCCAAGTAAAAATAGCCGGATTGCTATCCAGACCAATCAACATCTTTAATGGACTCCGACAAGGGGACGGTTTGGCCTGCCTCCTCTTCAACCTGGCGTTGGAGAAAGCAATCCGTGACTCTGGCACGGCAACAAGAGGGACCATCGTCAACAGGTCCAGCCAGTTACTGGCTTACGCAGACGACATCGACATCATCGGAAGAACCGAACAAGCTGTACACGATTCCTTCATCCAGATCGAGCAGGCGGCACAAAATCTGGGGCTGCACATTAGTGAAGGTAAAACAAAGTACATGGTGGCGTCGAATGCGAGAGGAACAGTTGGTCAAACAATCAAGGTAGCGGAGCACGAATTTGAAGTGGTGCAATCCTTTAAATACCTTGGGTCAATAGTAGCAGCCGATAACAATATAGAAGAAGAAATACGCGGGCGGCTTCTCAAATCCAACAGAGCCTACTATAGTCTGTCAAAGCTTTTCAAATCCAGAAATCTCACCATAACTTCAAAACTGCTGCTGTACAGGACCATGGTCCTGCCAGTACTCACATATGGATCCGAGACTTGGGTGCTTAGCAAAAGGCACTCCGACCTCTTAGCTGCGTTCGAGAGAAAAGTCTTAAGGAGAATTGTTGGCCCCATATGTGAGGAAGGACGATTCCGGAGACGGTACAATCATGAATTGTACGCAATCTACCTAGAAGCAGATATCGTGACAAAAATTAAGCTCGGTAGACTCCGGTGGGCAGGGCACCTAGCTCGCATGAGCGAAGAGGAACCTGCTCGGAAAGTTCTTTGTGGTACATTCTATGGTAGACGACAGCGTGGTAGACCATGCTTGCGCTGGAGAGATGGCGTAGACCAGGACGCCCGAAGCCTTGGGGTGCGCAACTGGATGGCGTCGGCTAGAGACCGGGATAGGTGGAGAGACTTGTTGAAAGAGGCCAGGACCGGAACCCGGTTGTCGAGCCGATGATGATGTGATTTAGCGGCACTTGGACCACAAACGATATTAGTATGGTTTTTAAACCCTTTTTATTTATCCTTACAATAACGCTGAGCTGGCATGGACTATAGTCTGCCCCGCGTATTCTAAGAAATAAAGAGAGTCTTATAAAACAATTCAAATCTTGTGAAAGATGAAATAAGAAAAATTCTCAAGAGAAAGATGAATGCGAATCTTTATTTTACATAACTTTTAAACATTTAAAAGTTTTTGATTTATTTAAATAAGTAATTTAAAAAAAAAAAATATTATATTCAATATAACATCACAAAAAATATCATGGTTGGTATATTCTAAAATTATACACATGCTTGTCTTAAAAATCTATATGCTTCTAAAATCTGGACAGTCCTTCATTAACGTAATGAACTGACTTCTGCTTTGGCTGATTAATATTGAATTCTGGTTCAGTTGGCATGGAAACCGTAAATGAGGTGAGTTCCCTTGGACTTTCATCAGATTGTTTTCTTTGGCTTGATTTTTCATTAAAGCTGCTATTCAGACTGGATCGTCTATCGACTCTTTCCGAAACATACACTGGAAAATTATTTTTAGTTTAAAGGCGAAAAATCTTTAAGAAATCGAATGCGAACTCACTTTTAGAAATACTATCTTCATCAGACTCTGACACGGAGTAAGACATGTTTGCAATTCCCCCTAAAAATACAAAGACACAATTATAAATATACACTCAATCGTTGGGCAAATCTTCACCTTCATAAGCTTTGATATGGATCATATTCAAAGCTTCGACTTTCACAGACATCAAATCAGTAAGACACCTTTGGAAAGTTGGTCTGTCTTGAGGTTCATGACTCCAGCACTCTATCATCAGATTGTACCTAAAAAGAAATTAAATTAAGCATCATAGTTATTTTATTTGCTTGGATTTGTGGATATATTACAGCTTTTCCGGACAGTCTTGCGGACGTTCCAATCGCCCACCGTCCTTAACAAAGTTCAGTACTTCCAAATTACTCTGTGCCGGATAGGGCTGCTGACCGAGGCTAAGAATTTCCCAAAGTAATATCCCAAATGACCATATATCCGACTGAGAAGTAAATACTCCATCCACAAGACATTCTGGAGCCATCCAACGAACTGGTAACAAACCTTCGCCTTCCTTGCGATAATAATCACACTTGTAGATATCTCGAGCCAAGCCAAAGTCTCCGATTTTCACAACGCGAAATTGTGGATCTATCGATGAGACTAGACAATTGCGGCACGCGAGGTCTCTATGAAGGAATTGTAGGTCCTCTAGATAGCGACAGCCAGTGCACACATCTAGACACATGCCAACAAGCTCTAGAAGTGAAAGGGTCCCTTGTTTTCCCAGGGAAGGTCGGGATTCCCGGAGGTATGTCTGCAAATCTCCGCCTTCCATCAACTCCATTATGATGCACATCGACTCCAGATCAAAGCATACTCCTATGAGCTTCACAATATTCTCGTGCTTGAAATGGCTCATAAGGTGGGCTTCTTGCAGAAGTTCAGTTTTCTCCTGGTCATTTGCGCCCTTTCGAAGAGTCTGAAAAAGATTCAATATTTAGGACTATATCATGATAGACCTTTTAATGGAAATACCTTAATGGCAACTCGATCTTGCGATCCATCACTTGAATATGTAACCACTCCTTCATAGACCTCACCAAAGGCGCCACTGCCCAGAAATCGTTGCATATTTATCTGGTTGCGACTTATTTGCGGCAGCAAGGCTATGTCACCATCTGTCAAGGGCTTACCAGTGTATAACATGCTACTGGTCTGAGAGAAGTTTCGACTTCTTGCTACTTGCTGAACAGTGGCTATATCAAGGCCCCAAATGCTTGGTCGTAAATCATCTACAAGTTTCTTGGCATGTTTTCTTCGGCCATGGACTGTAAAGAGATATTAATTAAAGAATAGAAGAAATGGCCACATTTAGAGTTCAACTCACCATATTTAATGAGAAACGCCATGCTGACGCAAGTCGAAACAATGGTGATGGGTGCTACAATGGCAAAAACCAAAGTATCACGCTTTCTTGGCGACACAAAAGGCTCCGCGATCATTTCACTATCAGCGCTATAAGGTCCCCATCCAAAAGCATTCCTCGCTCGTCCTCTAAACATAAGAAGCCTCATTGTGTGCAATTCCTTAATAATACAATTGGTATCAGTTCCATTGCAATAGGGTATCCACTTGTCCTGAATTGGCTGAATCTCCTCAGCCCACGGCAACTGACCCAATCTAGCCAAAGTCTTATTATTAACGTGTCGATCGTCAGTTTGAGGAAAATAATGAGATCTCCGGACTCGTTTGACTTGACTTGATTGCAGAGCCTCGAGCGAATACTCTAAGATTGGAGCTCCATTATTACGTGCAGGCTCCCAAAATATTTTGAAAACCTCTCCTTTAATGTGTTCGATTAGGGGCTGACCGGGAGCACCTGGACGGTCGGCAAGAGTTTCGAAAACAAATCGATTATCCGGTGGCCAAACATAGGAATGCACTGAGTTGGCGTAAAAAAGCTTCATTTGAAAAGTATATTTTGTTTTTGGCTCTAGCGACTCTATAAGCCGCCTCTGAGAGTCACCTGTTATGTTCACGCTGATATAGTCGTCTATATTGAGGGGTGAGTAAAGTAGAAATGCTGAAGAAACATTAGCTGAAGCAGTCCAATTAAGAGTCAAGGTGCTGGAAGTTGAGTTAACGAAGACCAAGTCTTCCGGCTCGGGGAATGTGTGGAAGGTGTAAATTGAAGTTTCATTAAACGCAGTCAAAGTGGAGAAGACAATAATCCAAACGGTATATGTATGATCAGGTCGCAAGCTCGAGAGTACGTGGGAATTCCATTTATCCTCGTTTTCGGGTATAATCGTCTGATGTCGGTGAACAACACCGTTAGTAGGGTTTTCGGTCTGCCAGTGTATCTCATACCACACGCGATCATTGTTCAGAACTGCTGGTTCCATCCATTCTACGAGGCCATCTCTGGGGCTAACTGCCGAAACCGTGACGTTGTCTGGAGCCCAAGGTGTTCCAGGTGCTGTTCCCATAGTAACATTTACCCCCGATACTCCAGGAAGCCCAAACTCCTCGCTGTAGTGGTTGCTAATGTGAAGCTGAAGATTATACCTTGTATAAGGTTTAAGATCAGTAATATTCATCTGCGGCTCAAAGGAATGTAAACTTTTTACTTCGCTGTTTTCATTTTCTTCCTCTGTTAGGAACAGAGTATACTTAAGGCCAGGAACTTCAATGCCACATTCGGGTGGAGTTGAGATCTTTGGAAATTTCAATTCGAGACTAAATGTGGTGGAATTAATCAATTGTGGAACCAATAAATTCATCTCAACCAAAGGCTCTTCTTCAAAGTCCGGCAAAATGCATCTTCTCTCTGGAAATGGCTGGAAGCTCAAGGCTGTGATCATGTCAACACGATCCGTGTTTACCATATATTCCAGCGAATCTGGTGATGAACGGTTATATGCTCGTATCGAATGGTTTTTCAAAACATAGAAGTAACCATTATCTTGGGCTATATACAAATTATTTGCGTCGATGCCAATCTTCAAGGCTTGACACGTTTCTTCTTCGATATGAAGAATACAAGTATTTTCGTCTTCATCGACTAGAATCACAGATTCCCGATTTTCTTCAAATAACCCGTGATAGAGGGTCTGGTAGGTGGTATTCAATCCGGAGAACAACTTTATCTCTGTTGCATTCTTGAAATTCCAACCGCTAAGGCTGCCATCGAGTTCAAGCCACAACAAGGTTTGACTCAAGGGGAACATGACAAGGTTCTTGATAGGTTTTGGATTCGATATAACGAGCTTCCCAACCAGAGATTCGCCCTCGAAACGATTCAAATCTAAAGAGTGTATTGTACTGCCACCACCATGATCAGATTGAGACCAATAAACCATTCGCGAAACCCAATCGGCTGTTAGGCTTTGAACTTTTGAATCCAAATGCGTGAGAATGCTGACGTTTCCTTGGTAATATGACATCATCTGTGCCGCATCATCAATCCAAACCACGAAATTCTTCTCGCCGTTTATAAGAGCGAGATGTTGTATAGCTCCCTCAGATTTGGCCAAGGTTTTTGTAGAATTCAAGTCTATATCCAGTAGCTCAATGAGTCCATCACCTGCTACGAGAAGTTTAGGAATCGACTGAAATTGTGAGTTGACTGTTATTTCGACCGCCTTTGAGATCTGACCTCCAGCACCCGAAGTGAAGGCTTGTACTTGGAACGAATATGTCGAATTGTTTTCTAGATCCCAAAATATCGCCTCAAGACCGGTGGAGTTAATGGTGTCTACGTACTCCTCTCCTCTTTGACAAGCAGTTGTGTAAATAACTATTGGCCCGTTTGGTTCTTCAGGGGGCTCCCACCGAACAATAGCTGTGATGTTTTCAGTTCCTCGAGAAGGATTTGCAACACGATGAATGAACACCCTCAAGCGTTCAGGTGCCGATGGAGCTGCTGTGGGCGAAAAGATCTCGACTACAGTTGTTGGTGAACTCTTCCAGGGCGAATTGCTTGTTATCCAGACTGTAAGGGCAGAATATGGTGGAAGATCTGTACGTGGAAAATGAACCGAAGGCTCAGAGCTTTCCAAGAAAACTTTGTCTCCAATTTGGATTGAGTAGGTAACGTTAAAATAAACACTTTCCACGTAAACAGGGTCCCAGGTTATGTTGAAATTATCCCACAATCCTACAACTTTCAGTGTTGAATTATCAACTTGATCGGGAGTTATGTCAAAAGAACCTCGAAGTCTTAGTTTTGGCTCCACAACATAAAGACTATTTATGTTTTCTTGGAAATGCATAAGGGCTTCATTGCCGCCACTTGCATTCGCCATTACCACTGAGTTGCCATTCGTTGGCCAAAGCAAGCGTTCGGCCGACAAATAAGAAACCCAACTTTTAACCGGAAATCTATCCAAAGGCATCATTAAGGGAGATTCAGCTTTCTTTGGAATATGGGCTAAAGCTGAACTGAACAAATATCCATCGGTGTCAGACTGAATTGCCCACAAGATACGACCATTTTTCAAGTCTAAAGTTGGGCCAAGGAGTTCTTCTTCCGAGAATAGAGAAGTTCTATAATATGTCATGCAAGCTTTGCCATTTAATCTACAAGCTTTGATCCTCAATCCAGTGGAGAAGTATATGTAGCCGTTTTCGGAGTCTAGTTTGATATGTTTGGCATCTAAGATTGGCAAGAGTTCCCGACTAGTTCCGTCCACATGCGACCGAACTACAATGCCCTTAGACAAGTCTGTAAAGTACAACTGATTACCCTTCCAGTCAAACGCAACATTTCCAGTCGAATCGTCAACTTCAAAACCTGTTAGGTTTGCCATATCCCAGTTATATAGATGAGAGTTTTTCACCACAAACAAGGTTCCATTGGCCCAAGTCACTGACTTGATCGATCCATTTATCAATGTTTTCAAATCATCACCAACTTCATCTGACTGGAGTAGACCGTTTTCCGTAGCCCAGAGCAGATATCGTTCCTCCGAAGGCATCCATGTTTTTGACTTAAACCATTCACTCCAGGGGCCATCATCGCCGTCTAAAAGGTTGGCCTTGACCCGAAACCAATAGTCAGTGCTTGGTTTAAGCTTCTCTACAGTGAAGAAGTCGGTTTTAATATTTCTAATAGCCACACTGACTTCGTCTTCCTTGACTTCGAGGTCATATTCGTAAGCGGTTTGGGCAGATCGACTTTGAAAATATGATTTTTTTGGTGGTTTCCAGGAAAGTTTAGCCTTATCGGCAGTAAGAAGGGCTTGAAATTCCATTGGTGGATTACTAATAGTTTGTTTTCTCTGAGCGGAAGGGTGAAAAAGTTTAAGAAACTTGCACGTTTCAAATAAGACCGTAACCGATTGGTTGTTATAAACTTGATTGCCGTCAGTCCAATAAACGCTTGATCCGTAATTTACGAGATCAAGCACTGTTTCCGATGAGGCATCTACATCAGCTTCGAAGGCTTGCTTACCGTCGTATGAAATTCTTCGAAACTGTTTTTCGTTTTTGGAAAATGCAGTTAAAAGGAATTTCTCTGGGTCGATAGAAAAGGCGGTGAAATTAGGTGCTTTATAAATATGTGTCCAACTCTTATCGGCAAGATCTAATCGGAAGATGCCGGACTCCTGAGTAATCCAGAAAAGAAAGCCATTCAATGGGTCAACATGTAGTTCAAGAGGTTTATCAGTCAAATTTTCTGCGATAGTTTGAAGATCACCACCGTTAGATCCAGCTTGAAATATAACCCAAGGGTTTTTGGAAGCCTTAAATAAAAAAAATATCTCATAAGTTTTGCAGAGCAATGAAAATTCCTAAAAAATAGTAACCTCATTTCGAGACTCTCCTAGGATATATAAGTTCCAAGTCAACCAGTCGACGGATAGTTTCGAAGGCTTATAGTTCTCGAATGATTTTGGCAACAAAATCGCATCACGTTCCACTGCATTCTCCATGTTGATTCTATTTCAATATTATTCTCAAGATCACCACTTTTTTTTTTAAGGAAATAACAACTGGTCTTACCTGAAAACATGGCCACTAATATCACAAACAAAAAAAGTTCTCTGGTTTACTAGGACGTCATATCCAACTATCATCTGATCACTATCATAGATTTCTGTAACTGTAGAACTGTCAGTTGAAGTGTTCAATAAAGTAACTTTGAATTCTCCAACAACAATGAATGACGGGCTTGGACTTTCCGTTGGTAGCTTTCCAGTTGAGGCAATTGCTAATGCAGAAGGACCAGTACCAAATAAATTATGCATTGATACTTCGATTTCGTAAGTTTTTTCTGGCTCGAGATGGTGAAGGATTGTGTAGTTATCTGCAGCAGGTGATGTCTAGAATTGGCCGTAAGACGAATAAAGATCAAACGGATTAATTCACCATAAGCTTTCGAGTTGTCACACATACCACTTCGATTGTAGAATTGGCTTCTAACGTCCTGGCTACAACCTTGTAGCTTTCTAGCTGTCCGTTGGTATATCGTCCCTGCTTCCAAAATATAGCTATCTTGTCATGGTCTAGTGTCAAAACATTGGTGATCTCTGGCTTAGAAGTGGGCGCACCCATGGGCATGGTTTCAAAGACCTCCGATTCAGCTGAATATATAAAATCAGAATGGTCTGTAGTTACCATCATGGCGATTCTAAACTGAAAAACAGTAAGATGAGTTTTTTTATGAGTTTAACCACATCATATGGTATATGTCTATTAAACCTAAAGTCTTTACAATAGCAACTTGTAATGCACAGATCCATT
This sequence comes from Philhelius festivus, assembly GCA_963931855.1. Classification (NCBI taxonomy): domain Eukaryota; kingdom Metazoa; phylum Arthropoda; class Insecta; order Diptera; family Syrphidae; genus Philhelius; species Philhelius festivus. Next base: position 53,384,382 of record OZ007556.1, on the reverse strand, counting down.
AAAAAGGATAAGAAAATATTTGTCTGTACAACCAGTCCCAACTTAGACACAACACTTACCCGGTACATGGTATACGGTTGAAGCTTTTCAATTTCACACGTATAATTCTCGAACCATTCAAAACTCGATGAATATCTCCATCTCAAGGGGCTTTCAATGTAAGTCCATTGCAAGACAAGTCGTTTGGTCGAATATTTTCTTTGCTCAATTGGCCAAGATAATTTTAGAGAAGTTCCATTGATTGTACCATCTACCAGGACTGGAGCTGCATTGAAATCATCTAATTTACTAAGATGGCTTACAATTCCATAAACAGCTTGATTGCAACCGGAAATACAGGCCAAGTCGCATGGTGATAAATTACTGTGCCATGTGTCATCACGCTAAATGTCTTTTTGATTAGAACTATTTAAAAAATGTTAATTATACATTTGTATACATACGCAGACTTGCTCGCAGGTGGCGAATGTTGATTGTTTCCATTTACTACAACCTTGAGTGCACTGTAAAAAATAAGGTTTATATTTAAACAAATAAAACGTTTTTTGTTTTTTTCTAAAAAGATGCTAGGTTTTGCTTTAAATAGGATAAGCTGGAACTTAGGAACATTTGCGCAAGTGTGGACGGCAATCTTGAGTTATAAGAATTTTTTAAGAGAGTCTATTATTTCGGTAAATGTCTGTGCTTAAAAATTTTTAAGGACAATATTTCCGGAAACTTGATAAAACTTTTTTTTTTCAAAATTTAGAATATTTAAAAAGATTTCAAAATCATTAATTAGACGTGAAAAAAATTGCGTCAAAAGTAACAGATTGCAGAATTATCTATACATTGCATATAAATATTAAACATTTTGTAGTATTTAACCGAAACCTCAAAGTACTACTTTGAGACTCAATTCACGAATATCAACACGGTCCTAACAGCTCAACATTTCACTCACTAGCGTAGATCTGAGATTATTCACTTACAAGGCCCAATTGGCTCTGCAATTGAAGAGGCGCACGACCATCCGCTTTGTTATCGCTTCACAGTTTGGGTCTTAGAAAAATCATCTTTTCTGACGAGGCGCATTTTCATCTCGGCGGCTATGTTAACAAACAAAATTGCCGCATCTGGGGCTCGGAAAACCCGCACGTTATTTTCCAGAAGCCAATGCATCCACAGAGAGTGACAGTCTTGATGCGGATTGTGGAGTGGTTGCAGCATTGGACCATTTTTCTTCGAAAACAAGGCTGGGAACAACGTTTCGGGTCAACGGTGGGCGTTACAGAGCCATGTTATCCCATTCTTAATTTACCGAAACTGAAGACATGGATATGGACGATCTGTAGTTCATGCAGGATGGCGCGCAGTGCCACAATCGATCTTTTGCGCACCAAATTCTCAAATCGTGCCGCCTCGGAACTGCGATTTGACCCCTTGGGACTTTTTTGTGGGGAACCGCGAAGAGCCGATGTTATGCGAACAATCCGGAAATGATTCAAGTACAATATCATCCAATCAATCCGTGAGCTACACAAGGTCTTGGAAAATTTAAGTGACAGAATGCGCTGCTGCGAAGCCAGCTGAGGCAGCCACTTGAATGACGCTGTGTTGCATAATTAATGGGAACGTTTGTTCTTACTAATAAAGACATAATAAATGGACAAAATGTAATGCTGTTCATTTTATTGCGTTTTTAAAAAGAAACTTGTATTTGGCCCATTCATTAAGCAGTTGGTCTTGACCCCATTGATCCTTCAACTCATATTCTTTGCTGCATTTTCAATACTCACACAAGAACCACTGACAGCACTTAGTTATTGGTTAGTTGCTTTATATCTTGTTCAATTGATTTTGTTCAAATTAAAAAAAAAAAAAACGTTGCATTTTAAAAGATGTTTTCTTATAAGAAATATAAAATGAAAGAAAATGAAAAATTCATTTTTCCTACACCAAAAATAGTTATTGATAAAACACCACACAATGCGCGTAAAAGTAAACAAATGAGGTTACTATTATTCAACCTATAAACTGACGATTCAACTAGATTAAGAAAATTATTTTAAATTTACACACTGTATCGGTAAAAGTGTAGTAAATTGCACTAAACTATTTTTCTTTAAGTTCTTTCTAAGTTATTGCTGTTGTTGTATGTATAGCAGATTAAGTTAGTAAAAAACTTATTACGAATTATTATTTTTTTTTGTATTTAATTGTATTGTTTCCCCTAAGGGTTACAAGCAGGGCTGCCACTTTACTCCTTTAGCAGTAGATCTACTGCGTTTTGGCCCAAATGAATTTCTACTGCGCAGCGAAACGAATCTACTCCTCTTTTAAAAATGTTAATAGTACCTAACCAAAGTTTGTTCTCAACCATATTCACTCACTTTGAATGCATTCAGTGAAAAATTCAAAATCATTTTGGAAGAATTTCCACATTCATCTGAAAATGCGGAAGTAATCAATATTCAATGGAGGTTCTTGTTAGGCAATAATGATTTTGTTTAAAAATACAATGACTCTTCAGACATAACAAAGTTTTGGTCAAAAGCCAGAACATTTAAAAACTCGGTATGTGAATTTGCATTGGTGGAGCTAGCAGAATTTATGCTTTTGTTATGTTTTTTAACGCATAGCAGCGCAGCTGCTGAAAGGAAATTTTCGCTAGTCAACTTAATAAAAACTGATACTAGAAACAGCCTCAACACCCTTCAAAGTATTATTTTAGCCAAAGAGCTAAAAGACCTAAAAGAGGATTGTTGGTCTCCCTCAGATTCACCAGGTATTATAGAATTTTATAATAAATTTAAATTCACAAATGGTGAATTTATAATGAAGTAATGTCATTGGCCCTAAGTAATAGATCCGAATCTAGCCTAAGTTCGATTTTAACCAAACATTCGTAGAAATAAAACAAATTTCAAGTATAAATACTTAAAAGCGGCTTTCCTGTAACTAAGTTAAATTTAAAATGATAGAATCACAATAGAACTTTACGAATCTGGTTAATAGAAATCTGTTTGTGTATCAGTTCACAATAACGAAATTATGAAAATGAGTCACAATTATTGGTAGAAATAAGACTGTTGTTAAATTTGATCTGTTACTACGAAATTTTAAAAGCAACTTTTCTACATCTAACAAAAAGTGACTTTAAAACCGATTCTATGAATGTCTATTACTATGGGCCATTACTTTTTTTTTTTTTATAATATGAATTTTCGAAATAATATGTGATCTCTTTTTATTTTATCTATATAAGAATTCTCAAAATGAAATGTGATTTTTAGTTTATTTAGTTTAAGAAATTTGTTTATTTTTTTTTACTGTTGAGTTAATTTTTTTAAGTTCTGTTGCTTTTATTCATAAATAAAATGTATTTCTATGATTTGAATTTTGTTTTGCATATTTTAAAATCTACTGCGTTGTATTGCAATCTACTGCGCTTTTTTCTGAAAAATACTTCGTTTGATTATCTTTAGGGTGGCAGCGCTGGTTACAAGCTGTCCGCCTCCTTACTCTCTCTACTCTCCCTCCTCTTGTTCATTCTCTCTCTTCTTACCTTTTCTCACCTTCTCTAGTTCCTTTATCCATTCTTCGCCCCTCCCTGTTTCGTCCATTATTTCCCTCATTTTGTCCCCAATTGATTTCCCTTCATCTCCGCCTGACCTGCATCTTTCTATTAAAAATGTTCCCACGACTCTTGTTCCCCCTCACATACCCTGCACACCCTCTCTTCTTCTCGCCTTCAGTACCACCTTTCTCTCACCTCACTTCCTAGCCTTACTCTTGCTATTCTCCTTGTCCTTTCTGTTTTCCATTCCTCTGTCAAATATTTCGGTATTCCCTCCGTCATCACTTCTTTATACCACTTGTTATACCTGGATTCTTTGATTAGGTCTCGTCTTTCCTTCTCCTGCTCTTTTCTGCTTTCCATTTCCAGTCTCTAATATCCATTCGAACTATCTTCTCTTCCCTCCCTTTCCTTCATTTCTTCTCTCTCTTTTTCCCATCGTGATCTTCTCCCCCGTCCATCTCTCTGTCTCTCTTTAATCTCCTCCAAACATTCCCTAGCTATTTCGCTTCCTTTTCCAGATGCTAACTTCTCTTCATAATTCCAATTATTAATGGTACCATTTAAATTCAAAAGAAAGTTTGAGCGACCTCAACTTTGGAGTTGAGGTCGCTCAAACTTTCTTTTGAATTTAATTCAATCACTCCACTTAAAATTGAAGTAATTTTTACTTATTTCATATAAATATCTTCGTTGGTACCATTTAAAAGCATTGTAAGACTTGCTTTGTTGGGTCAGCCAATCTTCTCGTTGTTGTAGTAAATCTACTCGGTAGTTGTAACTGAGCGTTATTTAAGACAACTTGTATAGTTGGATTAGCTAATTTACTAGTTTACCTTCATATGCCTCCTATACCTTGGAGAAGCAAATCTATCGTGTTATTTTAATCAACGTACTCTATTAGAGTAAACAAACTACTCAGTTTGAGTAGTTAATCTACTCGGTTTCTTCAACTAACTTTCTTAATTACATCGGTCAATCTACTCCGACTATATTATATGTACACAGGAGGAGTTTTAAATTTACTTGCTTGCCTTAGCCAATTTTCTCAATGGGACTATCCAATCTAATCGGTTGAAGTAACTTATCCACTCGGTTGGATTTTCGGGTAACCGATCCCATGGATATACCATTATTAAATACTTTCTTTTTGTACATTGGATTGGTAGGTACAGTACAGAAGAAATTGTCCAACGTATCATCATATTAGGTGGCTTCTGACGTTGTCGTGCATTTCGCGTGGTTGCCAAAGATGCTGGAGTGATGTTAAAACATGGTAAACTTCGTTATTTAAAATCAAACTTGAAGATTATATAAAATCCCAAATTAAAGCTCATTTATTTAGTAAATATAAATAAATCTGATCTGAAGTTTGACCAAGCATCACTCAGTTATAATAACCAAATAACTAGGTTACTTTGACCATAATCATTCTAGCGAAAAGGACTTTAAAATCCAAAGCCTTAAACCATTTACTTAATAAGATTAAGTAAATCTAGCTGCTTGTTACTTTCGTTAAATTTTGACAACATACCCTTTTATTTAATTATAAATAATACAATTCATCATATATTAGAGAATTTGTTAATCCACGAGAATTCTTTTTTGATTATAAACGTGCGAATTTCATTGAAATTAATAATTTTTTGCTATCAATACCTTGGAGCACAATTCTGATCGATTTAAACTTAGATCAAGCTTTTGAATTGTTCTCTAGATATTTAAAAGAGTCACATGATTTGTTTGTTCCTAAGAAATTAGCCCGTTCCAGCTCAAAGGTCCCTTGGTCTAATAGCAGGCTCGCTAATCTAAAAAATAGAAAAAATAAAGCTTATAAATTATATAAACTCGATAAAAATAATGTTATTCTCCGACAAAAATATATTAAATGTCATCATGATTTTAACATCCTTAATGACTTCCTATATAATAATTATATTTTATCTTTAGAATCTAAAATTAAAAAAGATAGCAAACATTTTTGGCAATTCATCAATACGAAAAGAAAAACCACTGGATTTCCGAATAGTATGGAATATTCTGGAAGAATTTCAAGTGATTTAAATGTGATAAGTGATTTCTTTGCTGATTATTTCAAATCCGTTTATGCTCTTCCAATCCCATGTGAATTTCCGGATTTTTCGCCAATAGAGGTAGTTGATATAGGAAATATAAATTTTGATGTATCGGATGTTTTTGAAGCCTTAAATAAGCTTGATATCAATAAAAGCGCTGGCCCCGATGGAATAGCCCCCATCGTATTAAAGAGCTGTGCTTCCTCACTATCTCTGCCACTTTGTCTGATTTTCAATAAATCTTTAAACAGTGGAGTATTTTTGGATATTTGGAAGATTTCTTATATATCTCCTATACATAAATCTGGATCTAAGCTAAATGTTGTGAATTATAGGCCAATATGTAAACTTTCAGCGATTCCAAAAATGTTCGAATTGCTTATTTGTAATAAGTTGAGCTCTGTTATTAAAAACATCATAATAGAATCCCAACATGGCTTTATGGCCGGTAGATCTACCGCCACAAATCTTGCAATACTGTCTAAGTCAGTTATAAATGGGTTTGAAAATGGTTTGCAAACAGATATAATATTTACTGATTTCGCTAAGGCTTTTGATAGGGTAAACCATGAAATATTGATTTTTAAGCTTTCGAAACTCGGTTTTCATTCCAGCTTTATCAAATGGATCTCATCCTATTTGGAAAATCGTTTTCAATTTGTTAAAATTGGATCACAGATATCAAAACAAATAGATGTTACCTCTGGTGTCCCTCAAGGGAGTCATATTGGTCCTTTGCTTTTTATCCTTTTTATTAATGATATACCCTCCAGTTTTAAATTTTCAAACAATCTAATGTATGCCGATGACGTCAAGATTTTCCGTTCCATAAAATCTTTAAATGACTGCCTCCTTCTTCAGAAAGATCTTGAAAAATTGGCCGAATGGTGTGATGAAAACAAACTGTTCCTTAACGTTGGAAAATGTCAATGTTTCACATGTCATAGGAAAGTTTCTCCCATCATTTTTAACTACACAATAAATAATACGACCCTTGAAAGAGTAGTTGTTAAAAAAGATTTAGGAGTGATGTTAGATGTACGTTTTTCATTCTCAAGTCATATTGACTATATTGTTAATAAAGCTAATCGAATGATGGGCTTCATTCGTAGAAATTCGAAGGATTTTACGGACCCTTTCACTTTGAAAATGTTATACTTTTCGTTTGTAAGGTCAGCTCTAGAGTATTGTTGTATAATTTGGAATCCTTACTATGAAACTTACTCTCTAAGGATTGAAAGTGTTCAAAGACGATTCACAAAACTTTATGTTCTTCAAATTAAATTGGTCTATTGAAACACTCTCATATTCAACTAGGTGCTTACTTTTCAATATTCAAACGCTTGATCTAAGAAGAAGGTACTTCAGTGTTATGCTTGTAAAGGATTTAATTGATAATCATGTTAACTGCTCTCATTTGTTGGGGAGAATAAATTTCTACTCTCCCAGTAGAACTCTTCGGATTGATTTTCATTTCAGAGAAAAATTTTATAAAAGAAATTATAGCTTGAACGAACCATTCGCACGTTGTATAAAAGAAGCGAATTCTATTCTTAATCATATAGATATTTTTAAAAATGTTTCAAGAGATGTTTTCAAAAAAGATTTAAAAATTATTTTACAGTTTCATCCTTAATCTCTAAATTTAGATTTGTACTTAATCACGCTAATGCTATTTATTAAATTTATGTTATTTATTATTATAATTATTATTTTATATCATATTATTATTTATATCATACAAAATTTCCATCAATATACATATATAACCCTTTTGGATGTTTATTTTAAATTCATCTAGTTAATTACATTCCAACGCAAAATTTTAGTCGAATTAGTACGATGTTAAAATTTTTTTAGTATGGTACTGGTTTACAACGACGATTTTGCAAATTTTACTTCGGTTTAACATTTTATTAAAGTTAAATTCTTGAAATAGCTATGTATTTTATTTTTTATTAGTATAATGCTAACTTCATATAACTCTGACATTTATAAACAACAAAAAAGCTCAGTTTACTTTGTTTTTTGTTACAAAATGTTTAAGTTAAGAGTTAGTAAACTACTTTAAAGTTAGCGAATTGTTAAGTCTTATCATTATTGTACTTTAACACTAGGTTGTTTAAAATCTTGCGACATTATTTTTAGCAACATGAACTACGTTTTTTTAAACTATAATACGACATTTTTCGTCTATATTTTTTTAACCAACTGAAAAACGCTCTCGGTTATAAATCGTTTTTCTGCACGTAGCTGCTACTGTGTTTTTATTTACATTACAAAATTTAAAAAGCATAAATAACGTATGTATGTAGATAAACGAAGATAATTTATTCACAAAAGCGGAAAATATTTTTGAGTATAAGTTCTAATTTTGATAATATGTATATGTAATATGTTAATAATTCCAATAAGGATTTTTATTGGTACCACATTTTCCTTGTAAGATTTCTTTGAAAATACGTTAAATATATGCAGATGAGTCAATTCAAACCAAACATCTAATTTCTTAGATAAGGAGAGCATTATGCAAAAGACTCATGCACCTTGGTATATCGCAAATGGTAATATTAACCCATATGCATTGTTATTCAGAGGCATTGTTGCATGGTTGCTTGCTAAAAACCAAAACCGAAATGACGTCCTCTTTGCGACTTACGATTCAAGTCGGTATTGAATTACACAAAAGACAAAACACTTTGCATGGTAATTACTATATAAAGTCCCTCGTCGGTTCAATGTTTCAGTATCGAATATCGTGAGAAAAATATAAAGGTTCTACTTCAGTTCTTCTTTTGTTATAAAGTTTTTCAATTCATAACAGAGTTATTGGATCCTCAACCTGAATGTTTTAACTTTCAGGGATTTGAGTAGAGACATAAGAGATTACATTAAACTTTTTATTTGATTGTAAATCACTTACCAGTTCGTTATAACTTCGACATCCTACTGCCTGTAAGTTCCCATAAAATTGGTCCTGAAAAAAAAAAGAAAAAAAATATAAAAAAATGATTTAAAATAAAAATTTAGTTGGATGAGAACGCAAATAAAATGAGCATGCCATTTATGGAATGTGGACATTTTTAATGCTTTTACTTTTTACATTTGTTTTAAAACACTTGCGTTTTTCCGGGTATAGGTCTTAAATTCGGAATGACATTTTATCATAATCGAACAAAAGTCTTATAGATTGTGATTTAAAAATATCATTTTTAAAATCTGACACATCGAAATCTCATTATACAGGGTGCATTTTCTATTCCAGATCGATGTTTTTTTTCAATAACAACTGTCAAGAGTGTCAACTGCCAAATTTCGTTCACACAAAAATGGCAACCAAATAAAATTGACCTGGAACATAAAACGCACCCTGTAATTTACCATTGAAATAAAAAACATTTATTGGAAATTAAACAATTATTTAAATTTACTTTATTTATTAAGACATTATTTATGAAGCTATTAGCTTATAAGAACGAAGCGCGACCTAAAATACCACTCTTCTTCTTCATTTTTGCCTGCTCATTTTGTCTTTTCAAAAATTATAGGCAAATATGGCTCAGCGTTGCGAATCGTTATTTTAAGTACCGACACGTAAGTTGGTCGAAGACTTCAAAGTACTTTTTTCGGGCAAATTTTTACGAGCTTTAGAAACGTGATTGAGTTTTGAATTTAATTTTCCTTTAAAAAATAGAAATCTATGGCAGGCATGATGGTCTCTTAATTCGATTCGATAAAAATCGCTATCCAATCCAATAATACTATACGTTTAACGTTTTATAAGTGATGGTTGGGAGTAGAAGGATGTTATTCAAAATTTGATTGACCCTGCGGTTCTTGTGGTACCGTTCTTGAGTAAATCAAAAACTAAAAAAATGGTTCCATGGGGGGTACCAAAAATAACCTATTTTTGTAATTTTTTTTTCAACTATTTATTTATTTATTTATTTATTTATTCAAATAATTTACAAAGTAAATTTATAAATTATTTTTTGAAAGGCATCAGGGTAGCTAGACCATATGATGCCGTCTTTTAATCGAGAGAACTGTTCGGCAGTTTAAACATAGTTCAGGATCTCCACCATTATAGTAGTGTTGGGTATTAAAGAGAGCTTTTCCAACTCTGATTCGGAGAATTTTAATGCTGTCTTCTCTGGTAAGTTCTCGATTGTATGGAATTCGTTTGTAAATAGGTTGATGTTTTCGCAGAAATGTTTGAGAGTTATGCCAACTTTCTGCTAATTCTGTTTTTTGTTGCTGAATAAAAGTTTTGCGCAACAGCTGGTAAAACTTAGGGAATTCCACAATTAGTGGGTAGTTGGGAGCGGCTTTTGCGGCCTGGTCTGCAGCGTCATTTCCTTCGATTCCGCAATGTCCGGGTATCCATGCTAGAATGATGTTTTTGTTGGAGTATAAAATGCTTCTTATCATATCCAGAGAAGGACATTTATTTGTCTCATTTCTTAGACCCATGAGAATACCAAGATTATCTGTTAAAATCAAGGATCGATCCGGATATTCCTGAGCAATGGATATACCTTTGAAAATGGCTGCTAGTTCTGCAATGTAACTATCTGCCGATTCTGGTAAAAGTGCTTGGTGAATAAGAGATGTCTGTGCATGAGCATTTGGTTGAATTTGAATGACTGCATATGAGCACCAATTTCCTTCTTTGTATGAACCGTCAGTGTAAAAGATTCTATCGGCGTTGATGGCAGAGATCATTTCTTCGTGAAGCATTCTAAAAATTGCATCCGATGTGTTTTCCTTTTTGAATGTTGCGAGATTGGTGTTTATAGGAAGTCTATTTCTTTTCCAGGAGGGTGGAGCATCTTTTACTATCTGGATATGTGATACAAAACTGTTTTGAGGGCAAACTAAAGTTATCATTTTAGCAAGTGCTGAGATGGAATGTTTCTTTATATTTTTCGTTGTAGAAAAAGTTGCTGCGGTAGCTTCGAGTTAATGTTGACGGATATAACTCTTTAACAATGAAATTGGACAACGGGACACCGCAAGGATCTCCCCTTTCAGTTGTTTTATACAATGCGTACATTGACTCCCTTATTGTGAAACTTTCTCAGCCTGAACAGAAACTCGACTTTGTTGGAGTTTATGCAGATAATATCTACGTTGTTGCCTCTGGAGATCCAACCCAGGTAAATGAAACTTTAGAAAAAGCAGACTTAACGATGTTCAACTGGTCTCGAGAAGTAGGCGCCGTTCTGCCACCATCAAAAATTGAAGCGTTGCATCTCTGTAGGAAAAGAAAATGCATTTCCAATCCACTCATTTTACGAAATACACCTATTTCTCTTACAAAACAAGTAAAAATTCTCGGAGTTATATTTTGCGGAAACTTAAAGTGGGACACACATGTTAAGAATTTGATTAATCTGTTAAAACGTCGCAACAACGCATTAAAGATGATCTGCTCAAAGCGAAAAGGACCACATCTTGAAACTGCGCTTCAAATTGCCAAAAATCTAGTCACAGGTACGCTACAGCACAGTATAACCATTTTTATGTGGACAACAATCAAAAATATTAACAACATTGACGCAGCTATAAACGAATGTTTTCGAACAGCTTCAGGTGCGTTAAGAGCTACAAAAATAGAAGCTTTAAGGTTGGAAGGAGGCTATGAATCCTTTGAAAGCTTGGGGAAACGAAGGGCAGTTAACCTGGTCAGTAAGTCACTGGTGGATTCAACTTTTTCAACTATTTTCTAGCTTTAACTAAATGAAATTTTTTGAATTTTTTTCAAAAAATCTGTGGGACAGTTTTTGAGAAGAAAAAATATTTATAAAATTTCTGAAAAAAAATCGTATGGCATTATGGTTATTTTTGATCTTAAAAAAAAAACGTGTAGAGAAACATGCCGTTTAGGCTGTAGTCAAAAAAACAGACAGACAGACAGAATTGCGAGACCCACTTTTTTAGTCTTCGCTATCATCGTAATGTCAACTTTGATCAAAATCTCGAGTTGGATTTTTTTCCGAATGAATAACTTGCCTCATAGTGTCATAGTACCTATAAGTCGCAAGTAAAAATGTATAGAACTTTTTCAGGCTTGTGACTTCTTGTATCTGTCTGGTTGTTCCACGAGAGGTAACTCCATGAAGACCATAACAGCGGGCAGAATAGCTGGTCTAGACCCGATAAGTCATTGGATAATTCAAAGATAGACAAATGTTAAGCAAAGGTTGTCCTTTCTATCAACATTCTGCTGCATAGACAATATACGGGCTTGAAAAGTGTGAGTTGCTTAATAGTCGTCTCCGAAATTGAGCAGAACTATGTAAATGGTAACCTTAAATAACATACTGTAATCTCGAATCTTGGAGCGTTGGTCCTACATATTCAAGGACTCAGATATGTGGATAAATGGTCACATTAGAACCCTAACGGCAGGCGTTCCTGATGTAAAGTTACTGATAATATCTGTCCGTTGCATGATTGAACTTAATGGCATGGGGCAGAGGAAAATATTCAAGCGATTTCTCGAAAAAGAAAATTAATATAAGAAAAATAATTTTTGAAGGAGAAGAGTAACATGTACTTTAAAATGACATTCACTAAGCCTAAAATTAGGTTTTTTTTTCGACGATGAAAGACATTTTCTACCACCTACGTAATCTTTAGAGCTCTTATACGTCCAAAAATTGAGTATTACTCAAGTCTGGACAGAGTTTAAAAAATTATAGGTGATAAAACTATAACGGAATCTCTTGCACTATTCGAAAACCGACGGAATTTTTGTTATTTTTATAAACCTTGTTATAATGAAATAGCTTATTTAATTCTTCATCCCTTAGAGAATTATATAATACTTCTAGTTCTAGGAAAATATATCGGTCTGTCCTTGAGCCAAGTTTCCGACGTACTTTCAAGAAGAGAAAATACTTCTTTAACCGCACTATACGAATGTGGAAATGTGGTACCTTCTTTTCAGTTCTTTCCTATTTTCCTGACACTGATACTGAGTTTAATCATTTTTAAGGGTTCCTTAGAGCGTGCTTATTATACAAAAATATGTGTAATTCCTTCTTTAACAATTTTTAAAAATACGGTTATATCAGGTTCGACATTTTGGCTTGAACTTGGAAGACATCATTACAAACGAAAGACATTTTTTTAAGATATTTCAAACAAATATCAACACAACTAGGATATTTCCTTTAAGTCTCTTATGGCAAGTAAAATTAATTCATCCGAAATAAAAACTAAATATCTTCTGTAAAGCAAATACTGGTAATTTTGAAAAATAATTTTGTTGAATGAAAAAAATTATTTTATCCGACCGTGACAGGACTCGAACCTGCAATCTTCGGATTCGAAGTCCGACGCCTTATCCATTAGGCCACACGGTCCTTGTACAGCATCCCTTTTTTATCCTTTAAAAATTGCTCAATGATCCTTCGAAAAATCAATAATTTCTAACACAGTACATACAAGAACAACAAGGACATCTCTGAAATTTGTTTGCTACTCTTATTCCATCCCTTATGGATGATGCTTGATGATGAACTGTTATATAGTTATTTCCACTTCTAAGGTTTGATAAAAATTCATGAACTAATTATTATTTCTCATAGATAACTATAATTATTTATTTATAAGAAATTTGTTCGAATGAAAAAAAGTAAAATTAATTAAATGAGTGCTTCTTTACACTGACAAAATCAACTCACTGTCATGGAATTTCTGCGAGTAAATTGAATAAAAACATGACACCATTAAAATATATACACTCTTAATAAGTGAATAAAAACTGAATTATAAACTTTGTTCAGCAACAACAAGCTATACTAAGAATTAAGGTCAACTCAGAGGAATAGCTACATATATCTATGGATTCTATGGGCAAGCACAATGTAGAACCAATAATTCTTAGTATTGGAGTAAGATAAGAGAAAAGGGCGATATAAATTCCATTTAAGTAGTTTTGAAGCAAATGCATTTTACTGTTTTTGATTTGAAAAAGTAAACAAAAATCTTAAAAACCGCAGTTTTGTTTTCGAAAAGTGGTTTTATTTTTAAATAAGAATCTCTCCGGTAACTAATGGAAAGTAATATTTGCCAAATAACCGGCCTCGACTAAGCCTACGAAAGGTGATTCTTTTGATAACATTTTAAAAACTCTAAGGAGATATTAATTTTCGGTCTATTTCTTAACTTTATTTTCTGTCAAAGGCTTTTTAAAAAAAATGCGGAAATACAAATTAACTCGTTTTTGAATTTTTTTTCACACCCTTACTCCTATGTCATCTGGTTTTTTGAGAAAAATATACCTTCACTTCCGCTCTTTTGACAGTTTTTAATGAAATAAGAGACAATTTTCTTGAATATCGAGCTAAATTTTCTCTTAATTCTTGATTTTTTCAAGAGCACTTAATACCGCCGATCATTCTTTCCCTTCTTGCCAATAAACTTCTGTATTCCTATCTAACTGACTGGGAATAAACCCTTTTTACTTGCGACTTATAGGTACTATAAGGCAAGTTATGCATTCGTAAAAAAAATCGAACTCGAGATTTTGATCAAAGTTGACATTACGATGATAGCGAAGACCAAAAAAGTGGGTCTCGCAATTCTGTCTGTCTGTCTGTCGGTTCGACTACAGCCTAAACGCCTCGGTCGATTTTCTTCAAACTTGGTAGATATGAGTTTCAATTTTTTCCCCCCACACGTTTTTTTCTAAGACCAAAAATAACGTAAAGCTCCTCCACAGTTTGAATATTATTACATATTCAAATTTTCAATTTTTTATTTTTTGGATTTAAAAAAAAAAATTCAAAATTTTTTTTGGAAACCCAATATTTCGAAAACCCCAAGATAGATTTTTTTCAAACTTGATAAATAAAAGTTTTTTAGTATAATCTACAAGATTTGAGAAATAAACTTTTGTTTTATTTAAAACTAACGGTACCTTCCATACAAATTTTAAAAAATGGTTTTCGAAAATCGTATTTTTCTCGAAAACGGTTTCGAGAATTTTGCTAAAATTTTTTTTCTTTTGATTAATTTTAACGATCTATAATTTAATAAAAAAAAATTGAAATCTAGATATTACTGACTGTACCTACCATAGAACGATTTTTTCGAATTTTGAATTTCTCGTAATCGGCATAACGGATTTTAATGAATTTTTTTTATAAAAAAGCTCTTAAAAAGTTTAAAAAACATTTCAAAACTTAAAAAAAAAATATTTTTTTCAATTTTTAGAAAAAAAAGTCTTTCTTTTTGGAAAATTCGATATCTCAAGAACGGCTGAATATTTTTTTTGGAAATTAGACTCTTATTCGTACAATAATAAAAACTTAAGATTGGCGTACCAAAATTTTTTCTTAAGAAAGTTTTAAAAATTTTGTACATAAAAGCATATTTTTTTAAGGAACCACTACAACGACTTATAATTTTTGTTCTTGCATAAATTTATATTTGCATAGCATTCTGCTTTTATCTGTTACTACTAAAAGAATTTAAAAAATTCATTTCATCCTTATGAACAGTTTTTATTAATAACATCCGTTTTTAAAATTCCTAGTCTATTACATAGGAGCAAGTTCGTGCGACCCAGTCGTGCATTTTATTTTTAATGTTTCATTAAATCTTACATCTGTGCCTTCCGGAGTACCAATGGGTTTCACCTTTGGAGCTCACTTGTTTGCCACATAAGGTTATTTTCTATATTTGACAATTTTAACAATGAACTGTCTTGTTAGTTTTCTATTGGTTAACTTGTCATAGTGATTTTGCATTAATGAGTCAATAATAAACAACAGATTTAAAAAACGCCGCCAAAACAACTTGTCATCCAAAGACTGTCAACATTAACCTATTCCTATTGGACTTGAATATTATCTGTATTTTATCCGAAAAGGTCCCATTACTCACACTACAAAGTTAGCGGCTTTCCTTAATTGTGATTCGAATATACCTATACCGTATCCGTGGTAATCTTAAGGGCTAATTTATGGCTGATAAATCGTTATGATTTATATATTCCCCCAGAGCAAGGTATGCAGAGATCTTTGCTGAGTTAAACCATGTAACTTGTGAACGAGCTAACTCAAATACCTGACGTTCTAGGTCATTCCGCAAATACGCTATATCTGTTCCTCGTATTAAATCCTGATAAATACAATATAAGTGTATTAGTAACTGTAGGCGAATCGGATCACTGCGTAAAATTAGCAAATTTCTTATACTCCACCAACACAGTTAAATATAAGATAAAATGCACGACTGGGTTGCACGAACTTGCTCTTATGTAAAAGACTATGAATTTCAAATATAATTGTTATTACATAGAGAAAAACTGTTCATAAGCATAAAATTAATTTTTTAATAGACTAAAACAACTCCTTTAGTAGCTGGAGCTAAAAACGGGATACCATGTGATTCAAGCAAATATTGGTTAAAGCTAGAACAAAATTTATAAGTCGTTGTAGTGGGTTTCTTTGGAAAATAAGTTTTTATATACAAAATTTTTAAAACATTTTTAAGAAAAAAGTTTACTACACCAAATCAATGTTTTTATTACTAAACAAATAAAAAATAAATTTCAAAAAAAAAAAAAAAATATTGAGCCGTTTTTGATACATTAGATTTTCAAAAAAAATTGATTTTTTTTTTTTAAATTCAAAACATATTTTTTTATAAGTTTTGAAATGCAATGTTTCTTAAACTTTAAACTTTTTAGAAGCTTTTCTATAAGAAATTTCATTAAAATCCGTTTTGCCGATAATGAGAAATTCAAAATTCGAAAAAATGGTTCTATGGTAGTGGTAGGTACAGTTAGTAATATATTAATTAAAATTTTTCTTATTAAATTTATAGATTGTAAAAATTAAACGAAAGAAAAAATTTTATGAAAATTCTCGGAAATTGTTTTCGTGAAAAATACGAAAAAAAAATGATTTAAATCGGTTGTACCATTTTCAAGAAAGTCAAAACAAAAAAAATGGTTCCAGGGGTCTACCAAAAATAACCATTTTTTGTAATTTTTTTCAACCATTACCTAGCTTTAACTAAATGAAATTTTATGAATTTTTTTTTTTAATTCTGTGGGACAGTTTTTGAGAAAAAAAAATATGTATTTATAACATTTCGAAAAAATCGTATCGCAGGTATCGTTATATTTGGTGTTAAAAAAAAAAGAAAAAAAACGTGTGGGGGGGGATTAAAAATGATATGTATCTACCAAATTTAAAGAGCCGCCTAGGCTGTAGTCGAAAAGACAGACAGACAGACAGACAGAATTGCGAGACCCACGTTTTTGGTCTTCGCTATCATCGTAATGTCAACTTTGATCAAAATCGCGAGTTCATTTTTTTTACGAATACATAACTTGCCTTATAGTAGCTATAAGAGGCAAGTAATAATCCGAAGAGGACAATTTGTCAGTATAGGAAAGCCAATTAGGACGGTCTAAACAACTTCTTTCGAAACATTAAGGGGTCACTTTGCTTTCTTGATAGATATAGACTTCAGTACTGATATGATAACAGACACTATTCTCAATGGAATGATAGTTTTGATTCATTACAGGTCTAAAGGTGTACTAAGGGTATAACAATGTCTGTAAGGAGATAGTCAGGTTGAGAGAGTTAAGTAACTGGAAAAAGTACAGGCCAGCGAGGAATACCTGCAGTGCTCATATATCGAAGAACATGACCTAAATCTACTCCAAAATATACAATTAAATATTTAATATAAAAATATTAAAAACTCTTCTAAGTCATTGATTCCAAAACTTTTTCACAATTAGACTAATTTTTTCAGCTCGCAAGAATAATCTAATTTGTTTACAACGCAGTTTCCTGCAAATTTGACTTTGACACACAGTGCTATGAGTCCTGCTGTATTTGAGAGCGTAAATGGTTCTTTTGGACAAATCTTCCTTCGCACTTGTTCAGTCGCAAGCGGCCTCAAAGATCTTGAAATTCATAAATCCCCTGGTCCAGATTGTATATAACCTTTAGTTCCTAAGAGGTGTTCTTCTACACTGGCAAAGCTATTTTTTAAGCTTTTCCATATGTCATTTTCTTTGAATATATTTGCGAGTAGATGGAAAACCGCAGTTGTCCAGATGGTCCCTAAAAAAGGTGAATTTTCTTCCCCCTCCAATCACCGACCAATTGCAATAACGTCCCTTATTTAAGAAGTCATGGAAACGCTGAACAACAATCAACTTAAGAAATAACTCAAAGATCAAAATGCCCGGTAATACGGATTTGCTAGCAACAGATCCACTGGTGATCTGATAGTATATCTTACCGAAAAGTGGAACCAATCTTTACATCATTTTGGTGAAACCAAGGTTATTGCGCTTGATATATCAAAAGCATTAGATGGAGTTTGCGCTCCATTGCGCTCTTTTATCGAAAATCAATGCATTTGTTATCGATGAGTCTCTTTTTCGTTAGATTAGAAATAAGCTTTCTGACCGTCCAATTCAAGTTGTTCTGGATGGTTTTAAGTCTGACATTCATAAAATAAATGCTGGCATACTTCAAGGCTATGTTTTTCGTCCGACGCTCTTTCTTATCTTTATAAATGATATCTTGTGCCAAACTTGTAATCTACTTTATACAATGGGGTATTAAAAACTGCCTGGGATTTAATAGACTAAGCAGTATTCTGTCGGCCAAGCGCTGTATACCATCCATGCCATTATCCATCAATGACACTTGAATCAAAGAAACTGAAAAGTTTTTCACAGTCAGTATCGACCATCTCTAATGGAATGACCATATATTCGACGTAGTCGAAAATGCTGCGAAATCCTTAGGTTTTCTTAAAAGATGCAAGAAATTTGTTTCCTCTTCTGATCTCTAGCTACCAGCTTTAAAGCATACATACGCCCAAAATTTGAGTATAATTCTCATATCTTGGCTGGTATGCCGATTACTCATTTGGACCTGTTTGATATAATCCATAACAGAACCCTTAGACTTATAGGGTACACATCTATTATTTTATCGTTTTTTATTCTATCAACTACGCTCAAATGAAATGGCAAGTTGCATTCCTCCCCTCAAACAATTCCGCCACCATACTCGTCTAGCTGGGAGAGCTCATCACCTAACACAAACAGCTCATTTTAGACGTACTGTCAAGTATAGAAGTTCTTTCTTTTGGCGCACTACTAGAATGTGGGAAACATTGCTCTTCTAGATTTTTCCCCGTCGTTGTGGTTGACTTTCAAGTCAAGACCAACGTGCATTTGACATCTCCTATTAAATCTTCTCGACTTCACTTGAACGCTTGCACTGTGTTACTCGCATATGATAAAATGCTGTCCAGATGGGAATCTTATATTCTTAGCAAACGGGACCGTTTCAGTTCTACAACTGAAGTTATGAATGTGAAAACGAAAATGAAAATCTGATGAAGTAAGGTTTCAGATAGGAGATCCTTTATGAAGATGAGTAAGAGGAGACGCATTTAAATCCTGAAGCACCCTAGTATCTATTTTTTGAAATTCACGGGCCCTAGTAATTAATTTAATACAATCGAGCTAAGCACCCAACTCGATACAATCGAGAATAGACATTTCTTATACACCTGTGATTGCCACTTCAAGTTGAACACGAGCATCAGTGGGTTGATGGGGCCACCTCTCCCTAAGATTGGTAAAATACTCTTTGTTAAAGAGCCAACGCCTTCGACTAAATCAGCAATATTGACCAAACAACCGAACATATACACCAAACACTGACATATTAAACTCATCTACCAGATATTTTAAGGAGCCACATGCTCCTAAGGGCCTGGTGAAGGAATGATTCCTCAAGTATGGGTAAAGGAAAGGATCATGTCCTCGACCAGGTGATTATGTGACGACAGACATTTCTTCAATGACCTAGAAGTACCCTCCGACATTTCAGTCTAAAGCTTGCTGTAACCCATCAACACCCTTAACGGGTTCGACTGACATAGGACGAAAAATGACCTCAGAAATGGGGCCTTTTTTCACACAACCTCATTGCTCCGCTTAGGGTAGGTCCAGTTCAGGCAGGTGGTACCGCGGAAGATACCACACAAAGTACTGTTGGCCGTTGACCAAGAAAAATGTTAATAGATATAGGCGCCTGCGTGGTGACTAAACATACCCTAAGCGGAGCAACGGAGTTTAGTGAGCGGTACAGATGACCGGAAGAGGATGTTAAGATCTTTGGAACCCGTGTGGCGGGTTCTAAATTAAAAAAAAAAAATTATACAAACATTCTACCTTTGGGGCTTTTTTTAATTTTTTAAGATGTATAATGTGGGGCTATTTTTCATAATGAAATAATTGGCCTCAAAATGAGAATGGGAAAAAGGCCCCACATACATGAAAAATCAGAGAATTTAAACAAAATTGTATCGACTTTTGTTTATTATACAAAATTTTGAGGCCATTTTTCATTTTTTTTCCTTGGACCATTTTTTAATGGAGCCTTATTGCATGTAACCTTCGGGTCTAGATATTAGAGCCAATCCTTTATTTTGAAAGATCAAATCAATTATTGACTAATTGCTTAAAAGATTCAATCTTTTCAATCAATTGTTCATTCAATCAAAATAATTTTTTGTCCAGCTGTTTCGTTCCGAACGAGACCAAGACCGATACGAAATGTTTTCAATCGTTCATTCAATTATAATATTTTTTTTTCCAATAGTTTCGTTCTGACCGAGACAAAAACAATGTGAAAATTAACGAAAGTTTGGTTTTATTCACTTTTTTCGACTTCGTTTACGCCTTCTTTCATTGTATATAAAATGAAAATTATGCATTCCGTTTCATTTCCATTCATATTTGGTTTTTGGTATTGTGAAATGACTAAGAACGAGTTGAATGAACGAAACATAACTTTTTTTTCGTTCGTTTCGTTCACTTTGTGTTCATCAGTTTCAGTGGCAAGAAATTGACATAAGGATTGCTCGATTTGGTCTATTGTGATTGCAATCAATCAATCTTTTTGGTAAACGGGTCACGAAGACCGAATCAGTCGCGATTGAAACAGTTCTACTAGATATCACAAATTATATTAAATAAGTTCAATACAATTCCCATATATGTATTTTGAAGTTGAAGAAAACCTTTCAGGACAGTTCTTTATCGAATGCAGTTTTTGAAAACCCTTGTTAAAATACCTACTGAAATTCAAAACTTCAAAACTGCTGCGTGATTGCGTCCTATATTCAGTTTTACTTCACCATTATTTCTGATTAATTTTCATTGAAATTTGACGTAAGCCATTTTAATTAACCAAAATAACTTTTATAATATACATTTCGTGTGTTCCACCCATGTTCTTTGTTTGAGCTTTTGTCATTCCAAAAAATTATAAAAAAAAACTAAATGAAAAAAGTAATTTCCCCAAACTAATTTCATTTCGATTTGAATGTCCCATTCAACTGCAAATAACAGAATCATAAATATAACAAGATGTCAGGCTTGATCACAATAGTATAACAAACCAAACGCTATACTTGGCGTTGGTAGCGCACAAGTTTTCCCGCCATTTGAATACATGAATAGCTTTGTACATCTATAGGTATATTTTTGTCAATTGTATGTGGGGCTTTCAGCGATATTCTAACTTTTGTCCGAAAACCTGATTCAATTAAAGTTCTTTAGAACACACACACATTCACATGCATTATACATGACATGCGACACAGCAGTGAACAATTTGACAGAATTCTTCTAAGATTCTTTCTGGAAATAAGTAGTTGCGGGTATTGCCGTCAGACGTCCGTCGTCCGTCGTCGCCATCAGAATCCGACCGTCCATTTTGCTCCAAATAGCTCTGAACGATCTGTGTCTCAGCCAATTATTTAATTGCAACACATTGAATGGAGAGAAATAAATAATAATAGCAATGATTCGTAAGTAGTTAGGTTAGGTATAGGTTAGGTACGTTGTTGAAATGCCAAGTGGTTACAACAAAAGCAGCTCACGACACTCCTAATAATTTTACCTGCATTAGAATGCAAGGTGTTGCATGAACTTGCTTAGAAATAATGGCGCAAAATTTTATAAACATTTAAAGGGTAATCATAATCCCTTGAGCGCGTGTAGTTTATAAAAAAAAAAAAAAAAAAAAAAAAATAAACAGCTTATTATAAAGGTGTTAGTATGATACTACTTAACAATTTGCTAACTTTATAGTATTTTACTAACTCATTCTTAATTTTTTCATATGACTCTTTGACATTTGCAAACATCAAAAAAGGTTCGTGTACTTACTTTTTTATACCTACGAAATGTCATTCTTTTAGGTGTGTTCAGAAGTAGTTTATTAAGAAAATTCTTTTAGTACGATACTAGTAAACTATTATAAAGTTAACAAATTGTTAAGTAGTATCATACTAAACCTTAATAATAGGCTGTTTAAAATTTTGCGCCATTGATTTTAGGAAATAATTTCAAAAAATAACCGTTCATAGGTTTTGAAGACATTAATTTTTCAAAAATTTTTTTTTTTTTTCAAAAAAAACCAACAAATAATTTTTCGAATATTTTTATACATATAACCAAATTGAATATTTTTATATACAATATTATTTCAAACTTAAGGGAGCTCCTGGTGAAAATTTTTGATTAAAATCGTTAGAGCCGTTAATGAGAAAGTCGAAAATCAAAAAAAACGGTTCTATGACAGGTACCGTTAATAACATTTTGCCCCAAATTTTGTTTGACCAAAATGTAGTTCATTTCCATAATATCACACCTAATTTTTTTTTTATCAAAATTGTTAGAGCCGTTTTCGAGATAAATAAGATTTTGCGTTACGGGTATATGGGGGGTACCGTTACTTTTGGAGCTAAAAAAAATTTCAATTTCCCCTCTAGGGAATCACCGACGACCCTTAAGTATCGAGTTTGAAAAAAAACCCTAGAGTAGTTTAGGCTGTAGTTCGAGGTACAGACATACAGACAGACAGACAGACAGACGGAATTGCCGGACCCACTTTTTTCGTCTTCGCTATCATCGTAATGTCAACTTTGATGAAAATCCCGAGTTCGATTTTTTTTCCAAATTCAGAAACTGCCCTATAGTACCTCTGTATATCGCAAGTAAAAATAAAGTAGGTATTGGATGATTTTAACTTTAATAAAAGGGTAGAGAAAGTATGATGCTACATATACAGTATTCCCCGCTTAATTGCACTGACCATTTTGTCAGATTTTTCGGTCAATTATCCGGGTGGTTCAATTAACGAAACCCCGCTTAATTGACCGACCTGTTCAATTAAAAGAAACCCGTATAATTGCACGAGTCGGTCAACTAAAAATTAAAATATTCAAAAAGAATACACACAAAAAATAAACATACATACATAATTAAAACTATGAAACAGAAATAAATTATTCTTAAAAAAAGTCACTTTTAGCTTCGAAAAGGATAAAAAAAAAATAATAAATACAATAGTAGGTATGTACCTCGAAAGGCTCATAATGGTTATTTGCATAGGTACATTGGTTTAAAAAAATTTGTGATTTGATTTTGATTGACTGTTTTGTTTTGAACAATGTCTTCTTGTTTTTCAGCTCGACTGTAAATTTATTTAGTGGTAAGAAGTATAAACGTAGAATTGCACTGTCCTGAAGAATTTCGAAAGTTGATGATAATATGGCTTCAACCTCTTCTTTTTCTTAAACCGTTTTTAAAATTTCGGCGTCTGTTAAGCATTGTACTTAAGTATGTTGTCTATGACCACGATATCATTTTCCAGCTGCTCTTCATCTTGAATGATACCTGTCTTTTAAAAAACAACTTCAGACGTAGGTTAAGTAATAAAATATTTCTAATATTTGTTTCATTATAATTTTTTTGTACGTCCAATTATCGGAAAAATGTCCATATATTTTTTTTTCGGGTGCATATTTTAAAGTTCAATTAACCGAGTAATTCAATTAAGCGGGGTTCAATTAACCATCTAAAAAGCTATGCTACTAATACTAATTTTGCAATGCAACTTTTTCGGTCAATTAAGCGGGATGTTCAATTAAGCGAGGTGCAACTAAGCGGGGATTACTGTATTCGATTAAAATTTGCAAATTCGTTGTTTTGACCTAGTATCATACTAAAACAGCTTTAACATCGTACTAATTGAATTAAAATTTTGCTCCAATATTTGGACAAGTTTGAATAGAAGGTTATATGTATTATATTTGTGATTGCTACAGTCTGGAATGAAATCATTTTGAAAGGAACTTGAAACATCCCCATCCCCTTATGCACCGCATCCTAGCAGTTCGGATTCAGAATACAGAAAAAATATACATGGAAAATGTTTCTCTTTCAAAAGAGCCTAATTGTAGCTTTCTCTCGTAAACCAGGATTGGTGTGCTTTGTGTTACACGCGAAAAGTTTTCAACCCATTTATTTTGCCAAACCGAAGTAACAGTGTCCTTGGGTGATTCTTCATCAGATATCCACTAAAGTGTCGTTCATGGAGTTTTACATTAATTTCCACGCGTATATGAACTCATTAACTAATTCGAAGTCCTTTACTAGTCAGTGGGCATATGTTTTTTTTTTTTGTACGAGTTACTTGGTCTTATTAACGTTTAATAAAGAACAAAAAGTTTTGCTGATCTTCAACCGCAATAAAGTCCTCTTTTTTATAACGTTTGGAATGGGCGATGATACCGATATCGTAAGCATTCCTCTTTAGTAAGATTTTTTAAACAAAGTGGCCTTTTTGTTAATATCTGGCCAGCACACTATTTGCTCTAGAACAAGAATGAAGAAGTCGCATGATAACGCATCTTCTTGCTGAAACTCGTTGCATGCTTACAATACTTCGAAAGTGTTATTCCATAGTTGCCATTGGCCATTGCACAGAGTATTTTTCAATGCCAAGCAACACAGCTGGATCATTTTTCCCGAGATCCCCAGTTCGGACAACGCCATAAAGACCTCCTGACGATGAATATATTCATATCGAGGTCTTGAGTCGATAAGAAGATGGTGAGATTCGACTTTTCGAGACTTTATTTCTATATGAAGATTTGGTCCATGGACGATATGCAGTGTCGGAAGTCACACTGCTGTAGTAGAGCTTTCAACCGATGAAACAGTAAACAGAAATAAAATTTCGCTTGTTGTTTCACAGCTTAAAATCAAAAGATCACGAGTATGTTCATTCAATTTACGTACATGATTTGGATAAGCATGGTGCACGGCTTTTCAGAAAAGATTTTTTATAGATTTTCGAACAAAAAAAATAACAAATTTCAGAATGTTTCCTAAGCCTATCGAGATATTTTTATATCAATCGAAAGGTCTATTCAATTCCTATATACATATGCAAACCAAATGGTTCTGTACGTCTTCGTTAATCAAAAGTAATTTCACTAATTTGCGACGATCAACTACCTAACAACGTCCTTGTGGGGCGATAATTCCGAAACCAAGCTAGTTTTCAAAATACTTAGTCAAGTTTTAAGGCGCTAATCACCAGGTGAAAACCAGAAGATACTGTGAGGTCTGGTTCTGGAAATATTAATAATGTGATTTTATTGAATTTCGACCCAGCGCACTAGTAAAGTTTTGAAGGGATATTTCCGCAACCAAGCCTTGAAAAGGGTGGACCTAAATATTTAAATATCAAATATTTAAGGTCTGTTCAAGAGCAATCGAAAAAGCTTCTGTGAATTTTTTTTGCAAAACCAGAACCGTGAACAGATCTATTTAGACGTCTCAAAAAGGAGTGGAAAATAACTTATCGGCAACCACCGTTAATTTTGTACACATTTTATAGAGATCCGAGCAGCCGAAGTAGATAATAATTATGTTGTTACGTAAAGCTAAATTTTTGTGTTTGGTCTTATGTCACTTTACAAAAACGACATAATCAAAACAAAATTTTAGGAGTTGGGGTTATTTCACCAGGATGGCAAAAATGTTAAAAAATCAACAACATCAGTTGTCACGGATTAAAAGGGTCATTTTTACAGCAAAAACAACTATGTTACTTCACATGGGGCATATTTAGTCATCAGGCTGAGTCCTGCATACAGTTTTCTTAGACAAAAATATCACCCAAGTTACAAATATAAAAAAGGAAACACGACAAAATTGCCCATATTCCAAAATAGATTTTTTTCTTTAGTTTAACCGAATATGATTTCATGTATCAAACTAATTTGGTCATATGACAATTTACAAATTTACAAAAACGACAACTGTTACAATTTGGCCTTGTGTCGGTTTATACATTTTTTTTTATAATTCACACGGAAAAATGTTTGAACCATCAAGGATGGTATTTCGTCAGGTCCAGCAACATCAAGTTGAGAAAAGTTAGATCTAGTTTTTAAATAAGTATTATCACAGTTTTTATGATAAATGTTATCATAGGTGTTATCAGTGGTATTATCACAGCTTTGGAAGGTACTAGAAAACATATTATGCTGGAAAGATATTTGATTTTTTCTTAATATTTACAAAGTCCCAACATTTTGTAAGGTTTATAACGAATTTAACTCTTAACATTACTCAACTCACAATATTACTCTCAAATTACTTAACATTAAGGTTGATAACTTTCTTACGTTTTCGCATGGAACTCTCTCCTTACAGGCGATTATTTAATGAAGTTATGATAAATAGGTCCTACAAACTTGAGTTCTAGTGTTTCTCAATTCTTGTCATTTCTCTTGTCAACCATTTTAGGGTGCAAGGCCATACTGCACCAACCACTTTGCAGTTTGCAACTTTTCAAAATAATCATTTCATGCAAAGTGTTTCACCAAAAATGAAAAGTCCCCGACTTTGCACTTTAAAATTTTTGATGGTTTTTGCAAAGTGAAAAGTGTGGGCGTTTCACCAACTAAAAATGTATCTTTTCATTTTCAATTGTAGTTTGAAAAGTTGCTAAGGGAATGAGTTTAAATGGTTTCAACTTCTTTTCATTGTTGTGACAAAATTAAAAAAGTGGAGGTCTTGTTTTTTTACTTAAACAACGATATCTTTCGAAAGCGTCGCCCAATTTTGTTGCACTTTACTTTATCATTTGTTTATTTTTTGTTCATTATTATTTGGAATGTTATTGCTGTATACAATATTTGTTTAAAGAAGAAAATAATCAAATTTTTAATATCTATCATTATTTTAACTTGCGATTGCAATTGTTTTGTATTTTTTTAATTAACATATCTACTTTTCTTTGAATGATGCATAATTTTGAATTAGGCGGTTGGTAACGCTATATGAGGCCCTGTGGCATGATGAAAGAGCAGTCCATGTATTGTGTGTTATAAGGTAACAGCTCTATCCTGAAACGAACATAAGTATAATACCGTTCTGAAT
Organism: Philhelius festivus; assembly: GCA_963931855.1. Taxonomy (NCBI): domain Eukaryota; kingdom Metazoa; phylum Arthropoda; class Insecta; order Diptera; family Syrphidae; genus Philhelius; species Philhelius festivus. The sequence goes on along the minus strand of OZ007556.1, from coordinate 53,357,429 downwards.
TTAATCAAATGTTTGTACATTTGACATATGTATGTACATGGACAAATATTTGTTTTATGAAGTTAATGCAGTTTTTGTTGAATGTATTTTGTCAAGGCTACATTTTTGTTAATAAATATTCGATATGAATCGGGTTGAAAAGAACGGTAAAAAGTTAGCTGTTTTGGAAGCGGTAAAATATAAAAAAGTAATTTTTAAATTTATTATGTAAAAACAAGCTTCATTATTTCGTTAAGTTTTTAATTAAAACAAAAAGAAGAATCTTGAGACGAAGTCCAGCTACACGTGAAATACCGCCCTGAGAAAAAAAAACGTGTAGCTATTTCCGAAGAATTCTCTGCCCAGCAAATGATGTTTGGAAGAAATTCATTAATGATTGCATCTGAAACTTGGTGTAGTACTCTGCAGACTGTTGATTTGTCTATTCCGTGTATGGATGCAATTCCGTGGTATTGCGCTCCATTTTCCATCCAACGTAGTAGCAAGGGACTTAAACACATATTCCTTTGACTGCTATATTGCAACTTATGTAAAATTTTTGACAAAACAAATTCTATATTTAGTTTTTTCAAGTGAAAATGTTCCACTGTTTGAAAATTATTTGCAAATTAAAAACAAATTCTATACTTGATTTTTTCAAGCGAAAATGTTCCACTGTTTGAAAATTATTTGCAATTTCAAAATTTATTATTAATTTTACATCTCTTACGTAACTATTACTATACTCTTCGTCTTCAAAAAGTCATTCGAAGCGATTCATTTTAATTCATTATTTAATATACCCGAACTAAACACGACAAATGGCCAACTGCAAACGAAACTTTTTCTTTGCATATTATTGAAAAGCTTTGCAGAATTTGAAATGCATTTGAATTCTTTGCAAGTTGGCAAAATTTTGCACTTTTCATTTTACAAATTTGTGGTTGGCGAAACAAAATTTGCAAAGAAGGAATTTTTGTTTTGCTTTTCAAAAAAATAATTTCCTCATTGCAAATTGGTGTTTGATGAAACGAAATTTGCAAATTAAAAGTGAAAAGTTGCAAAGTGCAAAGTGGTTGGTGCAATAGGGCCCAGGTCTCAACAAGAGGTATTTTTCTCTTCTTCTCTTCGGAAATATTATTCCAGATATATTTCTGAAGAAGGTTTATAAATCTGATGTCATCAATTTTTCGAAAATCTGACACTCTTTCACTGTAAAAGGAATCAGACCAAAAACATAAATGTTAAGAAAAGAGCCAAGTTCTTCTATTCAAAAACCATTGTGTAACAAGTCAGCCGTGAAAAGTACTGATATCTAAAAGTACGCCAAGTTCTTACTTCATGAAGGTTTAATACCGAATATTTAAAGTAGAATAATATTGAAACAGCTACAATGTAATGTAACAATTAGTGGTTTGATTATAGTTCACATCACAGTAAAGAGTTTTTTTTATGTAAACTCATAATTTTTTCAGGTATGCAAATGTTTTCTTTTTTCATTCATGTTAACATAAACATAACATAGAGTTCTAAATCGAGCACTCTAGTACTAAGAAAAGTCATGAATTTTCAAGATGCACATATAGTTTCAAAATGACAATATAAAGACACTTCGAATGAAAAATCTAAGATTTTCTATTTTTCACTTTGAATGTACATTAAGCTATACCGTTCTACCAAATTTCATCATTCTACAGAAATCGGAAGTGCTCCATATAAATTAAACTTTTTCTCAAAAAGTGGGCGGATACAACGCCCCCTGAATGGAAAACCTCAATTTTTATTTTTGGTCCTTTATATGCAATTTGAGCCTTACCGTTCTACCAAATTTCATTGTTCTACTCCAATCGGAAGTGTGCCATATAATTTACATCAGTTCTGAGAAAGTGAGCGAATACCACGCTTCTGAATGGAAAACGTCAAATTTTAAATTTTTTTCTTTGTATGCAATTTAAGCCCTACCGCTTAGCCAAATTTCATCGTTTTACAGAAGTCGGAAGTGCTCCATTCAACCAACACCAATTCGGAGAAAGTGGGCGGATACCACGCCACCTGAATGAAAAATCTCAATTTTTCGCATGACAAGACCTACTGTTGTGCAAAATTACAAGGTTCTACGATGTCGGTAAGTGCTCCATAATTTTGATGATCTGTCAGTCAGTCAACCAGTTAGGATTTTTGAGGCCTTATATCTCAGGAACCGCTTATCCTAGCAAATTGAAATTTGGTGCAGCGCCTGTGCCTGACGAGCTTAGCAAATATTCGGAATTTTAAGTTTCTGACTTCATTGGTACTGAAGATAGGGAGGGGTCAAAAATCGCCTGAGTTTGTTCCTGTAAAAAGGGTGTAGTATATGGCTCAATGTAAAGTGGCTGGGCAAGATATTAATTTAAAAGTATTAGAAGTATCTTTGAGAAAATTGGAACGAAATTGGTCGATATACTAACGAAATATACTAAAATAATCCAAAATTTAGAAAATTTTCTCAGAAAACTACCATTCAGAAAATTCTATTTCAGTTGCAATCAAAAGTACTTAATCATTACAGTCGTTTTCGAGAAAATTTGAAAAAAAAAATCAAAATTGTTGAAAATCAGACACCTGGCATATAGGAGAGCTAAAACATACATCTGAAAAAATGTTATGTAAACAATGACGAAAACTACTTAGTTGACCTTATTCATCATCATAATGTTATTTTTGATTAAAACCTCGAATTTTGTTTCAACATGAAACCAATACTTGTTTAAAATTTAGCGCTGAGAAAAGGAATACGACGAACTTGTGTTTGAATGCCATAGACTTTGAGCACCAATAAAATCAAAGTGCATTCTGTCAAAAATTGATTGTTAAATGCCCGAAAACTTAAGACACAATTTTTGACAAACATACCTCATTTAGACGTTTATAATCTTTATTAGATATTTGAAGTCTCATTTTTTTTTGAAACCTCTACACACCCCTTTAGACTGTAAGTTAGCCAAAGACATCAAAATGCAAAACAATTCCAGCACGACCATTTAAACTGGATGTAAGAATAAATTTAACAACATTTCAAGGAATAATAATAATAATTGCCTCTGCCACTTAAACCGCATGATAAATGTTCAAAATGGCCTTTCAAAAGCTTCGTGCAGATTAGCATAGATATTTCTTTAGATATATACGACCTTTAACCTTACCTCCTTTGAACATTTATCCAGACACTTGGCGATGATCTCATCAAATCTACTTTCAGTATCATTTAACCATGAATCGAAAGATAAAGATATGTTTTGACCCGAAGAGACGACAACTGCCGCTTCCAGCCCCAATTCCTCCGTTTGCACCGCCATCGACTCCGCCTCCGCCGTCACTGTACCCGACCACAAATTAATTATAATCAATAAAATTGCGAAGGAATTACTCAATGAAAACACTGACCCGCTTTTGAAGATCGGCTTCGCGATCACAAAGCCGATCAACGACGACGACGAAGACGATGACACACAACGCATGTTTTTGTTTTTGTTCTTTAATTGTTGTTTCGTTATAATTTATTTAAAGCCGGCTTCAGCTCAACGCAATATCCGACTTGATTGCCCCGCGATCTAGGTCTGTTTTCAACCGAAAAACTTAACTATAAACTTTATTAAAAGATCCTCCTCCTCAACAACAGATATTTTCATCAAAAGATATTTTGGGCCATATTTGTATTTGCTTTTCCGTCAATTGTCATCACGCGTCACATAGTTTTTGTTTTTTAATTAATCACATAATTGGCACGACCTTGTTTAAGGTTCTGTTTTAAAATTCAAATTTTAGCCTTTTTTATTGTACACCTGTGTCATGTAATTTGTTTGTTTTTTTTTTTCGTCTGGGTATCTTTACTGAAATCTTGTCAGTTTAAAGATAGAAAAACCGGTTTTCAAATATAGGTATGTAGGTACTGTGATTATAAATATTCAATTCAACACGAAACAATCAATTAATTGATTAGGCTCAATGCAACTTTTGCAATTCAATTAGATTCAATTTGCAAATAGATACAAAGTGCTGTTCGATCGGTCTTGAGCGCGTCTAGAGTCTACCGTGGTCGGATCGCAACTGAATTTAATTTGCCAGAACAACTGCTTCCCCTTATAGATATTGTACGTTTGGTAATTGAAGAAGTCAAGTTTTTGAAAATGAAAAGAAACGTTTGTCACTGGCTGAACTGAGCTGGGCTCGAGTGATCGTATGGGTTGGTCGAGTGAACAAGCGGTTGGGGACAAAACACTTGGATATGGATGAGTAACACAGGGGGATGATGCAGACCGTCTGAAGAAAACAGAGCTGTCTTTTCGTTATTCGTAACTACACACTTATATACCTTTAGTGAATACAACAAATAAGAAAACAATGAATGTTATCGAACTTTGAAGGGAATGAAAAGATCGTTTTTAAAAGTGTTAAGCAAACTGAGTTTCAAGAAAGTTGTTTAAATTACCTACATTGTTTTTTTACATAGGTATAAAGGTATTGGCATAAAATTTTAAACAGCCTAGTGTTAAGCTATTATATGTATTGTTGTGAACAGAGCTTTATACTCCTACAGCGCCATATGTCGGAAAATTGCATATCTATTTTATGGAAGAAACAAAAAGCTCTTTTCCAATGTCAAATGTATTTCCCCTTTTTCCAACCATCTAGAACATTCCAAGACAAGAATCTTCGAGAACAATTAACTTGAGTATATAAGAGAGTGTTCGCGGTGAGCACAACACAGCAAAAGAATTGCTTATTGTGTTATTAAACAAGTGTGATTTAAATTTGAATAAAAGCATTTGAGTTGATTATAAATTGAGATTTACTGTTTTTAATTCGAAAGTGTAAATAAAGAAGAAATACTAAAAAGAGTGATAAGTTTTATTTAACGGACCTAGTAAAAATAATACAGTATGATACTACTTAACAATTTGCTAACTTTAAAGTAGTGTACTAACTCTTTCCTAATTTTAAAAATTTTGTAACTATACTCTGTCCAACAAAAATTGTCAGTACAGGCCTTATGGGAGAGCCTTTTCTAAAGCAGTGACGCCTGATGCACCCTCACTACAATGCGTTAGGAAAAATGACACTAAAAAAAGAGCAAGCCACTGACTTTTCTTAAGGAATTGTTGTTGTAATTCTTTGCAAAAAGTTGTACACCCTAACACGACCGTCGTATCCCACTGCTGATGATATACTATCAAGATCAAGACAAGAGTGTCAAGTGTCACTCAATACGATCGTGCGCTCTTTATCTAAATCAAAACAGAGTTACCATTATCATTCTCAATTGCAAGCAAAGAGCTTTTCCAGTTGTTTTTATTAAGGAGCTTTTGGGATTTGAAGCTTTTGAGAACATATTTTAAGAAGATGAGTATGTTGAGTGTTGTCGTATTGCTTTTCAACTTAGGACAACGAGGAAGTAGTCTCGTTCTACGCTGACATTGGGTCAGCCTACCACCAGTTATGCATTCGTAAGAAAATCCAACTCGACATTTTGGTCAAAATTGACATAAGAATGAAAGAGAAGCGAAACAAAAATGGGTTTTGGAACAATGTCTGACGGCTCGACTAGTCTTAACTTAACCTAAAATTTGGTGGATAGCATTTCTTAGTGAATGCTCAACAATTGACCTATGGTTCCCATAGAACCATTTTTCGTTTTCAATTTTCTCAAAAACAGAAAAACTGATTTTGATTAATTTTTCTATGCTTAAGCTTCTAAAAAGTTTAAAATGTAGTTTGTTAGTTGAAAAATTAAAAAAAAAAAAACAAAATAGTTTAAATTAACAATTCAATCTTAAGGGGCCAGTTATAGCTCATCAGAAAAGTCCATCAGAACAATTAGAACAATCGAAATCTGAAACATTTTTCTGATGGCCGGTTATAGCTACCAATAATTTTACGTCAGAAAACAAACATTTTTTTCTTGTCATATCATCAGAAAAAATTTTTCTCATCAGAAAAAATTTTTCTGATGCATTCGGAACAGAAAAAAATCGGAACACAAAAGAAAAACGAAATGGAATATATTTTGAGTTTTGGCAATCAGCTGTTCAGAAAAATTAAATTCCATCAGAAAAAATATTTAAATCCATTTTCTGAGTAAATTTAGCAACAAAATGTTGTAATTCTTTTTGTAAAAATTAGTCCAAGCAAGTATTCGTCTAATTGCATTAAAATTTTACTCAAAATCGAGTCGTAATATGGTCAAATTTGGAAGACAAAATTTTTTCTGATGGACTTTTCTGATGAGCTATAACTGCCCCCTAAGTTTAATATAGTTTGGCAAAAAGCCTTCTATCAGATTGACAGTTTTAGTTCAAATATTTAATACTTAGTATACAATATACATACAAAATTTTTGCTCGATTAAAAGTCTCCCTCTATTATACATTTTCTGTAACTCAGCGCCGTTGTTATACAGGGTGTCCGGTAATTCGCGTGTCATACTTCGGGATGTGATTCTTGGTCATATTCTAAGAAAAAAATTATTGTACAATAAAGTCTGATTTTCAACTTTGACATCACTTTCTGACGATTTAAAAAAGGCTAAGTTTAATTCACCCTTACTTATGTGAAGGTCAATTTCTCTGTCAGTACTAATGGTAGCGCCCTTATTTTAGACTTTTTTTTAGTAGAAATAATAACCTTTAAAACTGCGTTTAAGTTGAGCTGATATGTTTTTAGGGTTGCCAGATATTCAATTTTAAATGGTGTTAAATTTTTCATGAACGAGCAAAATTTTGATTTTGAGGTCAATTTTTTCTGAAAATGCGTAATAAACATATTTCTTATTTTCACCTGATGAACAAAACAATAATAAAAAAAACTCATTAATATGTGCACCCAAAAACCCATACATTTTATGATGCTTGGGAAAATCTAAAACAGGTAAAAAATAGAATTTTGGGTTTTTTACCTACTTTTATTGCAGCACTTGGCAATTGAAGTGATTTTCCAAAAATTGATAGTTTTTAGATAATTTTTAAGACTGTGCACTCATGAAAAGGGTTAAAAGTGTACTTACGCCTACTTGACTTTCTGTCAAAACTCTTATTACTTTACCTCTTCTCAGGGAGAGTTAAATTTGGGGTATGAATGATTAATGGGTAAATTGGTGGTTTAATATAATAGAAAAACAAATTCATTCATCAGATTATCAAGTTAAGTCACGATTACAGTTGGATAAGGGCGCTTTTTGAAATGCCTTCAATTACGAGAGAAAATGCGCAGACATTTTTTTCTTTTATGCGTTGTGCAATGGAAATTCAAGAAGAGCACAACGAAGCTGCCAGGAACTTTATTCTAACAGACGACTTCCTTCTTGAAATGTTTTTGAAAATACCTTTCGAAGGCTTTGAGGAACTGGATCAGTTTCAACTGCAAGACCAAACGCGGGAGCTGCAAGCACAAGAAGAGTTTCGGTCGATGAAAGAATACTGGCAGCTGTTGAAATCGATCCTTCCATCAGTATAAGACGCTTGGCTCTACAGTTTAATGTTTCCAAAATACTGCATAGCTGCATGGAGAAAATATGTATCCTGTGCAAGAACTGCTTCCCGATGATTTTGAAAAGAGACTCGAATTTTGTAACTGGTTGCTAGAGAGAAGCTTGGATGACAACCAGTTTATAAACAGAATTCTTTGGACAGTCGAATCTCAATTCACAAGAGATGGCATTACAAATTTCCATAATATCCATAGTTGTGCTTCGAGCAATCCACATTCAAGACGGCAAAGATCATTTCAGCATAGATTCAGTGTCAATATGTGGGTATGTGTAATTGGAAATAAATTAATCGAGGCTTTTAATTTACCACCCCGACTTAATTCTACTAACTATCTGTTGTTTTTACAAAATAATCTACCAGGCATATTGGAGAATGTTCCACTGCTTTAACTAGCCTCATCATATTTCCCACAAGATGGTGCTCCGGCCCACTATGGTCGTGTAGTTAAGGATTGGCTGGATAAAGAATACGGTGATCGATGGATAGGCAGAAATGGACCAATTCACTGGCCTGCAAGATCTCCCGATCTCACTGTACTGGTTTTTTTTTGTATGTGGACGAATGAAAGAAATTGCTTACTTATCTGAAAAAACAACTTGAACTGAGTTAGAACAACGTATTTCCGAGGGATCACTAGAAGTAAGTAAGTTATCGAGAATAAACATTTAAAATGGAATCCAACAACGGGCTCTAGCATGCATTCAAAACGCAGGAAGGCACTTTGAGTACTTATTATGACTGTATATGTGTGTTTAATAAAAAATTACTTAAAAAAATTACTTAAAACACATATTATTGTCTTATTCAAACCCTTTACACCTCAGGGAAAAAAATCATTTTTTTTTTAATTTTAAATAATAAACATTAAATTTGAGAGATGCCATCAAAATAACAACTGAAAAAACCCATTATCATTTAATGAAAGACAATTTTAAATTAAGACATTATTAGCAGTATTTACCGTAGAACTTCCCCATTATCGGCAAAACGGATTTAAGTTAAATTTTTCAAAGATACTTTTTTTTTTAAATTAAAAAAAAAACATTGTATACATTAAAATTTGAAAAAATGGTGGACAATTTATTGAAATAATTAACGAATTTTTAAAATTCGTAACGACCAATTTAATTTGTCAAATTTTTATTACTTTAGGAATTAAAAGTGAAAAAAAAAGATTTAGTATCTTAACATTGATTTCAATAAGTTTCCCACCATCTTGTCTTCTATTTGGAAATAGTTTTGGTTAATAAAATTATTTAAATCTTATTTGTTCTTTTATTCGTCGGTCGATGGTCGCTTTCACGTGAATTGTTTTTAAGCGTTATTTTATCCTTTTAGATACTGAATTTATTGATAAGTAGGCTATTTTTTATGAATTTTTATCTAGCTTTAAAATAGCTATAAGATGAAAGTTAGTAAAAATGAATTTAAAAAAAAAGAGAAAATGCGTTGGAAGGCCTTGTGTTTGATTATCAGCCGCTGCAAAAAAACTTTTTCCAGGGGTGTACTGCCTTTTGATAGAAATTGACAAATCCTCTAAGAGTATCTCCTATGGTGAATATAGTGCTGCCTATTAGTCGTTCGGAATAGTGAGAAAATTGTAGGTCCCCTCTATTCCTGGTAACACGCACACAGCTTATCTGTGCATGGGCAGAGCACTTTCCATGACTCCCTTTGCTGCACTAGACATTCTGTTACATCTAATACCCCACGATATGTTCGGCAAACAAACTGCTGCAAACACAGCTTTTCATCTAAAAGCCTCCTGGCACTGGAACAATAATAAAATTGGCCACTCCATCATTCGGAACTTATTCGGTACGTTTCCAAGTAACATCGATTCCACTATCCCTAAGATTCAGTTTGGTAAAAAATTTGGGGTAATCATCCCTTCTCGAGAAAGCTGGGAGAACATGGTATTCCTAGAAGATGATTCAATCCATTTGTACACCTATGGATCAAAAACTTATTAAAGGAGTTTAATGGAGGTGTAAACTCAGACAGAATTCCTTGTCGTCTTCCTAATAACTAGTGTGTTCCAGGCGAAACTTTTGGCGATTAAAGAAGTCCTGTCTCGGCTTCAAGAAGACGTGATGTTATTAAAAGATATCCGCATCTTCTCGGACAGCCAGGCAGCCATTAAATCTCTTGATTCTGTCTCTACCAGTTCAATAATGGCCCTTAACTGTCGATCGTCTCTGATGGCATAGCAGCTTAACAGTCATCTCTGCTGGATGCTGGGCCGCAGGGACATTTCAGGAAATTGTAAAACTGATGACTACCCAAAAGTTCAACAATGATACCTTTATTGCAAGATAAAACATATATAAGAATTCCCATCGTTACGTGTAAACATATTCTAATGCAAGATGCTTTACCGAGAAAAAACCTTAGGTGGAACAATATCACCACCTGTTTGGTGACAAAACAGATTTGGCCAATGCAGAATCTGAACCGCTCCAAGAGCTAAATATCTTTAAGAAGATCGCACATGCACATATGCTCCGTAATACTCTTAGGTGTTATAATAGGACACTGTTTGATTGGCAAGTAATGCGGCATGGAATTTACTTATACGATTTCTGAAGAAGCTGCATGGACGAACAAGAGGAGGAATTCACCTTCTCTGTAAATGCCCTGGTTTATCCCAAAAACGTAAACGACCCTCACACTTCAAACATTGTCTTTATCTTTTTCTTAAGTTTTCATTTCCAGGATGCGGGTTCACATGTTCCGTTTGAGGGCTTCCAGAGTCCTAAAATGATAGTTAATAATAAGCGATTTTAGGTATTTCCACAGAAAAAAATTTCAGGCGCCAAATCATGAAACCGCGGTAAACAACCCTTAGTGAGTCCAAGCAAACTCTTGAGTGTAGCTCTGTCCTGCTGAAACCAGACATCTTCCAGCTCTATTTGTAGCCGGTCCAGTTTCTTCAAAAACTTCTTGAGCTCCCTTGAGTTCATCTCATTCAAAAAGCGCATATTATTAATGCATCCACCGAATTGACAATGTGCCTCTTGAGAGAAGAATACGATAGCGTCTCGAGTTGTCTGGCTTCAAGCGACAACCATCTTGTAGGGGTGTAAATGATGATGTTCTTTAACTTCTCGAAATTCCATCGGCCATACACCACCCTGTACAACTGTAATGTACGCCTCACAAATAGGAAGTCCCTTATATATGATATTCTGCCTTGTTCCATACAATATTGATCCATAATGATCATCAGACCAACTCCAACATGTCTAAAATGTGCTAACAGCGATATAATATTTCTGCATTAACTTGTTGATAGTCAAAATAATGACTTGTTAGGTTGTATACGCCCAAATTACCGTTAAAGATCTAACCGGCGATTTGATCTTCTACACGTAGAAATGCATAGTACTATCGCGAGATTACGAATACTCTAATCTCACTTCAACAATGAACTTGAAGTATTAAAAAAAAGTTATTCACCAAACTAGTTAAAATAAAGTAAACCAGATGTGTGTTTGTGTCAAAACGACATCCCTGTGTAGTTCAGTTGACGAAATTTAAGTATTTCTTTTTATGAAAGAGGGGTTTTGCTTCTTGTACGGCCGGAGTAAATCTTAACTTTATGGTGACTTTATGTCTAAAGAGTTTCCAATGAGTGACTTTGGTTCTGGAAGTAACCGGAGACACGATCAGTTGGATGAGTCAAAGGGGCAGTTTATTTAAATTATGTATTTGTAACCAACATGAATATGCAATTAGGTCTTTTATTTGAGCAGACTTCTTCTTCATAAGGGAACCTGTTCGATTATATTGTTCTTAAAAAGGGGAAATACTTTTGGTCACGAGGTATAAGCATAAAATTGGATTTCAACATCAAGAGATTGAGGATGTCGTGAATAAGATTTATTTGAAAATTTTTCATTTTATGGGACTATCGTGATTTATGTAAGCGGAAATGGGAAGAAAAAATCATAATTATCAAAATATACCAAATTAAAATTTATATTAAATAGAAGAATAGAACTTTTTTCTTTGCTAAATTTAAGGATACTCGTAAATAGCCTACATGACGTGTGTAAGAAAACTAGAACAAATAAAATGCACGACTGGATCGCACAAACTTACTCTTATATGTAAAAGTTATTTGGAATTTAAGATACATTTTATAAATATAAAACATGGATTTAATGAGATAATAATGTACGAATGCATAAAACTGTCGTCTGATTTGTAGAAAAGTATGAATTTATGCAAACAAACTTTAAAAAATCGTTTTATTATTAAATACATTTTGTATATAAGAAATTTCTTTAAAATGGTTCAAGAAAAAAATGTGGGATTCGAATTTTAAGTATCTAATAATATAGGCGCAAAATTTTAATTCAATTAGTACGATGCTAAAGCTGTTTTAGTATGATACTAGGTTAAAACAACGAATTTGCAAATTTTAATCGAATTAAGCATCATACTTTCTCTACCCTTTTATTAAAGTTAAAATCATCGAATACCTACTTTATTTTTTTAGTGTCGTGCTAGCTTCATATGACTCTTTGACATTTGCAAACATCAAAAAAGGTTCGTGTACTTACTTTTTTACACGAAATGTCTTTGTTTTAGGTGTGTTCAGAAGCAATTTATTAAGGAAATTCTTTTAGTACGATACTGGTGAGAAAATGTTTAAAATTAAGAATGAGTTAGTAAACTACTATAAAGTTAGCAAATTGTTAAGTAGTATCATACTAATACCTTAATAATAGGCTGTTTAAAATTTTGCGCCATTGATTTTAGGAAAAAATTTCAAAAAATAATCGTTCATAAGTTTTGAAGATATTCATTTTTCAAAAAAAAATTTTTTTTTTTAAGACCCAACAAATATTTTTTCGAATATTTTCATATACAATATTATTTTAAACTTAACGGGACACCTTCTGAAAATTTTTGTGAAAATCCTTAGAGCCGTTAATGAGAAAGTTGAAAATAAAAAAAAACGGGTCTATGACAGGTACCGTTAATAACATCTTGCCCCAAAATTTTTTTTGACCAAAATGTAGCCCATGTCCATAGTATCACAACTAATTTTTTTTTATCAGAATCGTTAGAGCCAATTTCTCCTCTAGGGAATCACCGAAGACCCTTGAAATAACTAGGTCCAGTGGTTTAAGCTGTAGTGAGAGGTAAGACATACAGACACACTGAAACATGTTTTTTGTACGCTAAATTTTCCTTAAATTTTTTTATAAATAAAATACATTTTAAAATGTAATTTAAAAATTTAATCGTGTATCAGTTTTCAAGATATTAAATTTTCACAAAAAAATTGTATCATCGTAATGTCGACTTTGATCAAAATCTCGAGTTCGACTTTTTTCCAAATGCAGAACTTGCCCTATTGCACCTATATCGCAAGTAAGAAGTAACCTAAATTTGGACTGGGTCTAAGCTTCTTTCAGGGTTGTATGTTAAAATAATCTTTAAACTTAAAAATTGTGTATATAAAAACATAGATGTGATTAGAAAAAAATGTTTAAATGCATAAAATCAATTGATAAAATTGCTAAAACAATTCCCTAAGCAGTTTGAGCTTAAAAAAAATTGCCGTCAGATTTGTTTAAACAAATATGAATTTGGAAACAAAATTTAAAAAATCGCAAAACTTTAATTGATACTTTTTTTTTAAACAAAATATCATCAAAAAAATTTGGTAACCAAGTATTTGATTTAAGTATTATATTCTTAAAAAAAAACTAGATTGCACAATTTACGGAGAAAACGTAATTTTCTACATTACTACTGAAAACTTATATAACATTTATTCAATATAGAATATCACAGATTTGAGTATTTTTGAAGGAAAAACTACTATAAAACCTTCATTTAATTGGGAAAAAAAATACATTTTCAATGTGGAGAGAAAGAAGTGGAGGCGATTGATCGACAATTTAAGATGATGATTATATTTTCATTTTAATAAATAATAAAGAGAAATAAATAACTAGGTATAATTTGTCCTATCACAGAATGTATATAAATACTAGCTGTTACCCGCGGTTTCAACCGCCTTTATATTACAAAGAAGAAGTTTTCAAAGATGTCTTAGGCTGCACGTACAGTGACGCCACAAAGCGATGCGATGCGAGATATTTGAGTGTTACAGTTGCGTACATACAAAAGAATAAAATGGAAATGCTTTTCTCGTTGCATCGCCTTGTCGCACTACTGTATGCGCAGTCTTATAGTTTTACGCCACTTGAAACTGAGAGACAAATTTAGTATTTTGATAATAGATTATCTTCCTCGAAGTAAGTCATAATCAAAAGATCATAGATATATCTATGCCATCACTGAGTTTGAAATTGGAGCAATTCCGTCATTCATTGTGGAATGTCAATTCAAACCAATAGTTCTTGAGATAAGCACGTTCAAGTCCATGCAGGAAACCTTTTTGTTTGGTATTGGACGGTTAGCGCCTGGAATAAATAATTGCATGTTAAAATGATAACCCTCCTGCCCTTTCCAATATATAAGCGGATATTCTAAAGCATCGTAGAACCTGTGCGTGTCGGCGATTCTGGAGAGAGCGCCATCGCGTGCTCGTAGAACAATGTCTCGAGAAGTCGTCTGCTCATTCCCTGCAATCACCACTGCTATTTCGTTGCTCGTTGGAGCGTTGTATCTTCGCTCATGTTGTCCGCGTGGTACACGGTCAGGGTGAACAACTACCTTACAACTTTGTATTTTGCGGACCATCTCTCTATCGACCCCTTGAATAAGACTTGACCGTCTCTCAATTTCGGATTCCTCATCACCCATGAAATATACTTGTAAGAACTGTGGTTGCATGTTCGAGGAAGGAAGTAGAGAACCGATTCTATGATACACTTGACCTTGAATAGTAAAAGTTGTTGAAAATCCTGGCATTGCAATCACTCTATCAGCACCAAAAGATGTCATATGAAAGCATGAAATATATTTTCTAATATTATTCAAGAAACGTTGTGATTCTTCTATGTGGTAAGAACACAATTGTTTTAAAGGTTCCACCGGCTCTTCTATTAAACGCAAATCGAATCTTTCGGAGAGGAGTAATAGGGCTATTACTCCTCTCCGAAAGATTCGATTTGCGTTTTCGGGACATTCTGAGAAAACCAATTATAACTAAAATTTAATAACACTTATAATATTTATAACATACATAAACACAATTTATTTAACGTATGCATGCACCTGGATTAAAACAAAACAGCAAACCAATAAATCCAATCAAGTCATTTTCTTAAAATGTAATGGAGCCAAGCGAAGGATATTTTGAAAAAACTAACAATGAGCAAATCACATACGTATGTAACTATCCTATAACAATGTATGTAGTTAAACCTGTAGGCACGTAAAGTTTAACTTACCTTAAAATAGTTTAAATTCAAAGACACACAAATATTTATCAATTTTTTTTTTGTTTTTAATGCGGAGAATTTTATTTTTGTTTTATTTTTTTAAAAAACTTTTTTGAGTGTTTTTATCGTTACTGCTTAGGTAAATTAATCAAACAATGCCCCTCCTCTGGGCCCGCACCGCCAAAGTATGGCATTTCAATGCAACTACTTATGTATATATGTACTACATTTTAGTGCAATACGAGGATAGAAGTAGAGATAAATAATTTTGGGGTGTTTCGACCACCCAATGCCTCTCCCCTGATAATAAAAAAAAGCCTATACGGTAATCCAGACTATGACTTTTTTGTGTGTTAAATTTTATCAAGATCCATTCAGTTGTTCAAGCGTTATTGAGTAACAAACATCCATACATCGTAACATTCACATTTATAATAATAGTAGGATTAATAAATTTACAAAATAAATAAACAAACAAATAATAATTACGATTGTAATTACTTAATAAATAATAGAATAAAAATAAAAAATATAGCATAAAAATCAATAAATAATGAAATAATAAATAAATAAATAAATAAATAAATAAATAAATAAATAAATAAATAAATAAAAAATAAATAAATAAATAAATAATAAATAAATATTAATAAAAAACAAATAAATAAATAAATAGATAAATAACAATAAAAATAAATACATACATAAAAATAAATAATACATAAATTATATATAAATATTATTATATTAATTATATAATATTAATTTTAATGCACATATATACAATTAATATAGCATATATCATAAATACAAAGTTAAATAAATAAACATACAAAATTTTCAAGAGCTTAAGTCGTTAAGTTTAATATTAAGTTGTTATCGGAACAACTGCATGATACAATGTAACGTTCATATAATTTTGTGATACGAGTTGAAACTTTCTCGATTTTCGCTTCTGCGTGAAGATCTTCAGTAGAATAGTGCCAAGGGAGATTAAGCATCATTTTTAAGATTTTATTTTGCATTATTTGCACCCTGCGATTATAGCTTTTAGCACATATTACCCAGGCAGGTGAACCTTTAAAATATTGTCAATTTGTTTGCATCACTCAATTTTGATTTACGAATTACGATTAATATAAGTATATATAGAATTTCTATCGCCACATTTAATTTATTTAATGTCTCCTGAATACGCAGACCAAATGTCAAAGTTTTGTCCAGGTGTACGAGAGGCGTATTTACACTAGGGCTAAAAGGGCTACAGCCCGGGGCGGCAACGCTGCTAGGGGCGGCTTGCGCTTGGCCAATTTACGAGTATAATATTTTTTTTGAAGCGATTGAACTTTCAAAACATACAAGCAAAAGGGCGCATGGCGCCCATAACAATTATCTAATTTACAATATTTTTGAAGGATAAACAAAAAATACAAAGATTTAAAAAAATGCGATTTTTTGAGTTTTTCAAGCATGACAATTTTTTCAGTGCCGTGAGTCTCCGGCTGTGAGAGAGTTCACTGTAATATGTCACTCACTTTTTTCACCATTGACTATTCTTATTCTTATGTCGTTTTTATTTGGCAATCCGGAAGCCTTCCGGAGTCCGGACTCTTCTGAAAGTGTTCAGTTCACTTGGTAAAAAATAACAGTTCTGATTCTGAAAAGAAGAGAAATTTGCTTCTGGATTTGAAATCAGAAGCAAAACCAGAAGCACTCACACATTCATATACTTAAACGTCAACCTCAACAGCTGTGATTTTTTGTATCTAAATTGTGCGAACCAGGGTTGGCCGAATTAACTACACTAGATTTTCTATATGATTTACTACGTTTATATACCTGTATTGAGTTGAAATGAGCTTCGTTCCACTCGATCCCAATCGCTCAGCGGTGTCGAGTAGAAATATGGCTCGAAAATCCGACCCTAATCCAACTCGATCTTTCGATACTGCATACAAACGTAGTATTTAACTACGCGTTGTTTATTGAAGAAACTACATGCCTAATTTACTACAATCTGTTACGTCTGCTACATAATGTAGTTAATTCATAAAAAATCAATATAATAAAGGAAAAAAAAAACAATTTTGCACTTTTATGATCTAATGAAGTTTTATAAAAAAAAGTTTCATCTACCATAAGGGTGAAGAATTGTAGGAATAACTGAACGTTTAATTTAAAAATTCAAATTTCAAATGCACAACTGACAGTTAATTGACAGCAATGCTACAATTTGTTACATTTACTACAACTAACTACATTTAACTACATTAACTACATTAACTACATAAACTACGTAGCAGACGTAACAAATGTAGTTATTTCTAAAAAGTGACAATTCGGCCAACCCTGCTTTCAACAAACATTTTTCTTGATTTTGATTATTGTACGCATTTGATGTTTCACATATACAATCAAACAAAACTTTAGTATCATCAGAAGCAAACAAAAGTGTTCAGTTGGGATTCCGGATCGGAGAGAGATTCCGGATTGCCAAATAAAAACGACATTATTCTTTATAAACGATTTTTTATAATGAAAATTCATAGTAAACATATTTACAGACATGTACCTATTCTTTGGAACAAATTCAAATGAAACGAAAACATTATCTAAAAAAAAACACTTGTTGCTAGGTATGTAGCTCTACAAAAATGGGCTAGAACGGATCTTAATTTTTTTTTCTAAGCCATCTACAAAAAGTCCCTTTTTATTAAAAAAAATGTATAAAAATCCATCAAGCCGGATTCTAGACATACGGTCACACACAAATTTTTAATCTTTATATACCTAGCAAATCATGCCTCAATTTTATTTAGTTTTGGCTGACTCGTGTCCCTATATACAAATACCCTTCCCTTCGTCAATAGTTTCGAACGACTTAAGAAAAAATATAATGATTGTTTTATGTACAATAGTTTATAATGATGGATAAATAAAAGGATAGGTATTATTTTAAAAACTATTGGCGCAAAATTTTAATCAAATTTAGCATCATGCTATCTCTAACATTTTACTAAAGTTAAAATCGTCGTATATATGTAGGTATTATTTTATCTTTTTAGTATCGTGCTTACTTGTCCCAATTGATGTCCCTTGAGACAGAAATATTGTCTTAATTTTGGGGTTCTATACTTAAGCAATTCAATATTGTATCAAAAAAAATTCAAGGTGTTGATACAGACGTTGAAACTGTGTCCAGGCTCTACGAGGCACTCATATCGTTTGTGAGAGAAAAATGAGAAAATGAGAATGCTTTGATGTTTTGGAAGAGATAGGAAAAAGCAAAAAATCTGAAAATTACAAAATGGATCAAAAAAGAATCGTCGAGAAGAAAAAACGAGATGATGAGTGTCGCGAAGGGGAGGTTCTTTTTTGTGGTCGTGAAAATTTCAAAATAAATATATTCCTCCATATTTGCGACCAATTATTGAGTGCGCTGAAGAGAAGAAATTCCTCCTATGAAGCAATAACAAATGGTTTTATTTTTTTATTTAAGCTTGATCACATGAGTGAAGAAGCAATTCGAAAAAACGCAACCACTCTTCAGAAATTATACCCGGTTGATCTTGGGGAAGATTTTCAAGAAGAGTGTGTCTTACTTAAACATTTTCTGGAGCAAAACAACTCTGAAAATATGAGTTTTAGGCAGCTTAACCTTCATATAAGAGATCGATGATCGGATCGAAAAAATGGAATCTATCCTGATTGACATAGCTCTATTGCAGTGACGAATTGTAGTGCAGAAAGATCGTTTTCCGTATTGAAACGAGTAAAAACCTATTTAAGGTCTCGCATTAGCGCCTTAATAGTTCAGCTTTATTAAATATAAAAGCTGAACTAACAAAAAATTTAGATAACGAATCTATTGTTAATGAATTTTGTAATGAATATACACACACAAAAAATTGAAAACATCAAATATTACGCATTTGGTCTTTTTTTTATTATTATTTTCATTGTTCTAAAGGGCGGCAAAATTTATCAGCCCGGGGCGCCAAATCCTTAAATACACCTCTGGGTGTACCCCAAGATACCTGACACTTGATTTCCATTCCGTCTGAACACCATTCAACTGAAGCTGATTACATGGCAAGAAACAGCCTTTTCTTTTTCTAGTAAAAAAGAGAGCCTGAGTTTTAGAAGCGTTTAATTTTATTTTCCAATTAATATATTTTTAATTATTTTTTCTGGGCACTTACTTAACGAGCTTAATAGATTTATAGGCCTATAACTGGATAGCAAGTTACCATTTTTGCCCGGTTTTGCGATGGGGATTATTTTAGCAATTTTCGCACTTGCGAAATAGCCCACTTTGAAATGTTGATTGGGTTTTTTTAAAAATCCGAAAAATATTTTTTCTTGTAATTTTTATATTGGTACAATATAAGCTGTGTTTTATTTTTGCCAATGATCCATATGGATTTTTCCTTGTAAATAAAACGATATGCATCTTGCCGCCAGAATAGGAAATAAGTTTTGAATCTTGGAAATTGATCCAGATAGAGAGAAGAATCCCAAATTGTTTTTGTAATACCTGTTAAATTTTAATCCAGATTCAGATTTATACATATAGATCGGTATATAATAAAACGCACCCATAATTCCAATTATAAACATCTCGATTGAAATCAGAAGAGCCGTCAATTAAAAAGTAGAATATAAGAAAAAAAAAAACGGACAGGTCAACAAAATGTAGACCGTGCTGACAATAGTACACACCATTTTTTTTTATCAAAATCGTTAGAGTCGTTTTCGAGAAATATGAAATTTTTCATAACGGCTATATGGAAAATACCGTTAGTTTTGGAGTTAAATAAATTTCAATTTTAAAAGATCTTCAAAACTAAGTTGTTAAAATAAAATTTAAAATAAAAATAAAAATTTAAATTGAAGGCTATTATGGCTCAAAGTCACTTGTAAATCTCTTACCATTCCTGTATGTCTGTCAGCAGGAACGGGGACCTACAAATTCCTTCCACTCTTTTATGACAAAAGATAATCTTGGAGATTTTGTAACTTCCTCTCCAGAGGTAGTACACCTCTGAAAAACTTAAACTTCAACATATGTTAAATGTTCACAATAAAACAATCATATGATTCATAAAACAAAATTATACACAACATAATTACTACTTTTGTAAAAAAAAAACACACAATAACAATTTGAGTCAATATTTGCTCCCATGAAATTACTAATTGACTTAATACATACTTAATTAAAAATGGTATACAAAAATTAAAAACATGGAAAACATTTGCTGAGTATTTAATATTTCTTCTTTTCTTTTATACTCTTTTTTAATTATACTAAAGTAATTAAAATATATTCTTTTACATAAATGAAGATCATGAAGCCACATAACTACCACGAGAGCTGAAAGTCAATACATTTTTAACTAGATATATTTATTGAAAATCGATTTTTTTAGACATTCCACCAGATAATTCATAATTTTTATTCGCGATTGTAGGTTCTTTAGGGCAAGTTTTGCATTTGGAAAAAGAATCGAACTCGAGGTTTTGATCAGACTTGACATTTCCAACAGATATGTGTGTCTGTAGAAATTCAGATGCTTGTGTGTGTATTTATCTGTTTTTCAGTACTCCAGACCGCTGAATCGATTTTCTTCAAACTTGGTACTTAACGGCCTTCAGTGATTCCCCAGAGTAGAACTATGTTTATTATTGTAGACATGGTCCATAATTTGTTCAAAAAAAAAACTGTTATTAACTGTATCTATAAATCATTTTTTTTTATATTTGATTTTCTGCAAAACGTCTCTACCGATCTCTATCAAATTTTTTATACAGAAGTGTATCCAAATTTAAAATAATATTGGCGCAAAATTTTAGTTGAATTAGTACGATATTAAAGGTGTTTTAGTATGAAACTAGGTTAGAACGAAGATTTTGCAAATTTTAATTGAATATAGCATCATACTTTCTGTACCCTTTTATTTTATTTTTACTTGCGACTTAAAGGTACTATAAGGCAAGTTATGAATTCGTAAAAAAATCGAAATCGAGTTTTTTATCAAAGTTAACATTACGATGATAGCAAAGACGAAAAAAATGGGTCTCACAATTCTGTCTGTCTGTCTGTTCGACTACAGCCTAAACGGCTTGGTTTTCTTCGAACTTGATAGATATCATTGCCATACGAATTTTTTTTGAAATTATATAAATATTTTTTTTTCTGTCTCACAGATTTAAAAAAAAATCTTAAAAGTTCATTTATTTAAAGGTAATGGTTGAAAATTTTTTTCCAAAAAAATTTTATTTTTGGTACCCACCCCCGTTTGAACCATTTTTTTGTTTTTGATTTTCTCAAAAACGCTACAACCGATTTTGATAATTTTTTTATGTTAAGGCTCCCCAGCAGTTTCAATATTATTGTGTATTCAAATTTTCAAAAATTATTTTTTTGGATTTTTAAAAAAAATTTCACATTTTTTTTTTGGAAACTCAATACATATTTCGAAAACTAGATGCTAGATTTCCTTAAAATTTGATGAATAAAAGTTTCTTAATAAAATTTACAAGATATGAGAAAGAATATGAATTTTACCTAAAAATAACGGTACCCTCCATACAAATGTTAAATAATATTTTTCGAAAATCGTATTTTTCTCAAAAACTAAAATTTTTTTTCTTTCGATTAATTCTTACAATCTAAAATTTAATAAAAAAAAAATGAAAACAAAATATTACTGACTGTACCTAACATATATAGATTTTTTCGAATTTTGAATTACTCATTATACATTATACATTATTACATTATAGAATTTTAATAAATTTTTTATAGTGAAGCTTCTAAAAAGTTTAATAAACATTGCATTTCAAAACTTTAAGAAAATTATTTTTTTGAATATCGAACAATAATAAAAACATTAAATTGACGTACCAAAATTTTTGCTTAAAAATGTTTTAAAAATTTTGCATATTAAAGCTTATAGAAACCACTACAACGAATTATAATTTTGTTCTTGTATAAACTAATATTTGCTTAAAACCCTCTTTTACATAAGAGCGAGTTTGTGGGACCCAGGCATGCATTTTATTTAATTATCGTGCTAACTTTATATGACTCTTTGACATTTACAAACCTCGAAAAAGGTCTGTTTACTTAGTTTTTTGCATATTTATTAAGAAAATAGCTTTAGCACGATATATCACACTAATTCCTTAATACTAAGCTGTTTTTGCGCCATTGTATATAGTTTTTTTTTAAACATTTGTTCGATTTTTGGAAAATCAATTTTTTTTTGAAAATTAAAATTTTCTAAAACGGGTAAACGATTATTTTTCAAATTATTTTTTTTATATTCTATATTATAAAATACTTAAAATGGGCATACTAATTTTTATCTATAAAGAAATTTTGTATAGTAAAAATTAATTTATTAATAAAACTGCCTTAACAGTTTTTAAAATGCATAAATTAAAATTTTCTCTATAAATCAGACGGCATGCCGCGCGGCAAAATAACGAATTTTTTATTTCATTTTTCATCACACATTGACTGGGATATACTTTCCTTCAACGACATTAGACAACATTGAATTTTCGAAGCATTAAACTCAACTCGATTCTGTATACCTCATTGAATAAATTTGTAAATATCGGAGTTCAATGAGCTTATCATACGGTACCGATGCAATTCCACTTTCAAGGGAATTTCAGAACTAGTATGAGAAGAAGTGTAGGTAGAGTCGTCGGCAAAATAGTGAAGTGGATTAGAACTTTCAGACAAGAGATCATTTATAATAAAATGCACGACTGGGTCGCACGAACTTGCTCGTATGTAAAAGAGTAAGAATTTCAAAAATGAATGTTATTAGAGAAATTAATTTTTTAAATGACTAAAAAAAACTTCTTTAGTAGTTAAAGGTAAGAATAGGATGCCATGTGATTCAAGTAAATAGAGATTTATGCAAGAACAAAAATTATAAGTCTTTGTAGTGGTTTCTTAAAAAATCAGGTTTTATATAAGAAAATTTTAAAACATTTTTAAGAAAAAATCTTGGTACGCCAATTTGAAGTTTTTATTATTGTATGAATAAAAATTAAATTTACAAAAAAAGTATTGAACCGTTTTCGAGATATTGAATTTTCAAAAAACAAAGAATTGATTTTTTTTTTTCAAAATTCAAAAGAATATTTTCCTTAAGGTTTTGAAATGCAATGTTTTTTAAACTTTTTAGAAGCTTCTCTCAACGAAATTTCATTAAAATCCGTTGTGCTGATAATGAGAAATTCAAAATTTAAAAAAATCGTTCTATGGTAGGTACAGTTAGTAATATCTTGTTTTCAAATTTTTTTTATTAAATTACAGATATTAAAAAATTATAAAAAGAAAAAAAAATTTAGCAAAATTCTCAGAACCGTTTTCGAGAAAAATCCGATTTTCGAAAAATATTTTTTAGCATTTGTATAGAGGGTACCGTTATTTTTAGGTTACATGAATTTATTTTTCTCATATCTTGTAGATTATTTTTCCAAACTTTTATTTATCAAGTTTTGAAAAATTCGAGCATGGGGTTTTCGAAATATTGTGGTTCCATTTTTTGGAAAAATTTTTTCAACCATTACCTAGGTTTCACTAAATTAAATTTTATGATTTTTTTTTTTTAAATCGTTGGGACAGTTTTTGAGAAAAAAAAATATTTATAAAATTTCGAAAAAAAATCATATGGCTAGTACCGTTATTTTTGGTCTTGAAAAATCAAATCAAAAAACATCCGGGGGTAAAAAATTAAAACCCATATCTACCAAGTTTGAAGAAAATCGGACGAACCGTTTAGCTGTAATCGAACAGACAGACAGACAGAATTGCCAGACCCACTTTTTTCGTCGTCGCTATCATCGTAATGTCAACTTTGATCAAAATCTCGAGTTCGATTTTTTTTACGAATGCATAACTTGCCTTATAGTACCTATAAGTCGCAAGTAAAAATGAGGAAGAGAGTCGGACACAAAACGGAGCCTTGAGGAACACCAGAATTTATTTCGTGAAAATCAGACTTGAAACCGTCCAATACAACATGTATTGGATGATCCAATTAATTTCTAATCCAAAGAATAAGGGTTTCATTGATACCATACGCACACATTTTCGATTAGAGAGCCCGTTGCCGAACTCGTTCAAATGCCTTAGAAATATCAAGCGTAATAATGTTACTTTCTCCAAAACAATGTATACATCTGTTCCATTCTTCGGTGCGGTATTCCATCAGATCACCAGTAGAACAATTGCTGCGAAAGCCGTATTGCTATTGAGAAGCTTTCGATCTTCGAGATATTTCGTGATCTGATGATTGATAAGCGATTTCATGAACTTGGAAAGAAGGGACATAAGTGCAATTGGTCGGTTGGAAGCGGGAAGGATGGGTCACTTTTTTTTAAGGAACAGAAAAATGCAGCTTTCCATCTTCTAGGACAGATTCCAGAACAATAGGATCGAGATCTTGAAGGGCTCATGCAAATGCAAGGTTATGGAAATATATCTCTTCCATTGAATTACTTATGTTATCAAGTACATGAGGGGCAATGTTGCTTACAGGCAACATATAGCTTGCAGCACAATGAGCTGAAAGTACATTTGCCTTACCTAAAGAGCTAGTTATTGGCTTGTAAATTGTCACTGTAGATGAGCGTTGGAACTGAAGATGAAGTTAAATTTTTTACGTTCCTTACAAATGGCTAGAAGTTTCTTCTGCTTTTGGGACATTGCAAGATTTTTGACTTTGACTTCTGGTCATGTAAGAAATTAGTTCTTTATATAACAGCGTTGCAATGGTTTCTGATTTATGTGCGCTTTTTCCGATTTCCCTCAATTGTAAAAGCGGAAACTTCTATCAACCTGAAAGTTTCTTTACAGCTTGCATTGCAGAAAGATTTTCTTTAAGTCTTATACTCTCAATTCTGTAAGGAATAAAATTACGCATCCCAAGAAAAAAATCGCTTCTGTAATAATATCGGTACTGGTATCAAAGAAACATAGCGACCAGATTCGAAGAAGTTATTCAGACCATCCCAGTTTTCTTCTCGTATTGTTAAACGGTCCAAGTAGGATGTTTCTCTTTAACTTGATGAATGGGACACGAGAAATTGGTTGAAACTACACATTGAGTCATTTTAGTAATATCAAAGAAAAATTTTACATTACGCCTTCAAAAACTAAATTGTAGAGTGGAAAAATCAGAGCTTCTTCAAACGGGTGTGATGATCCAATGTTCAAAAATTTGTGTTAAAAATGTCTTTAAGATTCTTAATTAATTCTTCTGTAAGACACGAAGTTTAAGCTTCCTACGAGCCGCATTTACTTGTCACGCCAAAGAAGTATAACTTCTAACACCCATATAATATGTAGTCGTATGCAAGATGTATTAGGTTTTGAAGCTCATACTTTAAGGGAGTAGTTGGCACTGATAAAATTGAATATTTAATTGCTCGCGGGCTTTAGTCAGCTAATAAACAATTAAGGAATATAAAATCAATTGCCATTCAATAGAAAAAAAGATCATACTCGTAATAGACCAAATTCTGTGTTTGGTCATTAGAGAAAGTTAATTGCTATAAGACTCAATAACTTAAGTTCTATTTGTCGTATTATCCACATTAATGTACTTGAATTACACGACTATAAAGACATTGTTCAAACTATCTGTCTTAGCAACTTACTTCCCAATTACATTAAACTAATCGATGCATTGCCATCTGTGGGATTTTGGTTAAGGAGACCGAATTCTCACGCCTGCTGAAAGCGAAAATACAATAACTTTACTTTAATGAAGACCACATACTCGTCGCTCTGATAACTAATTAATTAACCAAATTACTCCGTCACATATTATCAGCTTTCTATCTTCAACTAATCGAATTTTGCCTAGCAGTTAACCCTTGGTTATGTACTTGTATACTTTTTAAATAAATGAAGGTCTTCAGTTTAAATGTAATGGCCAAGGCGAATTGTGTTTTGTTTTTTTGGGCTCTAATTCCAATGAGAATTATGGCGCACAACTTTACTCCTAGTTCGGGAAAACCTTCCTTAGCTGAGGTTACGTTATTTTTAGTCCGAGAACATCTAACCAACTTGACATCAACTGTTGTAATAGCTGAACATAGTATTTTGCCAGAAACAGCCAGAACCAATGCCTTGGTGTTGGAATACATTCTTCAGAATCTGGATGGAAGAATTGCCATTCAGCTTTATATGCAGGATTACTCGGCTCAACCTTGGGAGTACTATGTTTTTATAGTGGATTCCCTTGGGGCTTTCAAGTGAGACATGCACATGCTAAACAAGTCTTGAGATTTTAATTTTCTGTATTTAATTCCCAGGGAAATCTATCATGGCTTCCAGTACAATTTGTATGAGCGACATTTTCGATTTCTTATCGTTTTGACCAAATACACACCAGGTTTTCGGAATATCATGGAAGAGATCTTTATTCTGTGCTATCACTATGATGTTATTGATGTCAATATCATAACAGATCATCCCTGGATGGGAGTCTCTATGTATACTTACTTTCTGTACTCGGAAAATGTCTGCCGAAGTTGCATACCAACACGTTTGTACAATTTTAATAATGGCTTGAAAAACTTAAAGAGGGTTTTTCCGGAGAAACTGAACAACTTTCATAGATGCCCATTTAAGGTAACAAGCCGTATCCTACCACCATTTATTACTTTTGAAGGGAATAAAAGTGATCCGAAGCCGGTAGGATTTTGGGAAAATTTTTCTGGAATTGAAGGAAGTTTGCTTAAATTACTCGCAAAAAAATTGAACTTCACAATTGATTTGAGACCTTTTCCTGTGGAACGGAGCTATGTTAAGGGCAACCACACCTATGGATGTTTTGCCGAGGTAATTTGGTTATTCGTCAGTTTGAGCTTTTGCCACAAAAAATATTGTTATCATCTTTCAGTTAGTAGACAGAAAAGTAGACATCGCAGTGGGATGCTTTGGAGGTTCGAATCCAAGCCGGTTTATTTTCTCGCCAACAAGTCCGTTCCACAATGCTCCGTACTTGTATGTAGTTCGGGGAAAACAAAACCTAAACGCCCTAAGCCGTCTTGGTCAGCCATTTACCAATCAAGTGTGGATTCTTGTGGCAGCTTTACTTATCATATCCATATTATTTATATGACTCTTAAAGATTAAAGTTCGTCAATTTGTGTTCGGAGAAGAAAATCACAACCCAGTGACGAACTTTGTGGCAGTTTTTCTTGGGTATCCAGTTAGCCGAACACCTCGCCGTAATTTTGCCCGATATATTTTCCTTCAACTGCTTTTTTTCTCTCTCATTCTGCGCAATGCTTATCAAGGCTCCCTTTATGATGCTTTTCGTATGGATCGATTCGCATGGAATCCATCAGGCTACGACGATCTCATCAAATGGAACTACACAATTATACTTCCGCCAGAGACCGCCCAGCTGAAGTTGTTTCCTAAAGACCGAACAGTCAAACAGAATAGCGATGGATATTTTCCAAGGCTAAAAGAGTTGGAAAAACTGGAGGGAAATTATGTAACAGTTGTTATTCAAGACGGCTATCTATACTATTTGCAGACCGCCATGAGAAACGGAAGTGAGCTTTTCTTAATCCCCGAAGCTATTTATAATTATCAGTTTGTTATGTTTCTGCCCAAACATTCGATTTATTTGAATAGTTTCAATAAAAAGCTGAAGGAATTTGCTTGTGCAGGTATAACGGCGAAATTAAGTACTAGTTTTATATTAAATCGTTCAAAGTTAAGCAAACTTGTGGAAAGTCCTAAAAATGTACCACTGAGCAATAAGCGACTTCTGGCTTTGTATGATATTTATGTAGTGTTGCTTATTATATCGATAGTTGTGTTTAGTTTGGAAATACTCTCAATTTGGTATAAGGGACTGCAAAGGGGTTTCATGTGGATTATCTGAATGGGGCTTTTCAAAAATTGGAATAAAGATATTTAAAAAAATTTTAAACTTTTTTCTTAATACAACTAACTAACTATAATTACACGGGTATTATCGGGTAAATGAAATTTTACTCGCTCCTACTTCTTCGTCTTAGCGAGCTCAATTTAAAGAACAGGAGTTTGAAGCTAAAGGATTTATTTTTTAACTTTTTTTTTTTAATGGCTTGTAACCTATCTCAGCTTACCTACTTTTATAAATGTTTGAGCAATCCCTAAGCTAAGAAGAAGAACTCCGCTAACGGCTACTCATGATCTGATATGATAAATTTGAATACCGCAAAAAGCTTATAGAAGAAGCAGATGTAAAAATTATGCAGGGTACAACAAAAGGAGGGGAGAACAATTTATATCAAATATATGTATATCGGTCTATCAACTCCTACTCTCGCCTCCTCGCCTTGTACCTCAACTAGAGATTGGGAATCAACCCCAATGGAGGGTTGTTGGGAGCAGCAAACAAGGAAGAGGTGTTTCTACTTAAGCACCTCTTCTTTTATGCAGAATGATGCGGAGGAATTCTCTAGATGGAATTAACTTTCAGGCTCAGATCGTGCCATCGCGTCGGTGTCGGCGTCCTGGTAATTTTCCGGCCTCACAAAGCAACAACAAGCCTTGGCTTCTCAATAATTAACTGATCACAAACCAATCAAACAAAATTAAGAACAACGAACAAACAACTAACATAAAGTGCAATCCAAAAAATTGTGATGAGATGAACCCGGGAGACGAAAATTGAAATATTAAGGTTCCGAAACATACTGCGGTCACTACTATTGGAACAATGTTGACTCAAGCAAAAAGTCTTGAGATTCATTTATGTAAACCAAGCCTCACAACAATCTACATGGTTAAGCTCGCCAAAATAAGACTCATTTTCGGTCATGTCCCCGCAGAGGAGAAAGACGAAAGCCCCAAAGACATTCTACGGGCTCCAAGGCAAAATAAATGAGTTTTGGCCTAGCTTTTACATGAAAATTGTCCTTGGAGAATTTAACGCAAAGCTATAAAATGAGAAAAGATATTTAGTGGCACAATATACAGCATATGCACGACATCACCTCCGACAATGGATGATGAAATTGGCTGTAGTATAAGCCATTCTAGTAGCTAGTGAGCAGCTCAAACACCTCGATAATACCAAAGGGCACCGAGATCTCCTAATCAATCAATCGTCAACTAGATTGGCCACATTGCGATTGAAGCAAGGCACTTCTCAAATATACAATATGTCCGCAAGTTCCGAGGGGCCATCATCGACTTGTATTTCTGCCTCGTTATAGCCAAGGATAGATTTCCCCTTCCCCATTTGGACCAAAACAACAAAACTCAATATCGCGAGGTTACAGTCGCAAGAGTTCTTTATGTCCTTTTCCGATCGAGTTTGTATGAATCCCATAAGAATTCTTATCCTGATGAGATACATAAAGTGCTGGATATTTCACGATCATGACAACGAAACTCCTAGGTTAGCAATGTGTGCCGGCAAGCACATGCAGCTAAACAAGAGGCATAGTCTACAGCTGCATGCAAGCTCTATGACTATAGAAAAGGAAAGAGGGAGACCAGCTTCTCACAAGGAAAAAAAAAAAAAGAAGGAGCATGACAAGTCCGCGGTCGAAGAAGATAACGGATGCCAAATCAGGAATGAGGTTCAAAAGTTTGACCATAAGGTACAAACAAATCTCAGAGTCACAGATCCCAGCCTAAACCTGCAAGGATAATTAAGAGAGCATCATGGAAGAACCACAGTCAACGCTGAGAAAATGAAAAGATTATTTCTACAAACTCTATTACTCTGACAAAGAACCGAGTTCCGCTGCTACGTACCATTCAACTTAGGCGACTCAAATCAACAACTGCGCCCATCGGAGGGAGTGAAGATAGCTGTATCGAATTCTAAATCCCACAAAGTCCATAAAGCGCTCAGCCCAACTGCCGAAGTAGCAGGCGATTACTTCGCAAGGAGTATGCACGAGCTCATCTGCAAAATATGGTATTGAAATAAATCAAACCCGATAATTAGAACCCCATTATTTTTCCGACCATCAAGGAAGGACAACCTTTACCATCAGTCTCCTGCAAAAAGCCTAAAATATTATTCATGTGAACGTCTGAATCCGTTCCTCAACAATCTGATATGGTCTGGATTCACACGATTTGAAAATCCACCATCGACCAAATACTGTCATTACGGCAGATCTTGGAAAAAACCCAGGAACTTCACATCGATACCTACCACCTTTTCATCGATTTCAAAGCTACGTATTAAAATATCTATAGAGTCGAGCTAGAAGAGTATTGTCTATCCTTGGCAAATTTGTCTGTTTGTGCGAAGGAGAACGTACCCTGCTCTATTAAGGTCGGAAAAGTTCTGACCGATACATTTGATGTCAAAAAAGGTTACAGACATGGCTCATGAACAGTTTTGAACTCCCAACAACCGACATCTTTGAAAAAACCTTACTAAAGAAAGCTATAATTTTTAAGGGTTTCTCTTCCTGGGCTCCATGCCGTCTTGAGAAAATTCATCATATTATCACGCTACAATAGTTGGAACTGTATAAATTTCAACTGTTAAAAATACCAATCAATCAACCAAGCTAT
This sequence comes from Philhelius festivus, assembly GCA_963931855.1. NCBI lineage: Eukaryota > Metazoa > Arthropoda > Insecta > Diptera > Syrphidae > Philhelius > Philhelius festivus. Next base: position 53,326,974 of record OZ007556.1, on the reverse strand, counting down.
ATAACTCTGAAACAGATTGTGGATAGGGCAGACTTTAACGCGAAGGGTGCTATTTTCAACAATACTATCCAGCTTTAAAGGTATTCGGCCCCTTAACTAAATATATAAATTTGAACTCAAACTTTTTGAGTCAAATATAAAAATAAGAATACAGTTTTTAAAAAGTATTCTTAGAGTGGAGCTCCAACTGGTACGTCTTTAATTTAGCAGTGCAACTATCTTATAATTTTCAAGTGCAATTCTATCTTTTGTTGTAAAAGTTATTGCTTACTTAGACTATTCTAACCGATGCGAGCCAGTTGGACACTTATTTCGTCTTGCCAAATCATTACTGGCTGAACACAATGGAGACGGAGCTTCAACTGGAGCTGTAGCTTGAAAAGCTGTCAAAGTATCCAATACACACAAACCGAATATTATACAAATGCAACGCAATGCATTTACGGGCGGAGCTTCCATCGTAGCTGCAAAAGTTGGCCAACTTGTATCTTTTGGGTTCAAAATGTTTGACGTTTCACAATATATAAGTGGTAAAACCACTCGACCTATGTTTACATAGGGTTGAAACGTGGTCAAGCTCTCTTCAATTCCTCACATAATAACTACGTTTATATAGTTACATCGGGACCCTTTAAATAGGTGTTAACTTAAAGTGTTGGTTCATCAGATCCAATCATTTTTCCAATCATTATTCAAACATCAGCACATTCCACATTGAATCCGATGCATACCCTTTTTTACTTGCGACTTATAGGTACTATAAGGCAAGTTATGCATTCGTAAACAAAATCGAACTCGAGATTTTGATCAAAGTTGACATTACGATGATAGCGAAGAAGAAGAGATAGCGATGATAGAGAAGAAGTGGGTCTCGCAATTCTGTCTGTCTGTCGGTCTGCTTGTCTGTCTGTCGGTTCGACTACAGCCTAAACGGCTCGGCCGATTTTCTTCAAACTTGGTAGATATCATTTTTAATTTTTCCCCCCCCCCCACACGTTTGTTGCTTTTTTTTAAGACCAAAAATAACGGTACCTGCCATACGAATTTTTTTCGAAATTTTGTAAATATTTTTTTTTATCAAAAACTGCTCGATAGATTTGAAAAAAAAAAAAGATACAAAAAAATTTTATTTAGTTTTCCGAAAAATGGTTATTGAGGGTACCCCCCAAGGAACTGTTTTTTAGTTTTTGATTTTCTCAAAAACGGTACAACGGATTTTGATCATTTTTCTTTGCTAAAGCTCCCCAAAAATTTAAATAGAATTATGTATTCAAATTTCCAAAAACATTTTTTTTTTCAAAACTCAATATTTCGAAAACCTTATGTTAGATTTTTTTCAAACTTGATAAATAAAAGTTTATCAACATAGTCTACAAGTTTTATTTTACCTAGAAATAAAGGTACCCACCATACAAATGTCAAAAACTGACTTTCAAAAATCGTATTTTTCTCGAAAACGGAGCCTAGAATTTTGATAAAAATTTTTTTGTTTCAATTAATTTTAACGATCTTTAATTTAATAAAAAAAATTTAAATTAAGATATTACAGCTTGTACCTACCATAGAACTATTTTTTTAAATTTTGAATTATGTACTCATTATCGACATGACGGATTTTAATGAAATTTTTTGTAGAGATTCTTCTAAAAAGCCTAAAATCCATTGCATTTCAAAACTTAAAAAAAAAAGATTTTTTGAATTTTTGAAAAAAAAAATCATTTTTTTTTTTTGGAAAATTCGATGTTTCAAAAACGGTGCAATATTTTTGTTTGGAAATTTAAAAAGCTTTTTTTTAAGAAACCACTACCAGAAATTATAATTTTTGTTCTTGCACAAATTCATATTTGCATAGCATTCTGTTTTTGTCTCTAAAAGAATTTAAAAAATTACTTTTATCCTTATGAACAGTTTTCTCTAATAACATTCGTTTTTAAAATTCCTAGTCTATTACATAGGAGCAAGTTCGTGCGACCCAGTCGTGCATTTTATTTGTTCTGAGAATGCAATTGTGCAATGCAACACTTTTGGCTGCTATGCATGCTTCTCTTGAAGATAATTTGATAATTTTATTCAGTCTTCAGTTTTCATTTACTCGTATAGTATCTAACGGGTGATTTTTTTGAGGTTAGGATTTTCATGCATTAGTATTTGACAGATCACGCGGGATTTCAGACATGGTGTCAAAGAGAAAGATGCTCAGTATGCTTTGACATTTCATCATGAATAGCCGAACGATCTGCCACAACGTCGAATTTTCAGTGAATGGGCCCTAGAAAAGTTGGCAGAAAATCCGCTTTTTTATCGACAAATTTTGTTCAGCGATGAGGCTCATTTCTGGTTGAATGGTTACGTAAATAAGCAAAATTGCCGCATTTGGAGTGAAGAGCAACCAGAAGCCGTTCAAGAACTGCCCATGCATCCCGAAAAATGCACTGTTTGGTGTGGTTTGTACGCTGGTGGAATCATTGGACCGTATTTTTTCAAAGATGCTGTTGGACGCAACGTTACGGTGAATGGCGATCGCTATCGTTCAATGCTAACAAACTTTTTGTTGCCAAAAATGGAAGAACTGAACTTGGTTGACATGTGGTTTCAACAAGATGGCGCTACATGCCACACAGCTCACGATTCTATGGCCATTTTGAGGGAAAACTTCGGAGAACAATTCATCTCAAGGAATGGACCGGTAAGTTGGCCACCAAGATCATGCGATTTGACGCCTTTAGACTATTTTTTGTGGGGCTACGTCAAGTCTAAAGTCTACACAAATAAGCCAGCAACTATTCCAGCTTTGGAAGACAACATTTCCGAAGAAATTCGGGCTATTCCGGCCGAAATGCTCGAAAAAGTTACCCAAAATTGGACTTTCCGAATGGACCACCTAAGACGCAGCCGCGGTCAACATTTAAATGAAATTATCTTCAAAAAGTAAATGTCATGGACCAATCTAACGTTTCAAATAAAGAATCGATGAGATTTTGCAAATTTTATCCGCTTTTTTTTAAAAAAAAGTTCTTAAGCTCTTAAAAAATCACCCGTTACATCTAATAAAGAATTTTTTTTAAAAACATATAAACCACTTGTCCACTTCATTACTATATAAGGTGTCAAAGCGAGCTTGCAGCTCGCATTCTCCTTTAGTTAAAACGTTAAGAGTCAACTGCAATCACATCATCATCACTTGATGACGACGAAGACGAGGATTCCAACAAAGAAAACACTTCGCACAGTTAAGATACTCGTACAAAAAATAACAACTGTCGAGTTTGACGTTTTATCATATGAATGTGTGAGTGCTTCTGGTATCGATTCTGATTTCAAATCCAGATGCAAATTTCTCTTCTTTTCAGAATAAGAACTGTCCAAAACCAAAACAAGAGTCCAAAAGGCTTCCGGATTGTCAAATAAAAACGACATAAGAACCTGGGTCGAAGAGTTGATTTGACAGATACTTTCGAAATCGTGCGTTGAGATGTATGTATACATATATGTTTGAACGTGTGTTAGACAATGAAATAATGATCAATGAGACGTCATTCCCTCAACACCCAACTTCAAATAGAGCTCTAACCAAATTGGGTTTCAATCCAACTCGATCTTTCCATACCGCATGTAAACGCAGCTTCAGTTGCAGTTGCAGCACTCCATTGTGTTCACCCAGTTACTCGCAAGATCTACCTAGCATATGGAAGTGATATTTTCAAACTCAAAAAAAATCTTAAAAAATAAAAAAAAGTTAAGCAATTAATTAACTGCGGTAGCTCTTCCTGCTTCTTCCATTATTGTTCGACTTTTGGAAAAGGAGTGCAAGTCATCCCTTAATGTTACGAGTAAGTAGAACAGAACATTTTCTTTACAGAGAAACTATATATTTCCACTTGCTTAACTTATCTTCTTCAACTAGCTGGTAGACCCGAGACCGTCGGGAATTATTTAATTAAAATAATTGAATATTTTGAACATAACAGGGGAAATTAAAAGCTTAAGTAAACTTATCGAAATAGATATGTTCACTTTCCATATAACTTATGAGACTCCTGTCATGTAACCCTTTTCATACATGTAAACATGCCTATCACCGTAACAAAGAGTATTCAAACACATCGCATAATCATAAATTGATTGAATTAGGCAAGTCCACTTATGTCCAGCTTTCTTTCCTTGGCCAAAACAGAATTTCGGTTGGTATTAACCTATAGGTTAACTATTAAACATTTGAAGTCATTGAGTTAGAAGGTAATGGCTAAGGCGAATTGTCTGCTGTTTTTGTGGCTGGTGGTCCTTACGACAAACCACTGTACTCCTCGGTCGATAAATATAACTTTATCTGAAGTGGCCCTTTTTATAGTCCGAGAACATCTTAGCAAATTAACGTCCACTATTGTAATAGCTGAAAATAGTATTACGTGCGAATCTGAGAGTTCAAATGCCCTGCACATGGAGTATATTCTTCAGCATCTGGATGGAAGGATTGCAGTTCAGTTTTTCATACGTGATGACTTAATTCAACCTTTGGATTACTATTTTTTCATTGTGGACTCCCTAGAGGCCTTCAAGTAAGATACTACCTAAGAAAATATTCATATTCGTTTCAACCGTTTCGGTTTTTTTAAGGGAAATATATCATATGCTCACGTTCAACTTTTATGAGAGAAGATTTCGATTTCTAGTGATTTTAACCAAATTAAGATCAGATTTTTGGGAAGACATGGAGGAAATCTTTAAGCTTTGCTATTACTTTGAGGTCATTGATGTTAATATCATTTTAGATCATCCAACGATAGGTGTCGCTATGTTCACTTATTTTCTGTATGGAGAAAATGTCTGTCGTAGTTGCATACCAATACTTTTGTACAATTTCAATGAAGGCTTTGAAAATTTAATAAATGTGTTTCCCGAGAAGCTTACAAATTTTCACGGATGTCCATTTGAGGTATCAGCCCGTTCCCTCCCACCATTTTTGAGTTTTAATGGGAATACAAAAGATCCTAAGCCAGTTGGAGATTGGGAAAATCTTAGGGGTATTGAAGGAACCTTGTTGAAGATTCTGGCCCTGACATTGAACTTCACAATTAACTTGCGACCTTTTCTTTTGGAAAGCAGCTATATTAAGGACAACCAGACCTATGGATGTTTTTCTGAGGTAATTTGATTTGTTATATTGAAAATTTTAAAACGACAAATAATCTTCTTCCAGTTGACAGATCGTAAAACAGACATTGTAGTTGGGGGCTTCATTGATTCAAATTCTTTTCGATGGATAATCTCACCAACAACATCGTATTACAATTCATATTTTATGTATGCGATTCGTGGCAGAAAAAACTTGAACTCCCTGGCTCGTCTTGCTAAGCCATTTTCCTACGAAATTTGGTGTTATTTAGCAGCTTTTCTTTTCCTTAACTTACTACTTACATCAGTTTCGAAAATACTTATGCCTAAAGTTCATAACTTTATCTTTGGAGAGAAAAATCATCATCCACTGACGAACGTTTTGTCAATTTTCCTTGGCTATCCAATAAGCCGAGTTCCTCGCCGTAACTTTGCCCGGTATATTTTCTTGCTCCAGCTTTTTCTCACTCTCATTCTGCGTAGTGCTTATCAAGGCTCCCTTTATGATGCTTTTCGTTTGGATCGATTTGCATTAACTCCGACGGGACATGATGATCTCATCAAATGGAACTACACAATTTTACTTCCTCCAGAAGGTCCCCCCACTATGACATTTCCTCAAAAGCAAATAGTTAATATTCATGTTGATGGAAGTCATTCGAGACTTAAATTATTGGATAAATTGGCAGGAAAGTATGTAACGGTTACTATTCAAGATGTCTTGATTGATTATTTGCAGAAAAACGTTAGAAACGGAACTCAACTTATAGTTCTGCCCGAAGTTATATTTAATTATCACTTTGTAATGTTTTTTTCAAAAAACTCAATCTTTTTATCTGTTTTCAATAAAAAACTGGCCGAACTAGCTGCTGCAGGAATAATGAAAAAAGTAAGCGCTAACTTTAAATCGACCGAACAAATTATTAAGTCGTATTTAATACATCAGCAATCGAAGAAGTTGCCACTATTAAATAAGCGTCTTTACGCTCTGTATGGCATTTGTTCTGGATTGCTAGGAGTTGCGCTGATAGTATTTTGCTTGGAAGTTCTTTCGATTAAATATAGAAGCTTGCGATGGATGTTTGTGTGAATTATTCAAATGTAAAATCTAAGAATAAAGAAATTTGTTTAGTCTTAATAGTGGCTTTTTTCTTTCGATGAATTTTAGGTTCTCGTTGAGTTGGTGATAGATCGTTGAGTTAATCCGTTTCGAAACAGTTGAGGCCAACCCGCAAGAAATTGTGTTCAGCTGGTTGAACTGGGCATTTATAACTTCTGCCCGAGTCGAAGAAGTTCTACTAGTGGCTACGGCCATATTGTTTCTTATCATTGTTTAAAAAAAAAAATTTCATTTATCTGCTGTGACTTGTGAGTAAAGAAATATGGTGGATCCATTTACCGAATCATTTTACACTGGTTCCATTTTGTTTTACAAATATTGGAAATAATTTTCAAAATCGAAAAAAAGTTAAACAAACCAAATACATTTGCAAGCTCAGCATCTGAATTGTTCTGGTATTAGTACATTATGGAGATAAGATGATAGCCTTAACTACCTAAATAGGATAAGGGATTTAATGGGCATTGGGCAATTAGCGCCTTTCAAGCTTTCAAATCACCAAATTGGTGTTGAAAGGCCCTTTTACAGCAAGGGAAAGAAGAATTAATGCTCTCTACCTGATTAGGATACTTCGAAGTAGTATTGCGCTTGGACGTATGTATGTATCCCAAGTTTATGGAGAAGAGCTTAAGTCATCTTTATTCCTAAATACAACACATTTTACTGAAGACTCTGGAGAAGGTAATTGATAACTTTATAAGATCAGAAATACCTATTTGTAAAAATGCCTCTTAGCCATGACTAAGTATGCTGGTAGGGCGGGTAGATTCACTAAGACTAGGAATACGCAGCACAACAAAAGGTTGTCCTCAGGGCGGAGTTCTATCACCTTTGCTGTGAGAGTCTCGTAGACGATGAATTACTAGTAAGGTAAACATTTCATCGGTTTTAATGATGACGTGGTCTTAAAGAAAGTTTGAAGAAACTCCGTATCCAAAGCGGACTGACAATTACTTGTAAACGGTGTCTATTAGTAGGCTTAAATATTTTATTTTTTTTCTTATTATTATATTGATTTTATCAGAAACATCATAAGAATTTAACATTTTATATATACAAAATCATTAGGGCTTGGCTATGCCGTCTGCCGATTGGTACAGTTTATGATTTTAAATTAGTTTAAATAATGAATAATATTAATAAATTGATTGAGAATAATACTAATAAATTGATTGCTTTACTTTGTTGTTCGAAAAGTGATAGTTTGAAGCTTTCATTTAAGATTCGTTCACGATAGGATAAGGCCGTTCTGCAATATTGCATCAGTTTATCATTGCATTCGTTCAGCAGGTTAAAAACTTGATCTGTTGACAGAATACTGCTTCCTAGAAAGAAACGTCGTGTTTCTACCCACAAAATGGATTACGTCTTCTCTTTCTGCTACATTACATATATGTATTGCACAATACCGGGAGGTCATCTCGATGAGGTCTGTAGTTGATGTTAATCAGTTCCGTTCTTAGTCTTAGCATCATTGAGATAGTTGTTACATCATTTTCATCTCTGAAGTAGTTGGACTGAAGGAGGTGGTGGTTCAGTCTGCTATATATTTGCCTGTGCATAGATTCTCGTGCTTCTCTCTCATAGTCGTTTCTCAAGTTTACGGTGGTTGCTCCTATAACACTGTACAGTTTTCGTTTCCAATTTATGCTTGGTTGTTGATCTAATTCTATTTCTAGATTACATGATCTTGCTAGTTGTAACCATTCAGAATACCAACCGGTTTTACTTCTTAGTGTCTTCCTCATAATTATTTTGGGAAATCGACTTTCATCCATTTTTGATACCTTGACTACGTAATCTGCTTGAAGCTTTAGTATTTTGATAAATAGTGGCCACCCTTAATCTTCCTCTCCCTCTATTGAAGATCATGACCTTTGATTTGTCGATGTTCACGACCAAGTTCCAGTTGGAGCAGTATTCGTACAGTCGATTGATCATTAATTGTAGCGTTTGAGGAGACTGCGCAAGGATAACTATGTCATCCGCGAAGAGAAGAGCTTTGATCTTTGTTCTTTCGATTTCAATTCCTCCGGGCGATCCATCAGTTATATCATCTACTCGTATGAATAGGGTAAACGGCAAAGGGCTCAAAGGACATCCTTGTCTCACTCCCATTTTTGCTTGAAACCAATCAGAGACTTTTTTCCATCCCAAATTGCTGCCCAAGTGTCTCGTAAGAGGTTTTCGACAACTTTTCCAAATTTGTGAGACATTTGTTTGCAATAAAGCTTGTACATAAGAGAATATCTATCTACAGTATCAAAGGCCGCTTTGAAATCTACGAAGAAAATGTACAGTTTCTTTCCTTGAGCTGCGAATGACTCTGCTATATTGCGAAGTACAAATATATGGTCGACTGTTGAGTAGCCAGCTCGAAATCCCGCTTGGTTTTCATTAAGAAGATTGTTGTGGTTGATCCAGGAAGTAAGTCGTCGTTGTAAAATGGTTGTGAACATTTTGTAGGATACATTAAGAAAAGAGATGGAACTTCTCCTTTTTCTAAAATGTCGTTGTTCAGTTTAGCTATTGTTTTGATGAGCTCTTCTGTCCCGTTTTTGTATAACTCGCCGGGAATGCGATCTACACCAGGTGCTTTTCCGTCTTCTACGGACACCTTTCCAGAACTCAGCTGAGTTCATACAGGATGCTAAGTTCCTAGCTTTTTCTTCGAAATACATATTTTTCTTGGTCCAACATAACTTCTTATATAGTTTTTTTGCCTCAATGTAGTAAACTTTAAATTCTTCTCCTCGACTTTTACGCAACAATTTGAGCCAAGAAAATGTGTGATTCCTGGCTTGCATACATTCAAAGTCAAACCATGGTTGGTTGAAGTTTGACCGGATATCGTGTGCTTGGTTGTTCCCAGGATAGGCGTTCTTTATGGATTATTCCAACTGTCTAAATGTAGTGATTTCTTGCGATGATAGAATCGCGTCAAGGTTTTGTCTGAATATATCCCCGTTACCAGTTTTCCAGTTTAACTTTGGTAAGAGTTTCAGCTCTACCGATTCCTATCGTTCGACCATTTCCACTCCAAATTTGAGCACGAGTGGTCCGAATAAGGTACTTTATCTACTTCAAACTCCGTAATGTAAGAGCTCCATTCATCCCTTGCCAGACCAAAATCAATCAACGATGAACCTTGCTTCCCGATTAAGGTGAAATTACCAACTTCATCACATGCAGATGTTCCATTCAATATACGAAAACCGAATGAATCCCATAATTCAAGCAGTTTTTTACCTCTTGCGTTGCATGTTTTGTCTTTTGAATTTCGTGTTATTCCTTTTTTTGTGGTCTCGTATCCTGGAGCTTCAGCTATGCGAGCATTCAGATCCCCTATGATGACTGTGTTTTGAACATTATTTCGTAAAACTAAATCTTGGAGCTTTGCAAAGTCTGAATCCCAATGGTTGCAGTTTAGGTAGACAGGAAGAATACGAAATGTCTCGTTTTGCAAACTTAAGTTGTATGCCTATTAACTCGTGAACTAATATAAATTCCGCAGCGATTTTAAGATTTTTTTTGAACCCAAAGTAGCAGTCTCCACTTGCTCTACCCCTTGTATTGTTTCTAACAGCTGGAATCCACTTAAATTCGTTGTCTGCAAAATTCGCCTCCATATCTTCAAAGTTATTTTCGGTTAGAAATGTTTCGAACAAAAATACGAAATCAAAGTTATTTATATACTTAAAAAAGTCTATATACATACATATTCTTATTTAATAAAACTGATACATTATACGATAATAATTTAAACTTGTTTACAATTACATTTACATTTACATTTAGTGAATTTTTTATATTATTACTTTTATAAATTTCATTTTGACTTAAATTTTTATTATTATGGCAGACGGCATTCACATCAAAAATTCTGTTGGGAGCTTAATGGTCTCACAGTTTGGGAAGCCCTGGAACTAGCTCCTGTGTTTCCACCCTCTAGGTACTAGCTCGTTGACATGTGTCAAAGAAATGACATTATCACCGAGTATTTTATTCAATGCAGCTGCCGCCTTTTCTCCATCGCAAAATAAATCATTTTTTTGTCGAAATAAAAAATTTTGTCCTTTACCTTAAGTGTTTGTCCCTCAACTGCTTGTTTTGTTGTTTTGCTTGGTTTAATCTTCATCAAAGTCCTTCATTTCTCTCAAGTTGCTGTCGGGTAGTCTTTATGGATTGATACACCTGTTCCTCTAAGAACCGATTTTGACAAGATTTTGACTACATCCTCACTGTCACGCATCCTTAAGATAACGTTTGCCACTTTTCCTGCTGGATTCAAAGATCTTGCAGATTCTACAATGTTGTCATTGTTTGACTTCAGAAGGTCCATGCATATAGACTTGGCTTTAACCTCTGGGTTTACGCCATCTTGAGTCGGTAAATGAGCAATAAGGTTTTTCTCATTTGTCTTCCATTCCAGGCGTTCTACGTGTATTTCCAATTCTATGCATCGGCTTTTCACTTGTTGCAGCTGCTCTTGTAAAAGATTGTTGCTGTCTCTGAGATTTTTCAGTTCAATTGCCATTTCTTGGAAGTCAGACTTTGTTGGCAAATTGGCCAGCTTCTGGTCAAGCATAGTCTCCATTGAGGCACTCAATAAGGAAACCAGACTAGCGACGTCAAGGCTTCCAACCGGAGGGAGTATTTGAAGGCATTACAATAGCTGTGCCTTTCTGCGTGGTAAGTAATTCGGGCTGCGAGTCCATTTGGCTCCTTTTTCTTTTTGCTGAAGATTCGTTGGCTTTCTCAGTTTTGCTGGGTGTACGTTGCATATTTGATTATATATGTATGCAGATCTTCGCAACCGTTTCAGACCGTCGAATATAATTTGGTTTAAATTATATTTCTTTGACTCACCGCTTAAATTTTGCTGTTGCAATGATTTAGTATACTTATTTATGTTTTTGTTTACACAAAATAAACTTTATCTAAACTTTAATTATTACAAATTTATCAATTTATTAATACAATTTTTAAGAGCCTTATTAAAATTTCTTGTCACTTTCACTATAGTGCTGCCAATCAGTAGGCTTAAATATCTATATTAGAAAGACAATAATCCTACAATTTAATAAAAATAAACCACTTCTATACACATGAAAATATACGGTTATCTAGAGAAGTAATCGACACCCAAAAGCAGGTTAAATATTCAGGAATTACACTAGATAACAAAAAACAGAGGTCCAAGTACGGATCCCTGTGGTACTCCGATTTTCATAATACGAGCTTCGCTTTTAATTCCTTGTAAGGTTACTGTTTGGACTCAACTTTTTAAATACGATTCAAACCATTCAAAAACGATTCCTTTTAAACCTACATTAAATATTTTAAATAGCAAAAAGTCATGGTCAACCATGTTAAATGCATTTATCACATCAATTGACAGAACAATTTCAGTTTTGTTATTATTAAAATTAACAGCATAGGTATTCCAAGAAGGCATTTTCTTTTGACTTCCCAAAAGGAACCCAAACTGATTCTAATTAAAAAAAAAATATTCCTGTTTAAAAAGCAAGTGATTCTACTTTTCATGAGGTTTTTTGGATTTAAAAGGAGATACCGATGCACATTGAATGTTTTAATGTTTAATGTTTCACTGGAACACTGTTAATAAAAGTAACGTTAAAATAGTGAAAGACAGGAAACATTGAGGCGGTTTTCAAAATTTTAGGAAATTATGGGAAGAAGAGATATAGGTCTGTAATTAGAAATATTTTTTTTTATCTGCTTTCATAAACAAAGGTATAACCCAACCCAAGCGCATAACTTTTAAGATTATAAATGTATCTTCAAGTGCAATTAGTTTTCGTCTACTCTCCAAATTTCAATAAATTTCGTATCCATATGTAAGAGGAGGAATAACCAGAGGCTTACAGCCCTATTATAGCTATCAACTATCAACTAGATACTTGATACATATCAACGAATTGAATGAGTTGGTATTATGACTATCAACTATCAACATTTTTTATCGACTGTGAATTTTATTTGATTTTATCATTACTGTGAGTGATTTTTTTGATAGACATGGTATTAAGGATATCAACAAAATAGATACACATCAATTTTCTTATCAATCACAAATTCTTGATTGAAACGTTAACATAATGTACATACAAATTTATTCGGGATTTTTAAAGGCAAACAAAGTTAAAAAGAATGTTGACTTCGATAGAATTGTTATTTGAGGAGTTATGATGAATTTTTTATAAGAACAACTTACATTTTCGCACAAAGAATTTACCTTTTCGTGGCTGACAAAAAACAAATAAATATTTCAAACGCGAAGCGTCGAACAAAATAAACAAAACTCATTCACAATGAACTTTTTGATAAGTAGATATTCACAATCGGTCTAAAATTACCAGTTGATACCCATAATACCAAATTATCAACTAATTGATAGAAATTATCGACTATCAAATTGATATCTACTCATAATAGGGCTGTTAGCCAAGATCTTTCGATTTTTTATTAGATTTAGGTGTTAAGATTCTCGAAGGCTCTCTAAGGCTCCGTATACAAGGCTAGGGAACTGTTGAAAATGACCCCACGATTTGTGACTGTACCTGGGGAAATAAGGAAGATCTAGTGACTTCTTAGAAATAACCAAATATTTGGTTTTCGAAGAGTGTAAGCCATTTTGCTGGGGCCGAATATGGATGCTTTGAAAATCATGATTTATGTTATGAACACAGTTTTCAATAAGACCAAGTGGACTACTCGAATAAAGCTGAACATCATTTGATATAAAGTGAAAAAAGTTTTGGGCCTAAAATCGAACCTTGTGGAAGATCTTTCAAGACTGGCAAAAAATGTGAAGAGAGTGTATTGGAAGTACTGACAGCCTGTTTTCATTCACTCAGTTATGAAACTATGAAATAAGGTTGAATAAGAATTGATTTGCCTTTGCATTATCTTTTCCAAGACCTTGGAAAGAAAAGGTAGAATGGATATTGGTCATTCGAATTTTTCAGTATGGCATTTTTTTAAAGCCCAGGAAAGACGCCTGTTGTTAGTACAGTGTTGAAAAGGCATGTAATATGTAATGCAAGTCAAAATCTGTGGAAGTAAAGTCTTAATAAAAATGGGGTGCATACCGTTAATTCCATCTGCATTTGACTTAACTAAGAAACAGTTTTCAACAACAGCAGTCAAGTGAAGATGTGGTGGGTAGTTTTAAGAATTGCTTGTTCAACTCATTGACATCAAAATCACAATAATCAAAACTCCACAATTTTCGAGCATTTAAAGATAAATTAAGGCGATTTGAAGTATTTTTTTGTTTGCAGAATTGAAATAAAAATACAAAGTGTTGTGAAAGGGTCATTTTCAGAGATAACATGATCCTAAAATTCGATTTTCAAAATATCCTGTAATATAAAATAATCATTGAAATACAAGTTTTTTTTTTGAAATTTTATTTTGAAGTTTTTCCACTGACATACATATGTATATTATCGTTATTAACTTAATTTTGTTTATTTCTTCCAAAACTGTTACTAATGGCCATTTCCATTACAGAATCAATAACGATGTAAATTATGTAATAAGCACACTAAAACATTTAATTACATTAATTCGAAAAAATTACAAAAAAGATAATAGTAAAACACAAACATGTTTTCCTTTGCCATACAAAACACACAGAATAATCATCTATAGGTGTTAACCCTTAGTTAATCCAAATCAAAACACTTCTGATCCTCTGAAAACGCTCGGAAAGTACTTCCAAACCAAAAACTGCTAGTGCTATCAAGTTGCAGTAAATCAATATATCAAAAATAGCTCTAAGGTGCTTAACCGTCAAAATCACCCTCGATGGTTTTAATGACTCATTAAACTTGTAAGTCTCAAAACTTAGTTCCTGAGCCAATCTACTTAAATCTCCCTTATAGGTGAATTCTCGTAATTTTTTGTCAAAAATATTCAATAGAACTGATCGTTTGGAAAAACTCATTGCTATCTGGAACATAAAATAAACGTCTTCCATCATAAGTACATCGATTTCGTGCTTATTTTTTTGGGCTTCTAGAGCATAATGAACAAAACTTGGATGAAGAACCGTAGAAGCATAATTTCCATCAGTTTTTCCTAACTTTTCCATACGGCTTTCCAAGTTATCCATTGCGATTATAACTTGACTTTTAGGATGCAAATTCAAATATGCTATTTCCGGTGGCAGCAGAAAGGTATAGTTCTTCCTTATAAGTTCGTCATAGCTCGAAGGTGGTTTAGCGTAAGTTTTATTCACCCGAATAACTTCGTATAAGGATACCAAATAAGCACTGCGTAGAACTAGATCCAAAAGAATAAGCATCATGAGAAAGAATCGGGCGAAATTCCGGGAAGGTACTGAGTTAATTGGATTGCCAACTAGCACTCCGAAGAAGTTGAGCATAGGTGTTCTATTCTGTTTGCCCAGAATAAAATGCCGAATAGAAGGCCTCAAAAATTTCAATATGAGCATGAACAAAGATCCCGAAAAATAGAGGATAGAAATAAGTAGCCACAGATGGAAATTGAAAGGTCTCGAAAGGCGATGCAGTGGACTTAGTATTTTACCACGAACAACATGTTTCATGCGCGATCTGTAGTAAATAATGGATTGTGAAAAAAACACTCGAGCCAAATCCGAAGCGCTAAAGCATCCAATTACGATATCAGCTCTTTGACTTTGTAACTGGAAATAGACAATAGATTTTATGGTTTTGTAGAGTCTTTTTAAATATTGATAATGTGACCCATTTTGAGAGTGTATAAGCTGTCTTAAGAAAAATATTCAATTTACTATGCGGGCTTTAAAATTTTACCAGAGAAAAAAGTTCAAAACCATGAAATTCATTTTCAAAATTGCTAGCTTAAGCAAAGACACAAAAATGAAATTCTATTTTTTGAATGAATTCGAACTTATGAAAACCATAAAATTTAAAATTGTTTGAAAATAATTTGTTTGTATTATAAAAGTTTTTAAGAAAAAACTTTAGTATACTAATTAAATTTCAAAAAAATGAGCAAACCTGGAATTTTCACAAACTAAAAAATTAATTCAAAATAATTTATTTTAAATATTTGATTTAATAATTATGGCGCAAAATATTAGTTGAATTATTACGATGTTAAAGCGGTTTTAAAATGATAAAACGATGGTTTTGAAAATTTGTATTCAAATATAGCATCATACTTCCTTTACCCCTTCATTAAAGTTAAAGCCATCGAATGCCTGTTTTATTTTTTTTAGTTTCGTACTTCGTTCGCTGTTTAACATTTACAATCGTTAAAATAGGCCTGTTTACTTAATGTTTTACAAGAACTGTCATTAGTTTAGGTGCGTTCAGAAAGAATTTATTCAAAAACATAGCCTTAAAGTGCTACAAACCATGTTTAAAATTCAGAAAAAGTTAGTAATCTACTTTAAAGTTGGCAATTGTAAAGTAGTACCTGTTTAAAATTTTACTTTTAAGAAGTTTCTGTTTTAAAAAAATTATTTAAATTGATTAAGCTGATAACAGAAAGACAAAAGTTGATATCGCCTTCTAATAAATTCTTGTACAAAATTGTAGAAGTCATTTTTGAGAAAGATAGCATTTTGCTTACGTTTGTATAACAGATACCCATCACTGTTGCTTTTGGATAAAAGATTATTATTTTTCATTTTCGCTAAATAGTGTTTTAAGCACTTTTAGTTGTCAAATTTAAAAAAAATCGAACTTGTGGTTTTTGAAATATTCATTTTTGAAAAAAAAAAATTGATTTTTTTTTTTAATCTAGACAGAAAATTTGAAAATTTCGATAGACTATACAATTTAAATTTTTAGGAAAAATTTGATCAAAATCTACGAGTATCTTACAATTTTTGAAAAGTTTGATACACAATACAATTTAAAATTTTTAAGAAAAAATATGGTTAAAGTCTACTTTACATTTTTTGGAAATATAGAAAATAAAAAAACGGTATACTTTGAGAGGAAAAATTGAGAACCATTTTAAAGAAATTTTTGTTAAATCATGATTTAATTTAAAATTTTATAATTTCTTGAATTTCGAAAAAATTTTAGTTTAGGAACGGTTTTTTTGGTCTAAAGAAAAAATAAAAAACTCTTCGCTGAAGAAATTAAATAAAATGCACGACTGGGTCGCACGAACTTGCTCGTATGTAATAGACTAGGAATCTTAAATACGCATTTTACTAGAGAAAACTGTTCATAAGGATAAAATAATTTTTTTAAATTCTTTTATTAGTAACAGAAGAACAAAAATTATAATATTAATAAGCTTTTATAAAAAAAATTTTAAAAACATTTTTAAGAAAAAAATTTGGTATACGCCAACCTTAGCTTTTTATTATTGTGCGAATGAAAATTAAATTTCCAAAAAAACTATTGAGCCATTTTTGATATATCGAATTTTGCAAAAAAAAAATTACTTTTGTTTCCAAAAATTCAAAAACTATTTTTTTTAAGTTTTTTTTTTTTTTTTTTTTTTTTTTTTTTTTTTTTTATAATCTACCCGCGCTCAAGGGATTATGATTACCCTTTAAATGTTTCAACACAGCGCGGGCGTGAAGTTACGGAAGAGAAAGAAGGATAGGAAAGATGTGTGGCACGATGTTCTGAGACTGAAGGTTGTTGTCTCAGATATTTTATCTCCAGGGATGGCGGCTGAACTAAAGCGGAGAATGCCGTGTCTTATTTCTATATCGCTTATAATTCGCATTATTTTATTCGTGTTCATCCTTGTTGGGCATACTAGTTTAACTCAATTAACTGTTGTTAGTGTTATGCCTGAACAACATGTATTGAGTAAACCAGCAACCCATTGGTGACAATTTTTAGAAGGTTTTTAATGGAATTAAAACGACATAGACGACGGCAGGGATCGAACCTGTGATCATGAGGTTCACAGGCGAGCACACATCCATCGCGCCACGGCCACCCCCAAATGCAATGCAAGTATATCTATAAATTTTTTTTTTTAAAATCCGTTATGTCGATAATGAGAAATGGTAGGTGCAAGCTGTAATATCTTGATTTCAAAATTTGTTTTATTAAGTTAAAGATCGTAAAAAATAATTGGAAGAAAAAAATTTTATCAAAATTCTAATTTGAATACACAAATCTGTTCAAATTGCTGGGGACTTTTAGCATAAAAAAAATTATCAAAATCTGTGCTACCGTTTTTGAGAAAATCTAAAACAAAAAAAATGGTTCCATGGGGGGTACCCTCATTAACCATTTTTCGAACAAATTTTTTCATCTATTAACTATCTATTATCTATTAAATTAAAGCTTTAACTAAACAAAATTTTTTGTATTTCTATTTTTAAAAATCTGTCGAACAGTTTTTGAGAAAAAAAAATATTTATAAAGTAAAAATTATAAAGCAAAACGGTTGAGTCGTTTAGGCCGTAAGGCCAAAAAGACAATCAGAATTGCGCACTTTTTTCGTCTTCCCTATTGTAGTAATGTCAAGTTTGATGAAAAACTTGAGTTCGATTTCTTTGCAAATGCATAACTTTCTTGCCGTATAAAGGGTGTCTATACAGCAATAATAGTTTTTCCAATAAATAAGTTTTAGCTACATTGATATTCAGTAAGGTTTGACACTCTCGAAGTTGTGAAGGATACTTAGTCATTTCACGGCGAACTATCGTCAATTGGCCACCACGATCATGTGATCAAGATACCAATCTTTTATATTCTCTGAGGCTTGGTCAAGAATCTGAATTCTACACCAACAAAGCCAATCACTTTGGACGATCTCGTTTTTTTTTTTTTTTTTTTTTTATAATCTACCCGCGCTCAAGGGATTATGATTACCCTTTAAATGTTTCAACACAGCGCGGGCGTGAAGTTAATGAAGAGAAAGAAGGATAGAAAAGATGTGTGGCACGATGTTCTGAGACTGTTGGTGGTTGTCTCAGATATTTTTATCTCCGGGGATGGCGGCTTTGCTAAAGCGGGGAAATGCCGTGTCTTATTTCTATGTCGTTCATAATTCACATTATTTTTTATTCATGTTCATCCTTGTTGGGCATACTAGTTTAGCTCAATTACAAGTTGTTAGTGTTATGCCTGAACAACGTGTAATGAGTAAACCAGCAACCCATGGATGACAATTTTAGAAGGTTTTAATGGAATTAAAACAACATAGACGACGGCAGGGATCGAACCTGTGATGATGAGGTTGACAGGCGAGCACACAACCATCGTGCCACGGCCAGTGGCGAGGCGTCATATTGTTCAAGTCGTGCATGAACGACTAGCTTACAGGCGACATTATTTTAATTTCTATCTAATTAACCCACACCTCATACTTATACTGTTCGTTCATTCCTTATAGTTATATCTAATGTATACGTACATATTTTCCATTTTCCAACTCGCGCATTCCTTCTCTGAACTACCCAAACAAAACAAAACGAACTAGCTACCTGCTACTGTTTTGTTTTCACTCAACCGATCAGTATCTACCCAAGTCGTTCATACGATTTGGCAACGAAATGAACCCATAGAAAGCATACAAGAAAAAAAAAAAACAATTCGCTCGTTGTAGGGACCATTTCGTGCAAATCTGTTTTGAACGAGTAGAGCTTTTTTTAATACATAGAATGATGGAAATGAGGAAAACGGATAGCTAGGGCGTAGGTAAGTAGTTTATTTATTTATTTAGGTACATATTCCAATATTTAATTTTTTTATTTTTTCGAATATGAGAAATGAGATGCGCGTCGTTCATAGGGACGGTTTCGTTCAAATCAGTTTTGAACGAGGAAAGCTTTTTTTACTGTGGAATGAAGGAATTGAGGAAAACGGCTAGCTGGTACTTAATCAACACATACCTACCTATTTATTCACCCTTATTGTAGCAGGCGTTTCGCTTGAACGACAAATGTCATTTTTAAAAATTTGTATTATGAATGGCGTTTTAGAGTCGTTGATCGTAATTTTTCGAGTCGTAACGCCATACTCTGAGTGGAACGTAAGTTTTCGTATGAGAAATGTCACTCATCTGTATTATAACTGTCGTTTTACTCGCCTTCTACGACTCTCAGAACGCTATTTTTTATCGAATACAAATTTTCAAACAACTCATTGTCGAAATTGGATAAAGATGAAAGTTTTACATGTTAGTATTGTGTAATTTGTAATTTTTATTATATTTGTTTTATTTAAGGGTGAAAATAAATAACCCAATACAGATGCAGTGTATCACTGAAACTTTTTTTTTTCTCAAAGCCTTTGAAAGATATTTCCATAAACATTTCAAGAAGGAAGTCGTCTGTTAGGGTAAAGTTTTTGGTATCTTCGTTGTGCTCTTCTTAAATTTCCATTGCACAACCCATAAACGAATAAAATGTCTGCGTTTTCTTCCCTCGTAAGTAAAGGCATTTCAAAAAGCGCTCTTATCAAACTTGATAATCTGATGAATGATTTTTAAGTTTTTCTATTCTTTTATACTACTTATTTAGTTAATTTACCCATTAAACAGTCATCCCCAAAATTTAACTTTCCCTGTTGACAGCAAATCAAATAGGCATAAGTACACTTTTTACCCTTTTTATAATAGACTAAGAGCCCGCAGCAATTTTTGGGTGTGATTGATAACAAAAAATAATTAGCATAATTAGATAGGCCTTTAGCAGTTATTTACAAATGTGAACGTCTTGCATACCCTGTGGGAGCAATAGTGCATAAGAGTGCATCAGATATGCAGTTCTTTCCAAAGTCTAAAAAATTGTGGTACAAAATTTGCCATAACTTCAAAATGAAGAGCTAAGTGATCTGATTGCAAATATCGAGGACATAAAAATAAAAACATTATAATGTACCTTTATATAAAAAAAGACTTGTTTGAATTCTTGGCATTGCAAATAAGAATTTTGAAACTGAACGACTACATTTTTTAGGCACGCGTCGCCGCTGGCCACGGCCAAGCCCCGTGGCCAACATTTGAGACGACTCTGTGGTAGCCGGAATATCGCCGAGGATATTGGAGCGATTCATCACAAATTGGACCGTCGCGACAGCTTGAACCACTGCTAGCGAAGCCCAGGAGGTCATTTGAATGAGATGCTATTCTATACTATACTATATTAAGAGTCAATTTTATATCTCACACCAGTTGCCGTTGTTGTTTTATTTAAATTTCTTTTCCTATTATTCTTCCTAGTCTTTTCTTTGAATGATTTAAAACCACACTCAAAATGGGGCTTGCAATTTTAAGATCAAACAGTATCAACTTACATCAGAATAGCTTCCATAGCCGACCCCTTCATGCACATAACTCATTTCTTTGGCAAAAGGTAGCAATTCAATAGTAAAGTTTAGCCTTTTTGCCAAAGATTTTAGCAATCGTCCTTCGAATCCGGAAATATTTTCCCAATCACCGATTGGCTTAGGATCACTGGTATTGCCGATGAAATTAAAAAATGGATGAATGATCCGGGCAGCCACTTTTATTGGACATCTGAAGAAATTATTCAATTTTCTCGGAAACAATAACATCAAATCCTTCAAACTCTGATCGAAGGAAAAATAAATTGCGGGTGTTATAACGCGACATCTATTTTCCAAAAATAGTATATAAGTGTACATGTATATTATTCCAACTGGGTGTTTGACGATGATGTTGACATTCAACACGCTAAGAAGGTAACAATCCATAAAAATGCCCTCCATGGTAGCCATCCAGTCTGAAGAATTTATTGTCAGAATTATTAAGAAATAAAATATACGGTCATTAAATGTTATCGGAATTTGACTTATTAGGACCCTGCAAGCAATTCAATATTAAAATAAATATATATTTTTTAATACTTTCAAGAAACCGTGTCTTACTTAAAAGCATCCAGGGAATCAACAATAAAAATGTAATAATCCCAGGTGTATTCGACAATATTTATCTGTACTGACATACTTTCCTTGATATTTCGCAGAAGGTAATCAAATATAGCTGAGTTCTTGTAAGCTGTTTGCACCGAAGAACTGCGCTCTGCCACAACAACTGTCGAAGTAAGAAGTCTAAGATGTTCCCGAATTAAAAATAAAGTGGCATCGCTCAGATCAGTGCTGACATACGAGTAGGTATTTGTCCAATTAAGTGACACGCCTGATGACGTTAGTAGAAGGAGAGTTACAGTAACAAATGTACAACTCATGTGAGCCATTGCTTTTAAACTGAAACATGAAATGCTTGAAATTTTAACCTTGTCCGGCTATGAGCTTAGACTAGAGTTAGAATTAAATTGAAGACATCAGGGACAGCGAGTACCCCTTGTGAATTAAGGTTTTCATTTAGATTTCATTCCTGAGATATCATACAGTAATTTGTAGATAGATGTGGAAGATACCTTAAAGTTGAGGGGTACTCATGTCGAATGTGAGTAAAAGTGCTTAAAATGTTTCTTATCGTTTTTACTTTTATTAAATTAAACTACGAGCTTCCGATTCAACAGATTCAATGGAATTTATAGGTATTGTTGAAACTGCACTCAGGAATGCAAAAAAAATAAAGCCCTGGCTTGGATGGTATACCTATGGAGTTTCTAAAATTTAGAATTTCAGAATTCATTTTCAAACTAACAGATGCTTTTTACTGTTTACTGGATTCCAACTAGGTTTCTGAATATTTGAATAAGGTCCAACTAAATCCTATTCATAAAAATGTGAATACGGCAATCACGCGAACTACAGACACAAAGGAATTTCAGTACTGAACTCATCAAGGGAGATCTTCACCAATATTCTTACTCATGGATCCAGGAAAATAGTCTTTCTTCTTCTTGTTCTTTTTTTTCTTCTTCTTCTTCTCTTTCTAAATAAAAATAAATAAATAAATCGAGTAAAGGATTATTTCCTTCATAAACCGAGTTTTATTTGCTTTCTTCGGGAAAACCCGGA
>OZ007556.1:47592621-47754957 GCA_963931855.1 Philhelius festivus | reverse complement strand
CAGACCAAAACGTGGCCCTTAACATATAGTATATTTCCTCATCAAAAAGTTATTTTCGAAAAAAGTGTCGCTTAGTACATTGTTACGGGAAGGTATCGACATAATACAATTATTAACATATCGTTAAATTTTGACAAGTATCGATGACAGTTTTAACAAAACTATAAAAAAAAATTTACTAAAAAGTGGTAATATCTTGAGAACGAGCAATGATATTGACTTTGCCATTATTTAATTTTATACATAATACAATTTCTAACAAATGGTCTATATTTGACATATATCTAGTTTTAGAGCGGATATTATTTTGTAAGTACCCTTCCATCAATAACCAAACCATATCTTTTATATTTGAATATTTCGTTTTTAAATTTTTTTCAATTAAAATGTTTGGAACCGAAATAATAAAGTAATTTCTATAATATAATATATAATTTTATAATTTTATTATCAACTTTGTTTTTAGAAGAATGTATGTACTGTACATACGTATATGAATAAGGTTGTTCAGTTATACCCAAGTCCCGCATATTCAAATTCCATTAATAGCTATGGTAAAATTGAAGGAAACGTCACAATATGTTTTATCTAAATATAAAATTTTCAAGACCACAAATGGGAAGTTATTAGTGTGGGTCGCACCCAGCCTCTTTTTTTTCCAAATCATCTTGTCCAATTTTAATTCAATATTGATTCTATTTAAAACCCACGCAAGTGATATTCTATATCAAATCAAATCTGAATTGAAACTCAGAAAAAATCTCTTAATATGTTTTTCTATCAATTTTAATTGGATCGACTAGAGAACGTGCTCTCAAAGCCTGACCATCAGAATAATCTTTAATTTAAATTCTCAATGACAACAAA
This sequence comes from Philhelius festivus, assembly GCA_963931855.1. NCBI lineage: Eukaryota > Metazoa > Arthropoda > Insecta > Diptera > Syrphidae > Philhelius > Philhelius festivus. Next base: position 47,754,090 of record OZ007556.1, on the reverse strand, counting down.
TGCCTGCAATTGAATCAATTAGACGCAATCAAATTCAATTTTATTCAAATTCATAAAACAAATTCAAGCGCACTACCGACGGCGAAACGGTTGAAATCTCTTCATAAATTCATCTTCAGCTATCACAATGCGTTTGAATATTTCCAAACTATAATAGTCCTCGTTTTCTAAAATAGTTTCCGATTTCCGAAATTAAAATTCACACGTTTCAAGGTCAATTCAGAGAGAGAGGCTGTTTCATATGATTTCTGATTGTTTTTTTTTTTTTGCAGAAAACTTTGAAATGAAAATCGATCCGACAAACTCAAAGACTAATAATCATATCGTGACCCCAATTTTAAAACGGAAATTCTATACGCCTGTTTGATGCCATATGCGCCAAAAACTCCTGCCACACTTTCTGAATTTTAGTCGTAGTCGGTCTCAGTTTTCGGCATCCCAGCATTATCATTTAGTTCAGTTCAATTTCACTTTGCTCCCATTATCTGAAAAATCAATAAATCTCTATCTCTGTATAGATACTCGTACATATATAATGTACATTTATCTATCTTTCAAACAGGCAGCCAACGATAAAGTACCAAAAAAAAACAGTAAAATAGGACGAACGAAAAATCAAGAGTGCCTTGTTCACAATTTTCCCTACGTGGGCCTTTGTGACATCTGTTTTAATGCTTTGCTTGGATGCTGTTGTTGGTGTCCCTTAATCATTTTTAGTTCCGTCGCCATCTTGGGCTACGACACAACTACAACACGAAAAACCAAAGGAAGAACTTATCGATTGTCTCCAACACCATTGCTTTCAACTTGCCATTAACCCCGGTAGCCATTACTTTTACTTTCAACAATTCCTTTAACAGAGTTCGGTCCGATTTTTTTGTTTGAGAAACGTTGGCGGCAGTACCGGCATACTTGAGGGGACAAGTTTGGAATTTCATTGACATAAATAAAATTCAGAATCTGCATCAACCGGAAGAAATAAATAAATAAGAGGAACATAAAATAAAGACATCTTTAATCATTTTTTTCGCAGCGCATATCTCAGAGTTACAACGCCACATAAAATGTTCGCGTAGAAATATTGACCAACGGCAATGGGTAAGCAAAGCACCCTGAAAATAAAAATAAAAAAAGATGTCTCCCCACATCTATCTCTCTCCCTCTCTGAAACACATTAAATGGTATGGCAGCTCAAACTAATAAAAAAAAGAACTCTGCGTCCTTGCAAGGAAACACAACCACCCACACACAAACGCCCACCAGCCTCATGTTCTGTTTTGTTGACATCACGGACAGAAACGCAGAAGAAGAAGAAAAACACCATAATAAACATCACTAAAGCCCGCCATTAAGGATAAAATTTCAATTAATTAAACTCACGCCATCGCGAGTGGCATTTTGTCAGCTGAGTGCAAACATCCTGTCGCTTTTGCGGGTACATCGTACGCAACCAAAAGCTGTGCTTAAGTCAAGACTTCGATGTGCGAAATTTAATTAATTTCATATCCGTTTTCGGACTTTATTCAATTATTATCGCAGGTTATTGTTGTTTTTTATTAATGTTCTTAAAAATTGTGCGAATTAATAAACAATGAAGTAAGTTTAAAGTTGAGAAGTGTACTCACTTTTTCTGTCAGTTTGAATTAGTACTTCGGTTTGATCTCAGTTAAAGTTGGTTGAGTTGAATTAAACGTCATTACCATTTTTAAATGCCTTAAGTCTGAAGCTATTGGTGAAGAACGAAAAATCTGTACTTTTTGAACCGTCTGACTATATGTCGACCGATAAGCATCTTGCCTTGTCAAGGATCCTTACAATTCAATTTTCTTTTTATAATTTGCACACACTCAAGGGTTTTATGACTACCCTTATAATGTTATGTTGTAACGCCGTACGTTTAGGAAAAGTGGAGAGAATTTAATAGGAGATGTCAATACATATTGGTTTTGAAAGCTTGAACATCACACTGAGGCTGGAAAATCGCCAAGGGCAAAGTATTCTAGCAGTCCGGATAAACGAAGAACCTCTATATTTAATAGTACGTCCGAAGTTAGCTTTAAGCGTAAGCTGATGTGCATTCATAGCTGGACGAGTATTACGGTGGAATTGTTTGAGGAGAGGAATGCAACTAGCTATTTCATTTGAGCATTGTTAGTAGAAAAAGCGATGAAAGACAGAAACAATTTCGGCGGCGTTCAAGAGAAACAAAAGTTTCCGTAAATGATATGTCTTATAATTTTATGGCTCTTTTGTCTATTCTGAATTCTATCTAACAGGTTAAAATGAGTAATCGGGGGCACCAGTCATATTTAGCACGGTTTTCAGCACTCTACTGTTGAGATCGGAATCTAGTAAGGTTACCATACGCTGCCGTCCCAGTCCCACATCCGAACAGCACGGTGGTGAGTATGAGTATGTAGTCAGAAAAACAATGAAGTAGATTAGAAGTTTCAGACAGAAAATCATTTATGAAGATAAGGAAGAGTGTCGGAGACAAGACGGAGCCTAGGGGTACACAAGGGGCCAAATTACCGCATCAGTGAACGAGTGAGTGAGTCCATCAGTGATCGAATGAAAACGTCAAATTAGAGTAATCGGTTGCTTGTTGACGTAAGCGGTAATGCCAAAGTCAGAAACAAATTCCCAAACCTAAATGCTTTAGAAATATCAACTGGAATTATTTTTGTTTCTGTAAAAGGATATAAGGATTGATTCCATTTTTGGGTGCGATATGTCATCATTTCACTAGTGGACCTTTTGCTACGAAAACCGTACTGTCGGTCATTTAAGAGCTTTCGTTCTTCGAGATATTTCTTAAGTTGATTCTTAATCAGTTTTTCCATGACCTTGGAAAATTGACCGGCTGTCACTGACTTCCATCTACTTGGAAAGATACCCAAAGTGTATGAAAGATAGAAAAGCTTAAGCAATGGTTTTGCCAGCGTAGAAGAACACCTCTTCAGAACTTAAGGGGATATAAAATGTTGACCAGCGGATTTATGTATATTTTAAGATCTTTGAGGAATCTAGCTACTGTACGGGTGCGAAATTTGTCCCATTGACGATCTCTGTTGCACTGTTCGGAAAAGTCGAATTAGCAGCAAACTCCATTGCATGCAAAATTGGCTTTTTTTTTGCCAACTGTATTATTATGAACGCGTGCGTTGGAACCGATGACTTGAAAGAGTATGTAACATTTTTTTACAGAAGACCAAAAATTTTTACTTCCTTTGTGATATTTTAGTATTTTTTGGCGTATATTTTGATCATGTAAGAACTTTGTTCTTCAAATATGAGCAGTACAGGTATTCCTCACTTGCCTGAACTTTTTTCGGTTTTCCTCAGAGGGGTTTGTTACAAAAGAAATAATTGAACATATTACTGTTAAGAGTCTGCTACTTCCATATCAATCTGGATTCGTATCTAACCATTCTTCTTCCACTGCTATGGTGTGGATAATACCAGACTCTAATATAATCAAAATAGGTAATTTAATAGTTTTATTGAATTCTCTAAGACCTTCGACAAAGTCAACCACGATGTTCCATTCCAAAAACCTTAAATTGGGTCTTCTGATTTGTCTGTTTCTCTTACTGAAAGCTTTAAACAAAAGGACTCAGCGTGTGGTTAATTGGTCACAGGCAAGTTTCTTTAGCACCGGTGTTCCACAGGGTTCTATCTTGGGCCCTATCCTTTTTTGTTTGTTTTTTTAAATATGACTTGCTGCTGTTTTGTGGTCAATGTGACCAGTTATAACATCAAGCGCAAGGGAGATCGAAAAGTAAACTCTCCTAGATTCAAGACTTTTTAAGTCAATCAAAACACATATAGCTTTATATGCAGATATAATGTAGATTTCGAAGCGAAAACCTCGTGACTCGTTTTTGAATCCTTTCTATTCTACTTGAAGCATTTTTATAGTATGGAGCCCAGACAACACCACAGTATTCTAAAACTCGTCGAACGAAGCTAACGAAAAGACACTTCAACGTGAAAGGACATTTAAAATCCTGAGAATTTCTCATTAAAAATCCGAGCATAGAGTTACCTTTGGATATAACGTAATCTACGTGCATTCTAAAATCTAATTTAACATCAAATATCACTCCTCAATTCCTTGTGGTTACAAACTCTCACAAGCTCATTGCTTGAAATTTTGTAACCATAAATAAAAGGAAAGGATAATCGTGAAAATGACATAACCCTACATTTATTCACATTTAAAGATATGTCATTCAAATAACACCATTCAAGCAATTTATATAAATCTTCGTTAAGTTGAAAGCATTTAGTTAAACATCTTATTGTTTTAAAAATTTAAGCATCATCTGCAAAGATTAAACAAGATGAATAAGAAATGTGTAGAGGCAAATCATTTATAAATAACAAGAACAGAAGCGGCCCAAGATGACTGCCTTGAGGAACACCTGAGTGGTTTAAAATGTTCACAGATTTTTTAGAGCCGATTTTTACATATTGAACACGGTTAGTCAGATATCTTTTCAACCAGTTTAGTAATTGACCATAAAATCCAAAAGACTCAAGCTTTTTAAGCAGTATTTTGTGATTTACTCTATCGAATGCCTTCGAAAAGTCTGTGAAAATTACATCTACCTGAGATCCTTTTTCAATAGCATTAACACAGAAATTTGTAAATAAAGTTAGATTAGTTGCTGATATTGATATGAACTTAAACCACGAATGGCTCCCCGTAATATCACTTAATGAGTCAACTGTTTCTGTTCTTAAGTCCGTTACCAGTCTTAATTTTACGGAAATGAATGACTTATCATTCAGGTGTCGAAAGAATTTATGCAACTTTAAGCAACCTTCAGGTGTCAAGTAGTTTTATACCAACTAAAACGCGATTTTGTTTGGTAAAAATGGTTCTTATGCCGATTATTTCTTTTTCGAAAGCAGTTTATCCTAAACCAGATTCCAGAACTGAAATTGAAATTGATTTGAAAAAAAAGTTTACATTACTGGACGATCAAAGTTTTCCTTTTCCTTTTTTTTTTTTTGGAAAATCTACAGCACAACTATCTTCTACCGTACTGGAATGGTTTAAGCAGAGTATTGGAGCTTGGAGATTTCAGCTGTTTTTCGAGGCCAATTTCGGATATCTCGAGGAATCCTGTTGATTTCAAAGCAGGAGTCTTGTCTTAAGTTCTGTCCACACTAAAGAAACATTTCAGAGACATTTGAAAACTTTCTGAAATATTTACTTTGGTCTGGACGCTACGCGAAATATTTTCGAAATGTAACTACGCTTCTCAAGCATTTATATAAGGAGAGGGGGTTCATGTTCCAAAAAGTAAAATCTCGCGAAAAGTATGCAGTAACGAGGATCTTATTTAATTAATAAAAATATTTGAAACAAAACAATTCTGCGGGATTCTTTCAATCAAAATTTAATAATAAAAAACACGAATATTTCTTTCATACAATTCACTCGCGCTCAAGGGTTTGTTGAGCCCCTTTAATATTAAATACAGCATGTGCGGAGGCGCGGAAAATTATGTAGAAGAAAACAAAAGATGTCGATGAGCATTGGTTTTGAAAAATTGCAATTTGAAATGGCAAGAGAAAATCGTGCCTGTCCCATTCTCTGTATAAAACGGTACGTCCAAAATTAAGCCTGAGGGTGAAGTGATGAGACTTTCTAGAAGTGAAACGCCTAGCACGGGTGAACTGATTGAGGGGAGGAAAATCAACTGGCTACTTCGACAGGGCAATGCTTGTGAAAAAACGATAAAACAAGGAAATACAGGAAACATTCCGTAATGGTGTTCAAGAGATGGGAATGAAACAGATCAGATAGATCTGTTTCCTATCAGTTTACAATCTCTGTTTTGAATTACTCGTATGTTCAATAAGTTGAGAGAATTAAAGTGTTGCATCTGCCCAAAGATTTAAGTTATACTCGAGTTTTGGCCATAAAAATGCCTTATAAATAGTTGCCAGATCAGAGGGAATGAAAACTTTCTTACATCGATATAGAAATTCAAGTATCTAGCAGCATTTTTGGTGGTCTTGAGAATGTGTCAATTCCAACGAAGATCTTTGATGACACACATGCAGAATACTGAGACCTCTTCGGCTTTATCGACACAAGGGCCATTTAAGCACAATGACACAATTGATACGTTTTGCTTCAACGGTATCAGGCAGCATTGAGTTTTCGAAGCATAAAACTCTACACGATTTTTTATAAACTATTTAACAATTATTGCTGTTAAGATTGGAGTTTAATGAGCTTATTGTACAATACCGTTTAAGATCCACTTCCGAAGGAGATGGACGTGAATTTGAGAATGAGTATGAGAAGCTTGGACTACATGGATAGGACACGAGAAATTTGCTGATATTATAAGCGACATAGAAATAAGACACGGCATTTCTCCGCTTTAGCTGAGCTGCCATCCCTGGAGATAAAAATATCTGAGACAACCACCAACAGTCTCAGAACATCGTGCCACACATCTTTCCTATCCTTCTTTCTCTTCATCAACTTCACGCCCGCGTTGTGTTGAAACATTTAAAGGGTAATCATAATCCCTTGAGCGCGGGTAGATTATAAAAAAAAATGGTCTGTAGTGCCGAGTGGAGAGATTACCGTCATGGTGAAAAGTAAAAAAAAAAGTCGTAGTCGTGGGCTTTTTGTCCAGCAATATCTGGTATTGTAGTGGGTTCATTTAAAAGCTGAGTAAGGTGATGCATCTTAGCAAACATATCAACATATCTTCCTTCGAGAGTTGTCTGTCCTGAATAGTAGTGGTGGAAACCCGTATTGTGTACATTGATGTTGCCAGCAATAAGGACTTCAGTGTGAGAGTACAGGGAAACAATTCGAGAAATGAAATCAGACAGCGTATCAAAGTTATTGGAAGTTGAATTGATGTAAAGATTTGGACTCCTATGAATTAAACAGTAATGAATGCTGTGCTTACGGGCAGTAAATTTGAGCCCCATGAAATTAAAGTTTGTATTAGAACAATGTCCGTTATCGAGGAAAACTCTGGCAAGCAACACCAATTCTATGATAAATTATAAGGCCGTGATGGCAAAGATCAGTATTCGCACCAACCTGTGTGGGTTCCCACAGTCCTATTGCCGAAAGCAAGAGCAGGAAAAATATGGTAGAAATACCTTCTTCTAGTAATAGGGAGAGCTGTGAAGCATGGCCCTTCTAGAACTACTTCTGAGAGTAAACCTCCCCGCACTTCTTTGCCTCATTTCATTGGTGGTATGACTGTGAAGCATAGTCCCTCCACCTCTAATAACACTACAAATCCTAAAGAAGGCCCTATGGGAAGCGAGCGTAATCTTAACCCTTCTAAGACCTTCTAAGAGGACAAGCGCAATGCTAAGAGGTTTCGCAATGTGTTTGGTGAACAACCTGGCGCCAGATGAAACTTTCAGCATGACGCAAAAATTAAGTGGGCTAAAAGCTTTTTAGCTAACAATAGCGTGCAGGCCAGCGGGGACTCTACGTCAAAGTGTCAAAGGTCTATGGAGGGCACAATTTCAGTACCCAAATGCCCCAAAGTGCACAACTTCAGAGGGAATAAGATCTTTATTGATGTTGTTAGAGATAAAATCGTGGTCGCGATCATTTACGGGAACGACGTCGATGGCACGAACTCTGTGGAAAATTGGCAGGTGGTCAAAGGGAAGCTCCAGTTGAGCTTTATGAGTATTATGATGGAAAACCCAAGACCACCTCCAATCACAAATGATGGTTGTTGGCATCAAGAAGATGTCAAGCTCATAGTTTGTGACGATCAGATATCGTGTGATCTTCTATCGTTGGCCGTTAGCCGGTTAGGGGAAGTCTGGCCTGGTGCTACACTGAAAATAAATTCCTAGGTAATATTGACAAAAACATTTTGTTGACCTTCAACAAAACAATTTTATCGTTTTGATAAAATTTTTGTCAATACAAAAGAATGATTTTGTTGATTTCACAAAATTTATATAATCCAGTATGATTTTTTGTCAGTTTAACAAAATATGCACTACAAATAATTATTGTCAGTTTAACAAACCAAGTTTTGTTAATACTCGTATAACAAACAGAAAACAGAAATTTTTGTCACATCGACAGACTTTTTTGTGATGTTAACAAAATGTTTGTGGTATCTACAAAAAATCTGTTTTGTAAATGTTTGTCAATATCACAAAGTTTTTGTTAATTTTTTTTTGTCAATTTAACAAAAAATGAAAACATTTTTGTTAAAATGACAAATAGATAAAACTATTTTGTAAGGAAACCAAAAAATTTCTTTTGTGTATGATATAGTTCACACTTGGTTTTTGTTAAAAAATCGATGTAAGATTAACTGAACTTAACAAAAATTGCGTATTGTCCATACGCCCTCACAGATGGTTGCATGTGAGATCGTAGGGACGAAACGCCAATTTTTGTGGACTTAAATTCCAAAGAAAAAACTATTTTGACAAAATTAATTTTGTTTTTTGTGGATTCAACAAAAGAAATTTGTAAAATTGACAAAATATTTTGTTGAATTGACAAAATATTTTGTTCATTTAACAAAATATAACAAGAAATTTTTGTTAATTTAACAAAATATTTTGTTAATGTAACAAAACAATTTTGTTAATGTAACAAAACAATTTTGTTAATTTAACAAAACAATTTTGTTAATTTAACAAAAAAGTTTTGTTAATCCGATAATAATAAAAAAACAATAAGACTAAAAAAAAAATTGTTAATACAACAAAAGATTTGTTAATATGACAAATTAATTTTGTAAATTCTACGAAATTTTGTCATATTGACAAAATATTTTTGTTATTGCAACAAATATATCTGTTAGCATAACAAAATAATTTTGTGGATACAACAAAATATTTTTTGTTACCTCAAAAAATTTCTATAATTTTTGTCAATTTGATAAAACTTTTTGTTGGACATATATTGACAAAATTTTTGTCAAATCAACCTAGATTTTTATCATATATACCTAGATTTTATTTTCAGTGTAGGCTCGAAGTAGTTGCTAAGGAGAAAATCCCGTGCAGACCAAGAGCTCGCGCCATGGTTACAGCCGAACTCTCCAGCCTGGATGTAATACTCCAGATGATCCAGCTATCGAATCCATCCCTTCCTACTCACAACTGGAAAGTTTCGAAACTACCCTATAGAGGTGCAGTTATTGTAATCAATAAGGAGTCCCTTAATCTTTTGGCGCAGACTAAAGGTTTTATTATGTTTGGGCTTGAGACCATCCCACTGAAGGTGTATAAAAAGGACGCGGATGTTACTGGTGTATCCACTTCCTCTAATAACGAAGTCGAAGCTGCTGCTGTAGACCCTGCCCTAGCACTAAGACGCAAACTCCACTTGGGAGACTTCTACTATAACGATCCTAGTGATCTAAGAAATTCCGACATTCACTGTCTCAAACGCTTTATTGTTAGCTTCAAACGGTTTAACGAGTAAGGGTGATTTTTAAAATCCTGTGGTATCACAACGGACCAAATATTGGTCTAAGTGTGTTGGCTTCTCCGGTCAGCAGCGACTTTAACCTAGCCTAACCTTATGTCAATTGAGACCTCCTATTAAATGCTGGCCTTTCTCTTTGAACCTCGCAATCTGTTAATCATTTTAAGGTTAGTCTTTATCCCTTTACATTCAGGAAATGGAACAAAACTTGTATTGTTGAAGGAATGGAACATGAAAGGCCATTGGAAATTGTAAAGAACCATGATTACCAATTATGGTACAGTTTTGGATTTAAAAATATTGGACCACTGTTTCCCAACCACCCACCATAAGACTCCAATTCATTGTAAATAACTTAGCATCCTTAAATCAAATTTATTGCTCCAATTAATATCATGTACTAGTTTTTTCCCCTAGTTTTTATTTATGGCCAATTGAACGGTAACTCACGACAACAACCAAAATCATATTCCTTCCAACATTCCGAACAGTCTAAAAAATTCTATTCATTATTATCAATTTTTTGCCGCTATCCTCAATTGCAACTGACGTCACGGGATTGAATTGCACCCCCGGCAAGGATCTGCCAAGTACAATACATGAATGGAAAACAAGTAGTACACTTTTAGTTTTCTATGTCACAATCACACATGGAATGCTAAAACAATTTTTTTTTTTGGGTCAGTGATTTTAGCGATTAGGCCAATAACTGACACTGACATTCTCGATTTTTGTTTTATGTAGGTAGTTTGGTTTGGTTTAGGTTTCATGTTCAGAAAGTGTTCATGCAGAAATAAAAGGATGTTCACTATGTTCAGTATTCACTATGGCAATATGTCATAGCAATTGACACCCAACATAAACGGAAGTGCTGTTTTATGTCTTTGTGTTTGTGTCGGCCTTGAGATAGTTTCTTTGTCATTGTTTAGCAATTCACACACGCATTCATTTGGTTGACTTTTATTGTTTTGGATTACAAATGGGAATTTAATTGTTCCCTGGGGTGGGCAAAAGTGTTAGTGAATGCTCATTCTCTCTTGAGTTGGATTTTGTAAGCATTAAGCATTATAAATGATGTGAGAGGCGACGGATTGTTTTTTTTTACACTTTGTTCTTTCAAAAGTGCAAAAAGTGTTTTCTAAGGTCATTGTGTAAAGCTTTAGATGTTTCTTTTTTTTTTAATATGATGTACCTACGTGTTTAATGCATGATGAACTGTATTTGCAGTGCAAGACTGTCCTTGCTTTGTTGTTTTGGCGCCGCAGGTACTGAGTCTTGCATGGGAGTTTCTCTTTTTCAATGTTCTTCGTTCTCACGAGGAAATGGATCCTTGACAGTATTTTACAGGCGACATATTGTTGTGATTTAAGAAGTGCAAGGGCATGTTGAGAATTTCTGAAAAAATCGAAGTTAATATATTTTTTTTTTTCAAAACATGCATATAGTACATAGTATTATGGACCGAACTTCAGAACTTGCTATATATAAGGTTATAAAAACAAAGAAAAAACATATCACTATCTGACATATATGAGACGTTCCTATATTTTAAGAGCCAAACATCGACTCTGACAGACAATTTTGAAGCTTGACTAACAAACGAAAAAAAAAAAAAAAACAATTGAGAAACGCACAGAAAAAGGAATTCAAAGTTGAACGGCTAGCATACCTTGGGTTGAACACTCTATGGATATGAGCTGAATGAAAAGCTGTTTAACTATTCAATTTACCAAATATTGAAGCCCACTGTCAGTAACCTCAGTATTGCACTATCTTCATAGAGGCAACCAAAACCACTGAAGCTACTATCCAGCTCAGGAAAAGAACCCATGTTATGATGATGAATTCGTTCAACTTAAAAAACTGACAGAAGATACACATACGAATATGCTGCATGAGTAGGTAGAAGAGACGGGTAGAAATAAAATGGCATACGAAGCCTCTCAGCTCGGGGAGATCGAAGAATCTCGAGAGACAAAATCCGGAAATTCTAACCTAGTAACCTGGGGTTTTGGGGTAAATCTTACCACAACAAATTTCAGCAACCCATTCTTCTCTTTTTTTCCACTAACCCCTCCGTTTCTATTTTGGATCCAAAATGCTGCGATATAGTATAGAGTATAGTGCAAATCTGAGCCATAAGCCAGAGGCCTTCTCTTAGCATCTCGGAAAAACAACTAAAGCCGAAGTTCAATTAAGATGTGTCAACTAGCCATCGACATGCGACAAAAGGTTTATTGTCCAACATATTTGACAGATGGTCCATATAATAATCGATATGAATCTGCGTGACAAAGAGTCTGTTGACTGTTCCAACAAGTGACCTACATGACAATATCGGTAAGTGTTTATATACGGCCGAGAAAACAACCCAACGAAAAAGTCCAAGAGCCGAATTTAAATTTAGCATAGCTTAATGCCCACACTAGAGTGTCTTGAAACACGTGAGACTCCACCTTGTGACGTGTTTCTCTATGCCTCAAAATCCTGCGAAAATGTCTACAGGCTTAGAGTAAGTAAGCACCACCCAGAGGGAATTATAATGGAAGAAGGCAATTCACTTCCAAAAAATGAAAAATCGGTTCAACTACTCTGTGTAGAAGAAGTAGACTCAGCTATTAAAAATATTAAGACCAATAAGGCTTCGGGCTTACGTTCCCAGCTCTTCAAATATTAAGATTATGTTTTGGTAAGGTATATGGATCAAATCATCAACCAAGTATGGATGAAGAAACCCATGTCTGATAACTTGACTACTAGCTTAATATTCTCTATCTATATAAAAAGGTGATCGAGTCATATTTCTTCTAAGCGTGGCATATGAGATAATTCTATAAAGTATTTATCTATACTATTATATAAAAGCGAAACCATTATAAAGTTTGGGTTGAAAGATCTCAGAAAGTAGTCAACCGATGTATTTAAAATAAATTTTATTATTTTTTATATTATTATAAGAGTGTTTCTGACTATAATTTTGTTTCATTAATTATTTGTCAAACTTAAATCATATAATAAAACGGCAAACATGTTTTTTGTGGTACACTTTTCTCCAAAAGTATTTAACCGATTTCGATAAATTTTATATGGTTGGAAAGCCACAGTTACGGAGATGTGCAGAATATAATTGAGACACGCATTTACACACTGTGGGTCATTTTTGTTTTTGCACTGTCGAACACTTTGCATATTACATAAAATAAAATTTAATTTAATAAATTTGCTTGAAAACACTGCCAATAATATAAATAATAAATTGGCACTCGAATTTCGAGAGCTGGGTCGACTAGTATTATTAATTTTACATTTTTTTCCATTTTGTTTGCATTAGTTGACTTATACAACCACTTATATCTTAAAGCCTATATAATAATCGACAAAGATCAGCATTGCTTCATAAAGTCAATATTGTTGCGCAAATTTTAAGCCCAAAATCACTTCTTAGTTACACTACAAACTGAGAAATAAATAAAAACAAATTATAAAATTATAAACTTTTTGAATTTAGGAATTAGATTTCATCACAATCGCGAGGTCGCTGCCTTGTTTTATGTCATTCATTATCATTCCAACATTTTTAATTTTCTTTTCTTCCAATGCTCTCTCTCTCTTAATATTTGTTCCATTCAATAGTTTCGTTTTTTCTCTTACCTACCTACCTTCGTATTCAATTTTTCTGTATTGTATTGTATAGTTCATCTAACTAACCTACACATTAGGGTGATTCAAAAAAACGCTTTTTTCGAATTTGAGGGAGTGCACCCCAAAATATCAAAGCTTAACTCGAAAAAAAAATTTCCTCAAAATTTTATCAAAATCGGACGTGTTTTGGATAGTGCTACCAGCGGTTTTTCATTTTTTTTGCTTGAAAATCGGATTTCTTCCTTAATCTTCAAAATTGAATAACTTTTCGAGTTTTAAAGATATAGGGGTGAAATTTTCAGAAAATGTTTGTCCAATCATCTAGTTAATGAGTATTGAGTCGGAAAATTAATTCTTGGAATACATTTTGTACAATTTCTTATGGTAACATCAAAGAAATGAGGGCTTAGAAAAAATAAGCGCCAAAAATCTTGAACATAATTTTACGTTAAGATTATCACTTATAACTCCAAAAACATATTTCTTTAGTCAAAATCTTAAACGCGGGCCAATTTGTTCCAAAATACAAAAAAAAAAACACAAACCAAAAAAAACTATCTTTTTCGTAGTATAGAAATAAGCTTTATTTTAGTAACTGTAAAACGTATACCTACAGTTTTTAACATTTTATTGATTAAATACTTAAATATTTTCAATGGCATCAATAATTGTTTTTTTATTTGCGTTCGCAATATTCTTTCGATGTTTTTTGACTTCAAGGATTATTGTTTGCTTCTTCTCTTTCCGCAACTTCATTAACAACTTTTTAATTTTTCACGATATTATTACAAGTCAATAGTGATCATTCTACAGCCATTTGGAGGTTCAATTTCGAAAAGGTTCCCTTTTCAAATCATGAAATTGAAAAAACCTCAGAATTTTTTCGATCACAAAGCCTTGGAATTCTATTTTTTTCAGAATCATTACCTTATTCAATTTCTGCCTTCATTTTTCTTTCATGCTTTTTAACTTGACAACTATTAATCATCAAAATTTTTAACATTTTAGATTTTGTGTTTATTTTAAGATTTGTATCGAATAAGCGCAATCATTTCCTCTAATAAATACCATAAATACTTAGAAATTTTTTCCCATCGCATTCTGATATCTCAAAATTTATCGTATTATAAGGGTAAAGGTTTTTTAAGAATTCCAAATCGATTTTCAGAGCACATACTGAAAAGGGGGCTTCATACCACCTGAATATCTAAATGGACACACTGAAAAGTCCGATTCTATTTATAGCCTATTTCTCTCTTACAGTCATATTAAAATTATTGAATCTTGAAACATGTAAATTTTTAGTTCATAAAAAGCTTTTGACTTTTATCTCGAGCGATCAAATGCTCCAGGGAATTCGGAACACTAAATAAATTATACTGCCTTAAAAACAAATTATTTTATTCTCCTTTATGATCTTTTCATACGAATTGAAATCGTTAAGTGTATAAACAAAAGTGTATATTTGAACGAATATTTAAACTACTCGTATCTTACTACATTTCTCTCACTCTTATTCCAAAAAAGTAACGATTTTCAAAGATAAGACATACAGTTAGATTTATAATTAATTTTATATTTTTTTTTTACTTAAAAGTTAAGTACGATAGAAAAATATTTAAAAGAAAGATTAAAAAGTAAGGAACGAACGAAAGAGAAACAACACATAAAATGGAGATGTGGATTGTGTTCTTTATTTCGATTATAATTATTTAAAAAATAAAATGTGAAGTAACTTACTTTAAAATAAAATTTTATTTACGCACACAAATTCTTTTGACAAATGTTTGTGAAATAAAAGTTTTGAATAACACTGGCAGATTGTTGAATGCTCTGATAATATTTAATTAGATTCCAGTTGAATATTCTTATGGGTAGGTTATCACTAAAACTGTTAGAAGGCTCTGCTTTCTACATGGAGTTTCGGCAAAAAAATTATAATTTGAAAAACTATGCATTAGGAAGTATAACGTTTTAACGGTATAGTAATGCAATTCTTAATATTAAAGCGCTTATAATCATTTTGTTGAATTATTTTAAAAATGTATTCGAAAGTTGAATTTTGGTAAATAATGTGATATAGTTACAACGTAATATTAACTAAATTGTAGAGTACTGCAGTTATTTCTAAATATTATAATTATTAAATATGAAAAATTGGTATTTTGTTAATAGATTAATTATTATAATTATAAATTGTTGAAATGAAGACTAAGAGTTTTGATAAACCTTTGAATAGTGGTTAATTCTACACTACAAAAAGTAATTTTTTTTTTGGTTTGTTTTTTTTTTTTTTGTATTTTGGAACAAATTGGCCCGCGTTTAAGATTTTGACTAAAGAAATATGTTTTTGGAGTTATAAGTGATAATCTTAACGTAAAATTATGTTCAAGATTTTTGGCGCTTATTTTTTCTAAGCCCTCATTTCTTTGATGTTACCATAAGAAATTGTACAAAATGTATTCCAAGAATTAATTTTCCGACTCAATACTCATTAACTAGATGATTGGACAAACATTTTCTGAAAATTTCACCCCTATATCTTTAAAACTCGAAAAGTTATTCAATTTTGAAGATTAAGGAAGAAATCCGATTTTCAAGCAAAAAAAATGAAAAACCGCTGGTAGCACTATCCAAAACACGTCCGATTTTGATAAAATTTTGAGAAATTTTTTTTTCGAGTTAAGCTTTGATATTTTGGGGTGCACTCCCTCAATTTCGAAAAAAAGCGTTTTTTTGAATCACCCTACTACACATACACACAAATTGTTTTTTATTTCTCTATTTCTATCGTCACATCGCTGAGCAATGTGGACTCTTTTTGTTTTAAGTTACTTGAATACACTCAATAGCATTTTGAGTGACAAAAATGGACATTCAATTGACTACAGTGGCGTGCACATGAAATGCCGATTTATCCAAAGAAAAATTAGATCTTACTTAATTTTTCCTATTCGAGGAAGTGAATAGATTATAATTCTTCCAATTTAAAAATAAAAAAAGTTCCATTATAATATCTTGAATTACCAATTTTTTATCAATTCCTCGAACAATAAAACTGAAATTAAGTTAATATTTTCTTTACAAATAATTCAAAGAAGGTACTTACAATGACGTCAGTAAGAAGAGCACAAAAATGTGGGTAGGTTAAGTCAGTTGCACTGCACTGAACTTAAGCAGGTGAATAAAAAAATGTGTCAATGTATATTTACACACGCAGTAGGAGAATATGCTCTTATTCCCCGGATACTAATGATACCAACAGATCTCCCTTTTCAATTTATCCGTGTGCAATTTCCCATTAAACCGTGCTTTTGCATGACAATTAACAAGGCTCAGGGTCAATCGTTTAAATTTATTGGATCCGACCGCAGGGAAAATGTCTTCTCTCATGGTCTTTCCAGGGTAGGCTCAAAAAGCAACCAATACGTATTCTTCCACGCAGTAATTTAACTGAAAATATTGTATATCCGAAGGCTAGTATTAACCTGTTCTACAACACTATAATCGGTGAAGTGCCATTGTGCCTTCCAGGCCGGCGGATTGAACTAGATAAAATCTTCCCATTGAAGCAAATCATGGAAAATATCTACCCACGAATTTCAAGTCTAGACTCTTTCATTTTCTTCCAATCTCTTTTTGGAGCAAATAATGGTGTGCAAGACAGGCATACCTGTACGACGGGCGGCGATCAGCCGGTCCCAAAGTTCTGTAACAGAATCGTTCACGTGACTGAAGGACTGACTAAGTACAGGCTGTCAATCAATAAACAAGAAAATTTCCAGTAAAAAATCATAAGTCCAATACAAAAATGTGTCCAAAACTCCTCACGCATAAGACAAAGTGCACGCTCAATAAGACTGTTAAAATATCAGTACTTCTGTATGGAACCGAGTGTTGGCCGGTAAGCTGAAAGAAAATGCTGATAATTGAGTCCTGGGTATGAATATGTCGAATGAAGGAGAAGACAAAACCGCGAACTCTATAAGATGTAGCAAGATCTGGAGGAAGAAGAGAAAATGAAAGCTAAATCCATTCATTCAACTACTTCGAGCATTAAGACTACAATACTCCAGCTTAGAGAGTCTTCGAATCTTAGTCCCAAGGTTGGAGACTGTAAGAAAAACCGAACGTTTGGTTCAATGGGCGACCCTTCGCGGATGTCAGAAATCTTATTACAGATGACTGCAAGATGACAGCATGCCCCAGATCATAGAAGATGGAAATCTGATGTGTATCTGGCAGGAATGTTTAATAGTTTGAGAGTGGGTTAAGTAAGTAAATAAGTCGTTACGTACGATTCCATGTGATACTTAAGTTAACTATTGAATTAATTTGATGAGAAATATGTATATTTTCAAGGAAATCCCTAATCGTAGGAAAGGAAACACTTTAACATTACATCCATTGCTTCATAGTCATCATATCCAAAAGGATTCAATGTTCGTAATTTGTACGTACAATTTAGGTAAAATTTTTTTGATTTCTCATAAATAAAGAAAAAAGACCAAGTTGTAAGCATCACGTCTTAAATAATTCATACCACTTCTCTCACACTGGCAAGTTAATGTTTCTAAATGAAAAAATAAAAAAAAAAATATCATCACATCTAAAACCTACATTAAACCTCCACCTATCATTTAATCTAAGACTGCATATGCGTCTGTTTAAATAATTTAAGTGTGACACATTTTCGTAAGCCTTGTTCGCCCATTTAAATTCAAAAAAATATATCACAAGCTTTAGTGGATATTTATACATTTTATGCAACAACAGCTGAGAACAAAGTCCTCCAAGATTAAAACCATACACTTTTATATCACAATCTAATGGATATAAACCTATTTAATATTCAGAAGCACTTTTTTATGTTGACACCAGGTGGCAGCTTTTTATATAACAAAAAGTGTTATTCGACACGAAATTTCTTCAAAATAATATCCCACGCAACAGTTTCACGTCTGTCGGTGGCGTCAATGCTCGCAATATAGGGACAATATTTTTGAATGGTTTTATTGCTCATTTCAGGTTATTCGAGAAATTTAGTAAGGGGCTATCAACCGAAAAAGGTTTGAGTTAAAAATAAATTTAAATATTTTTTATTTACCGAAAAAAAAAAATAAATACATTTTTCAAATAAAAATTTGCATTTTTGTGTCAACTTGGCGTATTTATTAAACTCAATATTTTGAGGTTTCAAGTGTGCAGAAAATGAAACGCGAAGAAATCGATTAGATAAGCCAAACGAAAAAAATATTACTTTAAAGTCTAATTGGAGTTTCAACATTTGAAAAGAAACAAATTTTGTCTTAATATTATCGGAGAACGGACTATTGCACAGTATAGTTGCGGTTATAGGCAGAACTGGTTTTAAGTCAAACGAAGCTGAACCACTCAATGGATTTTAATGAAATTTAAATATTACAGTAGAAGGCATTTAAAATTATCAAATCGCTTGCGTTCTTTGAAAATAATCTTTGTTCTCAACATTCTAGTTGGCACATACAGGAGCGGTCAAAATAATAGTAGTGTAAATAAAATAACTGGAATTTTCATGTTTTTGTGGAGAAATATTCTGTGGTCAGGCAAGTCCAAGATTGTTTTATATGGTGGAGTGGGATATAGTTAATATGTAAGAAGGCCTCCAAACACAGAATATAGTCCACGCTGCACAGCCAAGACAATAAAACATGGAGGATCCAACATAACGGTTTGGGCTTTTCGTTCCATGGTGTTGGTCCCATGTACCGGATTGAAGGTATTATGGATCAGAATCTGTATGTGAAGATCATGGAGTAAGTTATGTTCGCATATGCTGAAGATGAATTTCCACTAGAATTGGTCTTTCATCAAGACAACTACCCCAAGCAATCAAGTAAACTTGCGAAGCAGTGGTTCCAAGAAAAGAGGGTTAATGTGATTGGATTGGCCTGCGCAGTCCCTACACCTCAACCCTATAGAAAATCTTTGGTGCGATATCAAGAAATGTGTTGCTAGTTGTAAGCCAACTACTAACACAGGCCTTTGGGAAGCTATACAGCAGTCTTGGAATTCCATATCTATAGAAAGATGTGAAAATATTATTCATTCGATGCAACGTCGATCTACTGCTGTTATTTCCAAGAAAGGACATGCAACTAAATATTAATTTAAGGTTCAAACACTCGACTATCACTCATGGTAAAAATTTTCAACTAACTTTCCTTTTTGTAATATTTAAAGGTTGATTTTGAATGCTCTACTATTTTTTTGACCCTGTTTTTCCATATGTTTTGGATAGATTTGAAATTACCAATTAATTCATTGAATTTGAAAACTATTTTATCTGAAATTAAAAGCCTAAAAAACATTAATTTGAAAATCAGATGATTATTTATTTCTTTAAAATTAGTAGATTAATTTATTTTAATTTTTGTTGTGTCAAAAGGTTCACTACTATTATTTTGACCGCAGCTGTATATATGGATCAACGAAAGTAGAAACGTACTTATCGTATAAAAGCTAATTAAAGGGTTTTTCAACAGGGACGCTACAAAAGTAGAGCGACAGAGACAGCAAACGACGCCATATTTCTTGCCGCTCTTTTGACATTTCTCTTCAGTAAGGTTTTCCATTTCATGATGGAAAGATATACGAGCCAACAACGAGTCGAAATTATTAAAATTTATGACCGAAATTCGGAGTCTGTGGCCTCAATTTATGGTCGTCATAATCGTCCTAGCAGATCAACAATTGAGCGTCAAGTGGAAAAATTTAAATCCACAGGCACAGTACAAAATGTTCCCGTGCCAGTGAGACAAAGAAGTGCCCGTAGTGTCGAGAATATTGCTGCCACTGAAGCTTCAGTTGCAGAAAGCCCAAATGTGTCTCTCACACGTCGTTCTCAAGCGTTTGGCATCTCTGTGCCCATGGTGGCCATGCAAAAGAAATCGAGTTCCGTACATAATGGCATCGAACGTACTTTCACAGGAATAAAGAGTTTTATGGATATCCAAAACCGTTTTTGTTTTATTTAAAAAAACTTTTGTAGCGCTCTTATTGAAAAACCCGATATATCCGTTACAAGCATTACATCATGAAGTTTTTTCTTAATTCTAGAGAATTAATCCCGATCAATTGACACCTAGTTTCATACTTCGGAATAAAATTCCAACGCATTTTACGAAACACATTTTTGGTAAACCGCCTCTGCTCTTACTCAATTCTATCCAAATGAATTCTATAGCAAGGATTCCAAATTACATCGGAATATTCAATTGTTGATCTTATCAGTGAGTAAGACAAATATGGATCTATAAAATCGTTACTATTTCTTTTAATTAATCCAACTAAGCTGTTTCCTTTTGCAACGATATAATCAATATTTTTTTGGAGAAAATGTACTTTTAAAAACAATTCCTAAATCTTTAATATTATTAACTCTAATCCAAGGATTAGCATTAATTTTATATCGAAAATAAGGAACAAATACTAGTTTTGAAAATCTAATAATCTTGCTGATATTAAGCTTT
Source organism: Philhelius festivus (assembly GCA_963931855.1). Classification (NCBI taxonomy): domain Eukaryota; kingdom Metazoa; phylum Arthropoda; class Insecta; order Diptera; family Syrphidae; genus Philhelius; species Philhelius festivus. The sequence continues at coordinate 47,733,468 of OZ007556.1, read as the reverse complement.
AGGCTATTAAAATTACAGAAATTTGAAATACGATCTAAATCGAATTGAATTCTTACAGTCATCAAAATATTTAATTTAAACAAATATTTTTAAATCATTCGTGTAAAGCAAATAATTACAAATTTCTATTACTTCCAACATATCATTAATATAAAATAAAGAAAGTAAAGGGCCAAGATGACTTCCTTGTGGAACCCCATTTAATACACCTTGGAACTTTGGAATCAATCAGTACAAATATGAATGAATCCATTTAAGCATTTCAGAACGAAAATCAATAAAGTATATATATATATATAATATATAAGTTTTTTAAATAAATTATTGTGATCAACCCAATCAAATGCCTTGCTAAAATCAGTATAAATCACATCAACATGATATCCATCTTCAATTGCACTTACGACATATGACAAGAAAACAACTTAATTTGTCACAGAAGACCGTCCTGATACGAAACCATGTTGTGACTCCCACAAACATTCTTTAGTTCAGAACTCGATTTTATTTCTAACCAACCTTTCAAAAAGCTTGGGGATAATGGGGAGTTTACAAATTCTTGAATATGGGAACAAGAAATGTTTCATTCTACTCAGGAAAAAATAAACCCTCAGATAGTGATCTGTTAAATAATTTTACAAGAGGCCAACAAAGAGAATCACAGCATTTTTTACTTGCGACTTATAGGTACTATAAGGCAAGTTATGCATTCGCAAAAAAAATCGAACTCGAGATTTTGATCAATGTTGACATTACGATGATAGCGAAGACGAATAAAGTGGGTCCAGCAATTCTGTCGGTCTGTCTGTATGCCTGTACCTCGATCTAGAGCCTAAGCCACTGCACCTTTTTTCTTCAAACTCGGTACTTAAGGGTCTTCGATGATTCCGTAGAGGGGGAATTGAAATTGTTTTTAAGCTCTAAGACCAACGATACCCCCATACACCCGTAACGCATAATCAAAGGGCACGGTAGTGCCCAACCAAGTTCTGGCACTACACCCTTTTTACAGGAACAAACTCAGGCGACTTTTGACCCCTCCCTATCTTCAGTACCAATGAAGTCAGAAACTTGAAATTCCGAATATTTGCTAAGCTAGTCAATCACAGGCGCCTCACCAAATTTCAGTTTTCTATTATAAGCGGTTCCTGAGATATAAGGCCTCAAAAATCACAAAAACCGTAACTGACTGACTGACAGATCATCAAAATTATGGAGCACTTCCCGACATCGTAGAATCTTGTAATTTTGCACAAAGGTAGGTCTTGTCATGCAAGTAGAGGAAAAAATCGAAAATTTGAGATTTTCCATTCAGGGGGCGTGGTATCCGCCCACTTCCTCAGAACTGATGTAAATTATACATGGCGCACTTCCGATTGCAGTAGAACAATGAAATTTGGTAGAACCCTAGGGCTCAAATTGCATATAAAGGACCAAAAATAAAAATTGGGGTTCTCAATTCGGGGGGCGTGGTATCCACCCACTTTCTGAGAAAATGTTAAATTTATATGGAGCACTTCTGATTGCCGTAATTAAGGTAGGTATGTTAGTGTTAGGTATCTTGCCAGGACAAGAAGAAATAATTAAAGCGCAAATCAAGACAACCAATAACAAAAAGAAAATATACCAAAAGATATAGGAAGCTTTAAACTAAGTTGAGTATACCCTTCTATCTTTCCGTATCTTTCGAGATTTTGACATTGCAAAATATTAAAATCTTTGCAAAAAGGAGTGAGATCAGACCAAAAACATATGTAAATGTTAAAAAAAGAGCCAAGTTCTTCTATACAAAAACGTTTGTGTAACAAGTCAGCCGTGAAAAGTACTGAGATCTAAAAGTGCGCCAAGTTCTTACTTCATGAAGGTTTAATACCGAATATTTAAAGTAGAATAATATTGAAACAGCTACAATGTAATAGAGAAATTTTATTATTTAATGATTACTGACTAAAATTTGATGGGCTTACTTGGCAAGTTTTTTTTTATGCCCAAATTCGAAAGGTTTTAAAAACTTGACAAGTCAACCCATCAAATTTTAGTCAGTAATCATTAAATAATAAAATTTCTCTATTACATTGTAGCTGTTTCAATATTATTCTACTTTAAATATTCGGTATTAAACCTTCATGAAGTAAGAACTTGGCGCACTTTTAGATCTCAGTACTTTTCACGGCTGACTTGTTACACACGTTTTTGTATAGAAGAACTTGGTTCTTTTTTTAACATTTATGTTTTTGGTCTGATATTATTTATCTCGAAAACGGCTCTAACGATTCTGATAAAAAAAATTAGGTGTAGTATAATGGACATGAACTACATTTTGGTAAAAAAAAATTTGGGGGGAAATGTTATTAACGGTACCTGTCATAGAACGGTTTTTTTGATTTTCGAATTTCTCCTCAACGGCTCTAACGATTTTACCCAAAATTCTTGTGCAGAAGCATTGTATATATATTTTTATAGTACTCTCATGGAACACGAAAAAAAGTTTTATTAGTGTGCCGCAAAATCATAAGTGTGGCTATGTTAAGCAGTGCAGAGTTGACGTGGAAGGAGAAAATATAAGCAAAAAAAGAGACGAGGTAGAGATATATTTATTCTGACAACAATAAAGAGGGTAAGGGAGAAAATATTATCTGCGTTTCTTTTTGCTGTCAGAATCAATTGTAGGTAGGTATATAAAGTATAAAAAAAATATTATAAATATATAAGACTTTTGATAATATTAAAATTTTCAAAAAAGTATGAACATTTTTTGGAAAAGGGAAAATTTGTAAACGCGTGAAAATATTTTTTTTTCGTAAAGCCTAGTACTTAGTTCAAGTGAAAATGAAAATTTCATATAAAAGTGACTGCTGGTTCACTGGCATGAAATCCGCAACAAGAGGTGAGTACTAAAATGTGGATTGGAAAAACAAATATGTTCCACAACTTTTTCCACGCTATGATTTTCATTTCTCAATGTACAACCATCAGGAAAAATTTTAAGGCAACGTGGAAAACTGTGACATTTGTCAGTTGATTTCAATATTTTGTTTCAAAACAAAAAATTGAAAATTTATAAACAGAAAGAACGAATCAGTTTAAAAATAATTGTCATTTTTTTTTTCATTCAAAGTGAGTATCAAAAATTCACGTGGAAAAGTTTATTTTTTTCATTTTTATTCTTCGCGTGTAATTTGGAACGTATTTATTTTTCATTTCACGCTAGGTGAGTACTGGGCTTTATATTTTTATTTGATATTTTTTCAAAAATAATTTTTATGTGAAAACCTTTATTCATCAAGTTTGAAAAAAATCGATCATGGGGTTTTCGAAATACATATTGAGTTTTCAAAAAAAAAATTTGAAATTTTTTTTTAAATTCCAAAAAATAATTTTTTGAAAATTTGAATACACAATAATATTTAAACTATTAGGGACCTTTAGCAAAAAAAAAATGATCAAAATCCGACGTACCCTTTTTGAGAAAATCAAAAACAAAAAAAATGGTCCCAAGGGGGGTACCAAAAATAACAATTTTTTGTAAAATTTTGTTCAACCATTACCTAGCTTTAACTAAATGAATTTTTTTGTTTTTTTTTTTTTAATCTGTGGGACAGTTTTTGAGAAAAAAAAAATTTACGAAATTTCGAAAAAAGTTCCAAAGAAAAAACCATCCGGGGGAAAAAAATTAAAAGCCATATCTACCAAGTTTGAAGAAAATCGGCCGAGCCGTTTAGCTGTAGTCGAACTCAAATGTTTAATAAAGTGGTTTATTGAACATAATAGTTCTTCATAACTTAAAAACTAAAAGAGAAAGAAAGAGTATGCCATTCGAAAGAGCATGTTTGATATTTGATTTATAAAAACTGCATTTCTAACTAAATTTCGCCAAAAATGCTCTTTTGAACAAGATAGAACTCAGACGACAATATGCACAGAAATAATTTTCTTCTATCCCCAAAAAATACGTAACCGCAAAAAAAAAGTATTGAAACCTCACCTTGAAAATATTTGCCTACAGAAAATAACAACTACCAAATCCCCACACACACCTACATCCTGCTCCAATGTACATAGTATGTGCCTTTGTTCTCCTATTTTATATACAGTATTCCTATTGCTGTCATGTATTAAATGTCTATCTGTTAAAACTCTGCCATAGGCACCTCTGCTAGTCACAGTTTAATAATTATGGTGCCACTTGGTTCGCCTAGTCGCGTTCCTATTCATGAGAGTACTATAAAAATATATATACAATGGCAGAAGCTCCTTTGCATTTGGAAAAATTAAGTATTTAAATTTTTTCGAAAAAATTGTTTTTGGATTTTTAAAAAAATAATACAAATTTTTTTTTTGAAAATTCAATATCTTGAAAACGGATACACGAATAAATTTCTAAATTACGTCAAAAATGTATTTTATTGAATACTAACAATTTGCATATAAATTTTCTTTATAAAAAACTAAAGGAAAATTTAGTACACAAAAATGTGTTTCAGTGTGTCTGTATGTCTGTATCTCTCCCACAGCATTTTTTTCAATTTCAGTAGTTAAAGGTCTTCGGTGATTCTATAGAGGGCAATTTGAAATTTTTTTTTAGCTCGAAGACTAACGGTATACCAGACTGCTTACTATTTTTCGTCATTTTTTCTATTTTTTTAACCTTAATAGCTTTAGTCCATGGACAATTAATACTGTTAATAAAAATCGTTATAGCCGTTTTCGAGATTGTTAGTTTTGGAGATAAAGAAATATTAATTTTTCCTCTACTGAATCATCAAAGGACCATAAATACCCAGTTTTAAGTGTTTAGACCGTAGGTCTAGGTACAGACATACAGACGGAATAGCCATACCCTTTTTTTCGTATTCTCTTTTCATCGTAATCTCAATTTTAATCAAAATCTAGAGTTAAGATAGTACCCTTATAGCAAGTAAAAACAATTGGGTGCTTCCACCCTTGAAGAGAATAAAAAAAATCACGATAAAATTTAAAAATTGAAATAAAAAACAACAACAAACCAGTATTTTTCACATTTTATTGCTTAATTTAAAACGTTTGTATTTTCTGTATAAAAAAGAACTTTTTTCAACAAAGAAGTAAAATTAAAATTTTTTTTGTATTTTTTCTAACAAACAAAAATTACCGATATTCATCTTCCTGTCTTGTCAACAAAAGATTTTCTTTTTGAAAACTTTCAATGTCCTTAATGCTCCCTCTATAGAGACACACACACACAACTCCAACTATATGCAGCACACAAAATATTTGCTGTGCTTTCAAAAATCTACAAAAGAAAGTCGTTTAAAACTCCAAAAAGGTATCTCTTCTTATCCCTTTTTGCGAGACAATTGATTTAATATCCTGAAACTGTTAAGTAAATCATTCTCTGGAAAAGGGAGAATCTTAACTTTTTTTTCGTTTATCAAGCTTATGCCAAGAACAGAAGCAAAAGTTTTGTTTAAAAACTAAAAAAAAAAAACAATCCTGATTTTGAGCGTCAGAAGATGACTGATTAGCAAAGAAATTTTGAAAACTTCAACGAAGATTCCCAAAAAGTGTATAAATATACGACTAAAAGATGACAAATTTGTTTACGATGCATACTCTTACAAACGGTTGGAAATTGAGCATTTTATACAGCATTTATTATATTCTGAGGCGGATTTTAGCTCGAGGCGGTTTTAGGTAATCCCCAAGACAGCAAATAAAACACGGGTTAAGAAGGAAGAAGTTTTATTGAATACTTTCAATTTAGCAAGATAATGGTTTACAATCCTAACAATTTCATTCAAACATACTGTGAATAAAATAGTATTGCATATACTCAAATGTATGAAAAATTTATTTTGGGAGCTCCAGGAATAGAAACAGCCCACCAGGGAAAATCGGAAGGAATCTTGTTCCAGCTCTGGGCTGGGTAAATAGGTTTGCTCGAATATCATTCAGAACGAGAAAGCAGCGATAACAACGGTAGGAATCTGATTCCAGCCCAGGGCTAATTCAAGTGAAAGCAAATCACCTGTAAACATGTTCTTAACTCTGCCCAGTCATAAATCCTCTTGAAATATTTCCTAGGTTCGAGTGGGACCTGATGAGCATTCCTAGCTAAACGGATATAAGGGGTGTATTGATATTTACATATTTAGTGGAAGAAGCTTTACAAACATTCTGCAACAGTTATGAGTAAATGAGTATGTATGAGTAAATAAAAATATGAAGATTAATGGAACAAATTATTTTTTTTTTAATCTATGAAACTGTTTTTGAGAAATATTGGCTCAAAATTTTAAACATTTAAAACCTGCTCTAAATCAATTTTGAAATGGGAGTCGACTCTAAACGTTATGAATAAAATGAGAATTTACTTTTTGATAATTTTAAAGGACATAGCTAAACCATAGATACTTTGATCACAAATAAATATATCATATGATTATTTGTGGTATTATAAAATGAGCTCTTTTCGGTGAAAAATTATTTGGTTAGAAGTTGTTTGTGTTCTTTTTAGTTTTTTTTTTATTGTAGCTGTGTATGAGTTCTTTATCTGTCAAATTTAGGGTTGTTCAACTTAAATTCGCTTAGATTCTGTTGCCAAACCCACATTAGCCTAAAGAGTTGTCTAACGTGTTTAAAATTATGAAAAAGTTAGAAAAAGACTTCAACCTAAAACTATTCGAAAGTTTGGCGTTTAAGAAAAAAGTCAGTGATAATATTTTTGTGTTTGAAAGGAATCGACGAGGAAACACAAGGAAACACGAGGAGCATTCCTTTTAGCAAATTTATGGAAAAACATATGAATGCTATGTGTAGTAAGAAAATAAAATGCACGACTGGGTCGAACGAACTGGCTCTTATTTAAATTAGAGAAAAACTCTTCATAAGCATAAAATTCATTTTTTAAATGACTAAAACAACTTTAGTAGTTAGAAGTTGGAGATAGAAATGTGATTGGTTTATGCAAGAACAAAAATTATAAGTATTTGTAGTGGTTTCTTAAAAAAATAAGCTCTTATAAACAAAATTTTTAAAACATTTAAAAAAAAAATTGCTAAGCCAAGTAAAAGTTTTTATTACTAAGCGAATAAAAAATTTGTTTAAAAAATATATTATGCCGTTTTTGAGATATTGAATTTTCCAAAAAAAAAATAATGGATTCTTTTTTTTGAAGGGGTTTTTGTATGATTACATAATGTACGTGCAGTTGCCTGCAAAGCTTCACATATTATGATTTTTGAATATTACAACAACAACTTGAATGAACTACCACCAAATGTATTTTATTTTAGCTGGAGCTATAGCTATTTGACGGGTGCCAAGCGGATCATCAAACTCTGGTGCTTTGCCTTTATACTTTCATGTTTATTCGAAAAACTTTTTCGCCTTGACTGAGATTTGAACCCAGACCTAGCGTCTTCAGAAGCCAATTCCCTAGGCAAATCTCAGTCAAGGCGAAAAAGTTTTTCGATTAAACTTGAAGTATATAGTATATATATAGTATATAGACTAAGCACCACTAATAAAGGAGTCTGATGATCGGCTTGGCACCCGTGAAATAGCTATAGCTACAGCCAATACAAAACACACTTGGTGGTGATTCTTTTTTTTGTTTCAAAAATCCAATTTTTTTTTTAAGTTTTGAAATGCAATGTTTTTAAACTTATTAGAGAAATTTCATCAAAATCCGTTATGCCGATAATGAGAACTTCAAAATTCGAAAAAATGTTTCTATGATGGTAGGTACAGTCAGGAATATTTATTAATTTCAAATTTTTTTTTTTAAATTATAGATCGTAAAAAAAAATATTATCAAAATTCTCGGAACCGTTTTCGAAAACCATTTTTTAACACTTGAATGGTGGGTACCGTTATTTTTATGTAAAACAATATTTTTTCCTAAATCTTGTAGATTATATTAAGAAACTTTTATTTATCAAGTTTGAAAAAAATCAAGCATGGGGTTTTCGAAATATTGAGTATCCAAAAAGTAAAAAATTGAAAATTTCAATATGTAATAATTTCAAACTTTAGAGGTGCTTTAGCATAAAAATGATTCAAATCGGTTGTGCCGTTTTCGAGAAAATGAAAAACAAAACTATGGTTTCGGGAAGGCTGCCAAAAATAACCATTTTTTAATAAAATTTATTTAAAATTAATTCATGATTTTTTTTTTAATTCTGTGGGACAGTTTTTGAAAAAAAAAAATATTTATAAGATTTTGAAAAATAATTCGTTTGGCGGGTACCGTTATTTTTGGTCTTAAATAAAAAAAAAACTTGTGTGGAGGAAAAATTTAAAATGATATCTACCAACTTGAGAGAAAATCGGCCGAACCGTTTAGGCTGTAGTCGAACAGACAGACAGACAGACAGACAGAATTGCGAGACCCACTTTTTTATTCTTCGCTATCATCGTAATGTCAATCAAAATCTCGAGTTCGATTTGCCCTATAGTACTCGTAGCTATAAGTCGCAAGTAAAAATATGTTTCATACGAAATTTATGTAAATGGACCTTTCTGAAAATATAAAAGTAGAATTTAATTTGATTTCTTCGAAATAAATACATTCACCATAAAATGAAAATATTTTGATACACCAGTTTTTAATGTATTTATGTATATATTTCATTGAAATAATTTCAATTAGTGTTTCCCAACGTAATTTCGGTCCCTCTGAATCATCGTGGAACAAAGTACAAACCCTAGAGGTAGGATTCCTTAAAAACTATAAATAGTGTTCTTACGTTTAATTGAAGTTTTTCCATATTATTTAATTCATGTACCCTCCAATGAAAAGGAAAAACGCGCTCTTTCCTTCGTTTGAAAAGCATTCATTGATATTCTATTGAGTGACATCCTATTCAAATGGATAATGGAAGAACGACAAAAGGAAAATCAGAAACTCAATGAAGTAGGAATGTGGAATAGAAACTCCATTAACCAGAAATACCTTGTCGCAGGAAATTATCCTGGAATGAAATGTCACAGAAAAATAATTTGTGTGTGTATGGCTGTGTGAACGTGAGAAAAGACCTTGTATAGTATTTTTTTGAATTAAATTAATGCCTTGAAATGTGCTGCATTTCTTGCGGAAATCTTTACATCACAATGAAGGTTATTATTTATGATCCATACGGCTGGATAGATTCCTTCAATTTAAAAACTTGTGGGTGTCTTAGAAATAAAACGTTGGGTTTGCAGGATTTTCTTACCTTCTTACATACATATATATGTAGATACTTATTCACCGTAGCGTAGGTTACTGAAGTAGATTTAAGATGAAGACGTTGAGAGTTAGCTCTTCTTGCTTTCACTTCGTTTATATCTAACATTGTATAAAATGATTTTTCCCTCGGATAAGGTTAAAATTCGAAAAGCAAACGAATAATTTGAAGGAGCAAAGTATGATACGGTTATGAGCATAAGTTCATTCTGACTCAAGAGTGACCTTAGGCAGCCGTAAAGCTTAAGAAGATCGAAGAAAATCTTGATAAAAACAAGAGCTGGAATTTTATAAGAAAAACTAAACAACAACTGGCTTTTCGTTTTGAGACAGGAATCCAGGCTCTTCGAATTAGAGAAGGTAACGAAAGCACTGAATCACAGGGGAAAGTAAATGTTTCCAAGTAGCATTTCCAGCAGATGTGAAATGGGTACCACCGAGAGCGAGTAATAGGGCAAGTAGATAACACAATCAATGTAGAACCACTTCCAACATGCAGTATTGAAGGAGGTTGGCTTAGGTGGAAAAAAAACTTTAGAAGCAAAAGGCCGCGGGATCTGATGACTTAGCCGCAAGGCTATTCGAATAAAGAAGTAATGTTTTGGTAAGGAGTATGCATCAGATCATTAATCAACTATAGGTGAAAGCAAGAATGAGCGATAATTGAATTATAAATTCAATTTCCCTAAGATCTATCCATCTGCTAAATTTTGACGATGCATAACATCCTTTTTCTCTATTACTACTTTGAAGTTGCCAATGAGAAACTTTATTGAGTTGAGCTATGTAGGCAAGTTTGCAAAGGGTGATCACCTTTCCAAAAGTCGTTTTCGGTAAACGAGAAAATATATAATTTTTTAATCTAAGCATGTGTAGGAAGATTACTCAAGAATTAAATGAATATTTAACACAAAAAAAAGATAGTTAATAAATTGTTAAAATAATGAAATATCATTTTTAACCAACCCTTCAAAAACACGAACTGAATTGAACATATGAAATTTTTATGTTGTACCTAACGTACAAAAGGTCTTTCAAAGTTCAAATGCTGAACTGGCTTTTTATCGGTGAACCATTGTTCGATTATTAAGGAGAACCTGACTCTTTCAACTGTGGCTGAAGTTCCCGGCAAACAGAGATAATGTACTCTACGATTTTTAATAAATTAATGTTTTTTTTTTTTAATGATGGAAACATTCCAAACATCGATGGTCAGCAACAACACTGTTTTCTTCCTACGATTTCATCTTTTCAACTCTAACATATTTTTTATTAAGGCAGATTGGTCGAAGAGCTCAGTATAACACGAATTGAAAACAAAGCGATTCTTTGATACAAAGAACTTCAGGGAAGCTTAATTTTCCGTTTTTGGTGTTTGATCGAGTACGGACCAGATGTGGATCAAAAGATGTTCAAAATGAATAGTTCATTTTTGAATGTATATCTGGTCACACACTTTTTGAAGTGTGTTGTGTAGGATATGAGCTGCAAATTCAGCTCCAATCATCCATGGCTAGAGGAGGTTCGTTCGGTATTTTCTTTCAAATTTTCATTGAACAAAATTCCTTCTACGCTTTCTTGGAATTTTTTCAATTCAATTTAATTAAAAAGAAAAAAACACTCGTGAATACCATAAGTAAGGATTCGAAATGAAAAGGGTTCCAATACAGTCAAAAACAAAACAAATCAGAGACAAGAATAATGAAATTGTCAAACTATAAAGTTGTGTTCATGATGTAGATGCATAAAGTTGCAAACACAATGAAAGAAAGCTTACAATATTTCGTTTATTTATATATTTCGGTACACGAATTTGATTTCGGTATATTGAAGTGTTTAATATCGGTATTGCAAAGCTTGTTTTATTGTTAAATTTCAGGCGAATTCCTTTGCTTGAACTAGAGGCAAACACAACACAAAAAGTTGTCCATAAGTCTTGTACCTGATTTGTAATTGCAAACTAAACATTCAAATCGCTCTCCTGAAAAGAAGCAAGAACTGACTTATGTATGTATGTCGTTTTTCCTTGTTGCCACAGATATACATAAGTATTCATATACGTGTTTTCAGCAGGAAAAGACGGAACATATAATTTTCTGTTAAGTGCAAACGGCTAAGATGATGGCCACTTTTCCTGAAAAGAGTTACTCGGAGACGATTTTTCACTTCCTTGCATGAGGCAGTTCCGCTAAAAACACAAATATCAAAGGCTTCTACTACCACTCGTAATATACAGGTACCATTGTTTTAGGTCTTAATATAAAAGAAATAAAATGCTCCACTAGATCGCACGAACTTAAAGTAAAAGTACTTTGGAATTTAAAAATTATAATTATTATAAGTAAATATAAAACATGGAATTAATGAGATAAAAATGTTCAAATGCATAAAATTGCCGTCTGATTTCAAGAAATGTATTAACTTATGAAAACAAAGCTCAAAAATCTTATTGTTAATAAAATAATTTTTTATATAAGAATTTTTTTAAATTTTTTTTAAGAATTAAATTTGGGATGCCAATTTTAAGTATTAAGTAATATCGATTTTTGGAAATAATTTAAAAACATAATCGTTCACATGTTTGGAATATATTGATTTTTCAAGCAAAAAAATTTAATTTTTTTTTTCAAAAAACTCAAAAAATATTCTTGCGAATATTTTTATAGGTATACAATATTATTTTAAACTTAAAGAGGCTCCTGCTAAGAAATTGGTTAAAATCGTTAGAGCCGTTGATGAGAAATTGGAAAATCAAAAAAAACCGTAACATGACAATGACAGGTACCGTTAATAACATTTTGTCCCATTTTTTTTTTTACAAAAATGTAGTCCATGGCTATAATAGTACCTCTTTTTTGTATCAAAATCGTTATAGCCGTTTTCGAGATAAATAAAATTTTGCATTACGGGTATATGGGGGGTACCGATAGTTTTGGAGTAAAAAAAAATTCTATTTCCCTTCTAGGGAATCACCGAACACCCTTAACTACCGACAATGAAGAAAATAGGTCCAGTGGTTTAGGCTGTAGGGAGAGGTACAGACATACTGACAAACAGAAACATGTTTTATGTGTACTAAACTTTCCTTAAAATCTTTATAACAGAAATTGATATGCAAATTTTTAGTATTTAATGAAATACATTTTAAAACGTAATTTAAAAATTTAATCGTACATCCGTTTTCAAGATATGTACTGAATTTTCAAAAAAAATGTATTATTTTTTAAAATATTCAAAAACTATTTTTTCGAAAAAATTTTAGATTATATTTTTTCAAATGCAAAGGAGTTCCCGCATAAAAAGTTGGGTTAAAATCGTTAGAGCCGTTGATGAGAAATTCGAAAATAAAAAAAAGGGTTCTATGACGGGTACCGTTAGTAACATTTTGCCCCAAAATTTTGTTTGACCAAAATGTAGTCCATGTCCATAATATAATAGTTTTGAAGAAGATAGCTCCAGTGGCTTAGGCTCTAGATACAGATATGTACAGATTACAGACATAAACACAGACAGACGGAATTGACGGAAATGACAATCTCGAGTTCGATTTTTTTCCAAATGCAGAACTTGCCCTATAGTATCTACCTACATATATCGCAAGTAAAGAACGAAGACAAGTCCGGATTCACCATTCACACGACTGGTATAATTTTGTACGAACCGTATGTTCAAAAAAAAAACAGTTTATGTCAAAGAAATGCAGAGGGTAGACTTTTTCGATTTCAGTTCTGTTGCTCAGTCTGAGTTTCTCTGGACGACCCGAAATGAAGTATCCAACCAATTTGTTTGGAATAAAATTCGGAGGTTCAGATACAATAAAAAAAAAATGTTTTGTAAGAAGCAGTACAAAACCGCCCTTGACCAAAATCAACCATTTTCAACTCTAAATGTTACAAAACGAGGCGAAATCTCAAGCGCACCGCCGCCGCCGCACAGTGGTAAAAATGGCATATTTAGGTGGACATGGGCTCATAACTTTTGAACCAGTTGAGATATTTTGACAATTTTTTTGTAAAATGAAGGTAAAATATTCATATATTTAATTGCTAAGTTAAAAAAAAAATGGTTCAAAACTCATTGTTGTGTTGAAATACAACTTTCAAAAAAATATTTTTTTTAAATTATTATTTGCAATTAAAACAGTCGAGTTTTATATGTTTGTTTTTAGTTTCAAATAGAGTCGTCATTTTAGAGAAATCAAAGGTTCCAAACGGGATTTAGGCTAAAAATCGTGATGAAAAGATCAAATACCTAATATAAATGATTTATCTAAAAAAATTGTGTTCTCCTTATTTTTATTCTTTCTAAAAATCGAGTACTCTCCTTATCAGCTCAAATAAAATAAAGTAATTTTCCAACACAAGTTTTTATATTTTTATGTACACTAAAAAACTGAAAATGTCCACAAAAATAAATAATAATTTTTGTTAACTTAAAAAGCTTTTCATAAAAACTACATTTTTTTTTTTGATTTTTTTTCATAAATTAATTTTTATTAAATTCAAAACCTGGAACTATCTTAAGCTAGAAATTTTTTTTTTGTTAAATTGTATCGCTTAAAACAAATTCAACTGGCCTAAGAAAACAGCATTTGAGTTATCCCTGTATTATTTCATACCGGTAAGGATTATGCCAATGAAGAAGGAAATAAAAGTAAACAATAACACAGATTGGAAAGAAAACACAACCCCTCGTTTTTTGGAGAATCATTGACTTATCATTCGTTATAACTGGAATCATTGAAGGTTTAAAAAAATATTTGTCATTTCAAGTAAGTTTTTAATAGTTTTCGGTTTATATAAGGGAAACGGTTGAGTTATATTCAATACCAGCAATTGCTCATAATTGCGAGAAGAAAGGACTACATTTGATTGAAAGAGCAGAACGGAAGATTTCTTTCATACTTACGAACCAAAGAAAATACGAAAAAATACGACCCATTTTTCACGCAGTTTAGTTAAAAACATTTTCACCGAATTTATTAAAAGTTCTTTTTCACGCTCATCATTGATACCTTTTATAACAGATTGGTCACTCACATATTGACGTACAGCAGAATCCTTATTTTTAGCTGATTGTTCCACCCAGACATCATAAAGTTCCTTTCTTGAGAACGTCATTTTCTGGGAAATTCGCACTATGTTTGCATATGTTTGTATATGGTTGAAAATGCAATCAATATTTTATCTTTACACATTAAGCTGTCGGACAGCGAAAACCGGAACGCGGGACTAGGTGGGAAAAAAAAGTTACAGCTTAGTAAACTTTTTTTTAAAGATAAAGCTAAGCAAATCGAGCTGCTAAGCTAATTAAGAATAGTTTATATAAAACTCAAATGCAATATTATAGAGATATACGGTACTTACCATTTCCAACACTTTTCAAAAAAAAACAACAACAAAAATTAACACCAAACTGAATTTTATTGTAACTTTTTTCATTGTTGGTTTTTCACCAATGGCTAATTAAAGACCGCTGTTCTACAAGTTATACTGTCTCAAACAATGGTGTGGTTTCATAGTTGTCAATCATTCCTTATAACAATATAAAGCCCAGTTAGTCTATTGATTAACATAAAATTTGAACCAAATGTCCACCTAAATATGCCATTTTTACCACAGGGGTGGCCGTGGCGCTATGGATGTGTTTTCGCCTGTGAACCTCATGATCACAGGTTCGATCCCTGCCGTCGTCTATGTCGTTTTAATTCCATTAAAAACCTTCTAAAATTGTCATCAATGGGTTGCTGGTTTACTCATTGCTTGTTGTTCAGGCATAACACTTACAACATGTCATTGTGTTAAACTAGTATGCCCAACAAGGATGAACACGCATAGAAATAAGACACGGCATTCTCCGCTTTAGTTCAGCCGCCATCCCTGGAGATAAAATATCGGAGACAACAACCTTCAGTCTCAGAACATCGTGCCACACATCTTTCCTATCCTTCTTTCTCTTCCTTAACTTCACG
Source organism: Philhelius festivus (assembly GCA_963931855.1). Lineage (NCBI taxonomy): Eukaryota > Metazoa > Arthropoda > Insecta > Diptera > Syrphidae > Philhelius > Philhelius festivus. Next base: position 47,718,289 of record OZ007556.1, on the reverse strand, counting down.
CCCGCGCTGTGTTGAAACATTTAAAGGGTAATCTAATCCCTTGAGCGCGAGTAGACTATAAAAAAAAAAAAAAAAAAGTGCGCCGCCGCCCACCGACAAATTTGTTAAGTTCGAAGAAAAAAATGATCTCAAACAGTTTGTTTCTTGATAATTTCAAAATGCAAAATGCATTTGATATTCTTCCTGATGAGGACAAAAATGAAAAGATTTTGGACTTTGATCTAAATTTCTTTGATTCAGTTTGCAATAAAGCCTTAAGTGACATAGGTAAGCAATAAAGGGTAAAAAACGGTTTACAAAAACAACAATTTAAGAATTTATTTCGCAATAAATTTGGAAATAAGTATATTAGACCCACAAAAAATAGAGTACGCAATTCTAGTTGAATCCTTTTACTGGAATCTGGAAAAAGATTTGTTGATTTGATGCACCGGTTTTTTTTTTCGGATTCAAAAATTAGTTTCAAAGTATTATATCCAACAATTATATTAGGTGCGTTTTATTATTCACAAATTTTTCTGGATCCGGATCTGGATTAAGTTTTAACATGTATTACAAAAACAATTTGGGATCCTGTTTTCTATCGGGATCTATTTCAAAGATCCAAAAATTAGTTTTTACATTGACGAGTAGATGGCTTTTTAAAGTAAGGTAGTGTAAGCTATAGTGTAAAGAAAAAAGACAAGACATAATTTAAAATTTCCAAACCCAAGGATAAAAAGAGACGGGCTTATAACACTGCTGTCAGTAAGATCCGTATCGTTTTATTTTCAAGGGAAGATCCCGATCCGGATCCAGATAGATTTGTGCATAATAAAACGCACCTATTGTTGGACTTAAGCGGTTTTTGGTTGTGGCCACAATGTTAGCTTGGGAAATCACATGGCATCCTGATCTTAGCTTCAACTGCTAAAGGACTTGTTTTAGTTATTTAAGAATTGAAATTTATGGTTATGAACATTGTTCTCAAGTAACATTCTCTTTTAAAATTTTAATAAGATCTAGTCGTGTATTTTATTTCTCTTTTTTTAAGCAAGTTTTTTTTAAAATCTTTTTGTTGTGGAGCTTATGTGACAAATCGTTGTTTTCGACTCTTAATCTTAATTTTATAATTTGGCAATGAACTTTTAACGCAGTATTTCTGATTGCATTTGAAAGTCTATGTTTTGACTTCTTGAGTAGGTAAAGTACATTTTTCCTGAGTTTTGTATGCATTTGTGAAATTTTTATAACGGGAAGAAAAACCTGATTCATTTTCATATCCGAACAGAAGGAAATAAACAAAAATAAAATGCACGACTGGGTCGTCCTCTTTTTTTACTCCTGGTATCTTGTTGATGTTGTTCGTTGCAGATACTAATAACTTCAGCACCAATTGATAATTGGGATCCAGCGGTGACTGAGTGATAAAGGTCGATCGATAATTCGCTTCCTTCCACCATTCCGTCTTCGGCTTCTTCGATATCTTGGAAAAATCATATACATCTAGTTTCACTACTTGGAAACCATGTTCGCCCGGTGATGTTAAAGTATACGATTTTCCGTGACTCTTTCTGCAAATAGATTGCGAGATTAACCCAGTGTTGGAGCGTGTATTTCCAACTTGGAATAACTCGTCGAGAGAATCTTCTAGTGACTTTGTTTTCAAGACATTGGAAGAATGAGCATCTACAGGAATTATTGGAGTAACTGCAGTCGTGGATAACGTGGATGTGGTTTCCGTGGTGCGCGATGATGAGGATGGCTCCTCCAAATTTTCTACAAATTGTTCCGTTATCCAATCGCAAGTCTCTATAGTTAAACTCTGTTCCAAGAACGTCGTGGACCACTGGCTGTTTAAGAGGATTGTCACCAAACTCTTTAGCGAACAATTGCCTAATTCTCTCTTTTGGGCAACTACTGCCTTCCGTGCGTATAGAAGGGATTCCATCAACAAATACAACACTTTCTTCGCCTCGAACATCTTGGCTTTCAAGGAGAGACAAGTCAAAGTCTCGATAATCGAAATCGAGTGGATGAGAAACTCTTTCGTCCAGATTATTTGTAGCAGCGATAAAAGAGACATGTGCGTCATCGCATCCTGATTGGTCGTTGTTGCTTTCCGCATTTCCAGATCCACATCTATTTTCAATTTCTTTTCCTTCGTATCTTCCACTGCTGCTTTTCTTTTCCTCTTGTTGTTGTTCTTCTCGATCAGTAGAACTTCCTCTACTGCTTGAGTATTCGGTAAGACGCCTTCGTATTCCTCCAGCTCCTGACGATGTTGAAAATCTTCTTCTTTTTCTGACCGAATTTGCAAATCGTCCGGAACTTGAGAATTGTCGTCGACCACTACTGGATCCCGAATCACTACCTATAAAAAAAATTATGAAGATTATTTTAAGTCAAAAAAAATATAACAGCTGAATAATTACCTTCTTTCCTGATTTCATCATTTTCTGCTTCTGAATAATTGTAAGAGCAAACACTACTTGAATCACTGCTGCAACTTTCGCGTCTAGAACACATTTGATCAGCTTGGAAAAATTAAACACTATTTATACTATTTTCATTTCGATTATGCATGGTAAAAATAATAAAACATTTGGACGACGACGACGACGACGACACGTGACGTGTTGGACTTTGGACTTTTGGACCTTAGACTAAAAGTATGCAACGAAAAAAACACCGCTCAGAAATTTCAACCGGCGGCTATCGGCCGAAGGCCATGATTAAGCCAAGCCATGGGTAGAAATTGTAAAAATTTCAAAAATGAATGTTATTAGAGAAACTGGTCATAAGCATAAAATTGATTTTTTAAATGACTAAAAAAAACTTCTTTAGTAGTTAAAGGTAAGAATAGGATACCATGTGATTCAAGCAAATATAGATTTATGCAAGAATAAAAATTATAAGTCTTTGTAGTGGTTTCTTAAAAAATAAGGTTTTATATAAGAAAATCTTAAAACATTTTTAACAAAAAATGTTGGTTCGCCAATTTGAAGTTTTTATTATTGTATGAATAAAAATTAAATTTACAAAAAAAGTATTGAGCCGTTTTCGAGACATTGAATTTGCAAAAACACAAAAACTTGTTTTTTTTTCAAAATTCAAAAAAATATTTTTCTTAAAGTTTTGAAATGCAATGTTTTTTAAACTTTTTAGAAGCTTCCTTCTACGAAATTTCATTAAAATCCGTTGTGCTAATAATGAGAAATTCAAAATTTTAAAAAATCGTTCTATGGTAGGTACAGTCAGTAATATCTTGTTTTCAAATTTTTTTTTATTAAATTATAGATATTAAAAAATAATAAAAAGAAAAAAATTTAAGCTAAATTCTCGGAACCGCTTTCGAGAAAAATACGATTTTCGAAAACCATTTTTTAACATTTGTATGGAGGGTACCGTTATTTTTGTGTAGAATTAATTTATTTTGCTCATATATTTTAGATTATTTTTCCAAACTTTTATTTATCAAGTTTTGAAAAAATCGAGTATGGGGTTTTCGAAATATTGAGTTTTCAAAAAAAAATTTTGAAAGTTTTTTTAAAAATCCAAAAAATTTCTTTTGGAAAATTTGAATACACAATAATATTCAAACTGCTGGGAAGCTTTAGCATACAAAAAATGATCAAAATCGGTTGTACTGTTTTTGAGAAAATCAAAAATAAAAAAAATGGTCCCCAGGGGGTTACAAAAAAACCACTCATTTTTTGGAAAATTTTTTTCAACCACGACCTAGGTTTAACTAAATTAATTTTTTTGATTTTTTTTAAGAAAATCGCAGGGACAGTTTTTGAGAAAAAAAATATGTATTTATAAAATTTCGGAAGAAAATCGTATGGCAGGTACCGTTATTTTTGGTCATAAGAAATCAAATTAAAAAATATCCGGGGGTAAAAAATCAAAACCCATATCTACCAAGTTTGAAGAAAATCGGCCGAGCTGTTTAGCTGTAATCGAACAGACAGACAGACAGACAGACAGACAGACAGACAGAATTGCCAGACCCACTTTTTTCGTCTTCGCTATCATCGTAATGTCAACTTTGATCAAAATCTCGAGTTCGATTTTTTTCCGAATGCATAACTTGCCTTATAGTACCTATAAGTCGCAAGTAAAAATATACATACATATTGTCTAATGCCTGTGACGCACATCTAGTATAGACACCATAGTATACGAATGAACCACATGTCTGTTAGAGTATACTACGGTAATATCAGCCGAGCAATTATTTATTGTGTATTAGCGTGGTATCTATGTATGTATACTAGGGTTTTTTGCGTAGTATAGTCTTCGTCTTAGTGAAAACAGCTCCATTTTTCTCAAGTGAATAATAGATTTACTAAAACTCAGTGTCATATTGATGTTTATTATGATTTTTTAATATTTTCTAATTTGTAATTTCAAAATGGAAACGAATTTCATAAACGGAAAGTTCCTGACAGTGACCAAATCGCCAAGATTTTCAATATTTGGAGGGAAAATATCGACGACTCAAGTGGAAATTTATTATAATTTAAAGTGATTAAGCGGAAAATATCCATTCAAATTTTAAATATGTATCTTGATTTGAAAGATTGAAAATTTGTGTTTGCCAGAATATGACTGGCTGTCAAACTAATACTACGTTCTGTAGTGTGTCACGTAGCATGGTATTGAGAGTACTATTATATTCATACTATGGTATCTGTACTACTCGTAGATGTGTGTCAGGGGCATAAAAGGGACTGTCTGTTATTTACAAACAAATAGAAAAATATACTAAAATATTTTGCCTTTTCGTGAGGTAAAAAGGGGCGGACAAAATTCACATTCAACTATGTATTATGTATGTTTTTCATTCATTCCTCAGCCTTCAATATAATAAAATAGTTACCAACATAAAACTAGCTCAAAAGAAATATATTCAAGGGTACAACAAAAAAAAGAGAAAACAAAACACTCTTCCCAAATAAAACTGACAAAGTTTTAATCTTTCTCCTAAAAAATTTTAAATAACTAAAACACTGTTTCCGTATCAAAATTTCCTTCCCAGACCGTATTTTCGGTATGTACTTTTTAAAACAACACACATACCTACACACAAACTTATACTTTAATCCTGTTTTCCTAAGAACTAGCAGAAGACCGACCGACCAACCAAACAATAAAACCCTTCCTATTTGTAATTAAAATATTCAAAATAAATACTTCACATTTATGTATACATACATACTTTCTGGGTAGTTCATTAAAACTAAGGTATTCCAACTATAACCAAAAGAAGATGATTCCTGACGCCTACACAATAATATGACTGCATGAAATCAGATATTGCCATGGAAGAACCCTTAACTTTGCTCCACTCACCCCGTATTAATTAATTTCTTGGCGACTGTTTGCGTGCAGGTCATATAGGCTCCCATGGCCCTTTTTTGTTCTTATGTCCAAATACCACAAGACACACATATATCTCTATTTATATGTTATCCCCAAAAACTGTTGTTGTTTTTTTATTATAATTAATTTTTCGGGTAACATGGACTCTGTAAAATCTTCTTTTCCAGAAACAAAAGGTAGATATTTTAATTTTTGTTTATATTTATGTTTCGATATTTCAATGCAGGTAGTAAGCTTAAGTGATGTGTTAATAACCTGATATGTTTTGAGGATGGTAAAAGGTGAGATGGTGGGTTGTAGAACAGCACCACATATTAAGATATTTACTCGTAATCCGATTTTATAGTGTAAGGGCGATTGAACACAACACCATACCAATTAAAAGATTCCAAGATAAAGATGCAAACATTAGAAGAATCATGCATCTATAAGGCCCTTAGGCAATTTCCGAAACCAAAATTTTCCAATCTTTCAAAAAATATTTCTTCTATCAATTCAGAGTAAACTCACAATAAATTTAGTTCCAGTTTATTTAAACTGTTCGCATTGGCAATTTGAATTTGCTGCTCTACTTGATTCTATGCTAATTCTGGGAGAACAAAATTCCAAACTTATTGGCGATTTCAATGCGCGAACTGGAGAGAAACAATGCGTTTCTAATATCAGCAGTTTATTTCCAAGAAAATCTAGAGATACCGAAATGAACGCAAGAGGAAAAATGATATTGGAAATGGGAAGTTCGTTCGATTTAATAATAACGAACTTCACACAAAAAAGCAATGAAGATCGTAAACTCACTTTTATACGAAATCGGGGCTAGTCCGTTATCGACTATCTCTTCAAGTCTACTGATATAGCTGATATCAAAATCAGATTACGATATACAGATCCAGAGTGAACACTGAGTTCTCCCAAAACTAATATGGCGGAAAAACCGTCTGGAAAGAAGTTAGACCGCTATGTGACAGTACAAAGTCTAAACGAACACGAACCAACTATAGAAGCTTAGCAAAACGCTATAAAAAGAGCAGCGGTTTCACATATCACACAAAACCTGTGGCTTGCAAAATAATATCGGCCTGGTATGATATGGACTGTGAGTCCGCTAGAATAAGATCTTTTTCTTTTCTACATTTGCATGAACACTTCAAAGCTCGTTCCTTAAAAGAGGATTACCTTGAAGCAAACCGAGCCTGCAGGGCTTATAAAATAAAATGCACGACTGGGTCGCACGAACTTGCTCCTATGTAAAAGACTAAGAATTTCAAAAATGTAACATTCATTTAGAGAAACTGTTTATAAGCGTAAAATTCATTTTTTAAATGACTAAAAAAAACTTCTTTAGTAGTTAAAGGTAAGAATAGGATGCCATGTGTGTCAAGCAAATATAGATTTATGCAAGAACAAAAATTATAAGTCTTTGTAGTGGTTTCTTAAAAAATAAGGTTTTATATAATAAAATTCTAAAACATTTTTAAGAAAAAATGTTGGTACGCCAATTTAATGTTTTTATTATTGTATGAATAAAAATTCAATTTACAAAAAAAAAGTATTGAGCCGTTTTCGAGATATTGAATTTAAAAAAAAAAACAAAAAATTGATTTTTTTTTTCAAAATTCCAAAAATTATTTGTCGAAACTTTCATTTATCAAGTTTCGAAAAATTCAAGCATGGGGTTTTCGAAATATTGTGTTTTCAAAAAAAAAAATTTGAAAGTTTTTTTAAAAATCCAAAAATTTTTGTTTGCAAAATTTGAATACACAATAATATTTAAATTGCTGCGAAGCTTTACCATAAGAAAAAATGATCAAAATCGGTAGTACCGCTTTCTAGAAAATCAAGAACATAAAATGGCCCGGAGGGGGGTACCAAAACTACTCCTTTTTTGGAAAATTTTTTTCAACCATTACCTAGGTTTAACTAAATTAAATTTTTTGAATTTTTAACTCTAGAAAGGTAATCATATTTTTTAGTACGTTAAAGGTAATCATTCGTCGAATCGACGAAGTAAAATTTAAATGCAATTTTTTCGAAAAGTTATTAACAAATTCTTGTAGATGTTAATAATTTATTTTTATCAAACCTTTCTTTTAATAAAAACACACTTTTCATTTTATTTTTTTTTTTTAGATTTGTGACTTTTTATTCTCCTTAAAGATCTATGAAGAATCTATGAGAAATTTTAAAAAGAAAAAATGATGTTCGTCTAATCGACGAAGATTACCTTTCTAGGGTTAAAAAAAAAAATCGTTGGGACAGTTTTTGAGAAAAAAAAATATTTATAAAATTTCGAAAAAAATCGTATGGCAGGTACCGTTATTTTTGGTCTTAAAAAATCAAATCAAAAAACATCCGGGGGTAAAAAATTAAAACCCATATCTACCAAATTTGAAGAAAATCCGCCAAGGCCTTTAGCTGTAATCGAACACACAGACAGACAGACAGACAGACAGAATTATCAAACCCACTTGTTTGGTCTTCGCTATCATCGTAATGTCAACTTTGATCAAAATCTCGAGTTCGATTTTTTTTACGAATGCATAACTTGCCCTATAGTGCCTATAAGTCGCAAGTAAAACAAGCAGAGAGCTTAACTTTCTGCAAAACCTCCTCAGATATTTGGAAAGGTACACAAAGCATAAAAGGAAAAAATACAAAAACACCTTTACCATTGACATTGAAAGATCATTGACATTGAATTGATCATGAAAGACAACTGAATGCTGAACTTTTGACTTAACCAAACTAGTACCCCAGGTTAGGTTAGGTTAGGTTAGGTTAGATGGCTGCTGACCGGAAAAGGTCAACACACTTAGACCAATATTTGGTCCGTTGTGATACCACAGGATTTCAAAAATCACCCTTACTCGTTAAAGCATTTTGAGCTGACAATGAAGCGTTTGAGATAGTGAATGTCGGAATTATTTCGATCACTAGGATCGTTATAGTAGTAGTCTCCCAAGTGGAGTCTACGTCTTTGTGCTAGGGCAGGACAAGAACATAGAAGGTGAGGAACTGACTCCTCTTCTCCTTCATCCATGCAGCTTCTGCAAAAATCATTTGCAGGAACTCCAAGACAGAAAGCATGTCTTCCTATTAGGCAGTGTCCAGTAAGGACACCTATAATGGAGCTAATATGCAATCTACCAATAGAAATTAGTTGTTTTGAGCATTAAGCATCAAACAATGGCCAAATTAGTTTAGTAGACCGGCAAGTTGGGGTGCTGGTCCATCTGTGGTTAGCTTTCTTCATGGTATCATGCTTTAGCATAAGTTAACAAGTAGGTAGGGGTATACCGATGTTAGATTTGCTATCCAACAAAGGTAGGACTGTTCCATTTTTTGCAAGTTCGTCGGCTTCACAATTTCCTGGAATGTCTCTATGCCTCGGAACCATATAAGGTTAATGTTAAACTGTTTTGACATCTACACCAGAGATGATCGACAATTTTGGGCTGTTAGTGAGTTAATGGAGACAGTGACTTTATGGCAGCTTGACTGTCTGAGAAAATACGTATATCAGTAGTCGATATAACGTGTTCTTTGAGCCAAGAGGGGACTTTTCTTATTGGTAGGAGCTCTGTCTGGAACACGCTACAGTGATTGGGAAGACGAAAAGATAGACAAAGATTTAATCTTTCGGAGTATACGCCTCCACCGACCCCGTCATGCATCGGTTTTAGATCCATCTGAGTAGAAATGAATCGCTTCGTCTACCAACAGTGACTCATTTTCCCAGGTAGACCTGGAAGGGATGGACACTTGAAAGTTTTTATTAAATTTTGGATGAGGGGTGGTGTAATCGACGTTACTAGGTAGGGATCTGAACTAGTTCAGTATAGTGGAGTGGCCAATATCGTTATTGATCCACTGCGAGGAGGCTTTAAGCCGAATGGCTGTAATGGCGGCCGATTGTTTGCTAAAGATATCTAGCGGTGTGAGATGAAACAGAACATCAAGTGCAGCGAAGGGAGTTGAGCGGAGAGCTCCATCCATGATTAAACAGGCTGTTCGTTGGACTTTGCTGAGCCTATCGCGGTTTGTTGCTGTTTCCAGCGCAGTCCACCATACTGTTACTCCATATGTAAGTATCGGTCTCATGACAGAGATGTATAGCCAGTATGTAAAATGAACTTGTAGACCCCATTTGTTACCTACGGCTTTTTTGCAAGAGAATATAGAGTTATGTTGGCTTCGTTGATTCTGTTTTGTATTTTTGGTTTTTAGCTTAATTTCTTGTCCAAAATAAGACCCAGATATTTTGCTTCGTCTGAAAATTTAAGCGGTATACCTTTGATGTAAGGAGGGTTTATGTGTAGGATTTTATATTTCCTGGTAAATAGGACAAGTTCAGTTTTGTGGGGGTTGACACCGAGTCCACATTGATCTGCCGATGTTTAAGGCATTTTGTAGGAGTTCCTTCAGAGTGTCAGGATGCTTACCAGATATAGCTATCGCAACATCGTCCGCATAGGCAATCACCCTGTGCCCCTCCCCTTCAAGAATCATTAGTGGTTCATTTACGACTAGGTTCCAAAGGAGAGGAGAGAGGACACCGCCTTGCGGCGTACCCCTACTGACAGTTCTTCGAGTAGTAAAATCGCCCAATTTTGAATTTATAATCCTGCTTATCAGCATATGATTTATCAAATTACTGATTGACTTATCCATCTTCAGAGATGACAGCGCAGATGTGATTGCAGACGCGTCGACATTGTTAAAAGCTCCTTCTATGTATATCTGGGAAAGCCACTAAGGTGAACTCTTTATGATGAAGGGAATATTCGATAGTACGAACCAGCGTATGTAGAGCGGTTTCTACAGATGTCTCTTTGTAAAAGGCATGTTGAGCATTGGATAGTAAGGACTTATCAATGTTTGCCCTCAAATGGATTTCAATCAGACGTTCAAATGTTTTAAAAAGGAATCATGAAAGGCTTATAGGTCTTAGATCTTTAGAATTAACATGGCTATGTTTGCCAGCTTTGTGGATGAAAATAACATTGACTTCTCTCCATGACAAAGGAATGTGAGCCAGAGTGATACAACCATTTAGGATGTTGACCAGAATGGGTATAGTAGAATAGAACCCCAGACCGAATAATGAAAATCAAATTTTATATAGCGATATAATACTTTCAAAAGTTCAATGAGCTGTAGCGAAATTAAAAGAAAAAAGCCCCAAGAGTTGGTCTGATCGCCACAGAGGAGTTCCTGAAACATCTTTCAAAGAAAATCTTCAATATTCAAACTATTTAGAGATGGGATGTCCCTTAAATTTGGAAAAATGATAGAGGACTTTTATGGACGATTGATTCTTGCGATAGTATTCGCGGTAACCTACTTCTGGGGTACTCAAGTACCTTATCAATGTAGTCGAACTGAATTGAAAGCGTTCGTAGAAACTGAGTTGTTGAGCCGGTTTCCAAGTGTTTTATATATTTGGGGGTGGTGCTGGGTAGGTTTAACATACGTTTCATGAAGAATCTGAATAGTTTTTCTACTTGATAAATTTTTTTTTTTATTTTTAAACCCCATAACATGCAGTAGATGAATAAAGAGTCAATCATATTTCGAAGTTTGCTGGGGAATCAGAGATGATAATGAGGTCAACGGCATAAAAGAGCACTTTTACAATTATATCGGCTACACGGATACCTCCTGGTAAATGTGAATGTAAGTAGTTCATGCAGAGGCTTTTTCTCGATTTTTATTCTGATTTTATGAATGAAACAAAGATAAGTTTTTTTTTAAGCATTTTTTAATTAAACAATTCGCGCTCTTGAGTATCAACTTTGATCGGCTGTCTAACCTTCAATAATAGACATAAATAATAAAAATCACATTCTTTAAATCAGATTGAGCGTTAACTAAAAGAGCAAGCTGACATTTTTATCATCTCCATATATGGAGCTGTCTCCATAGAAGTCTGAAAAAGGCATCCTTCTTTTGTACCATGGAATCCGGCTATGTTTGTATACATTTGCCGTGCAAATGTTGGCTGATTAATTGCCGAACCATTCATCTCAAATTTGGTCAACAAACTTTGAAATCTTGACTGTGAAGGACCATCAGGCTTACCTAAAATAGGAGCAAGGCGCAAAACGTTTGCACTAACGAACACTTATTTTAATAATAAAGTTTCATCATTTGGAGGTCTCAAATTTTCAATTGTGTTTTCTTTGAATACATAGGATGGGTCAAATACAAGTATCCTTTTAAAAATGCATTAAAATGAATAAAATAAAATTTCTTCCAAGTATTATGGCTTTATAAGTAAGAGCAAGCATTCCCATTAATTTTATGGAATACAACGCCGTTCAAGTGGCTGCCTCAGCTGGCTTCGTAGTATAGCGCATTCTGTCACTCTTATTTTCCAAGACCTTGTTGATGGTTACCCGATGTAGCTCACAGATTGCTTGAATGATAATCAGAGGTCGTCCACATTCATGTTTTCAATTTCAGTAAAAAAAATAGCCATTTAACATGGCTCTGTAATACCCGCCGGTGACCGAAACGTTATTCCCAGTCTCATTTTCGAAGAAAAATGGGCCGCCATTCCTCAATCTGCACCAAACTGTCTCTCTTTGTGGATGCATTGTCTTCTCAACAATAAGGTGCGGTCTTTCCGAGCCCCAGATGCGGCAATTTTATTTGTTAACGTAGCCGCTAAAATGAAAATGCCCCTCGTCAGAAAAGATAATTTTTCGACCAAAACCCTTGTCCAATTCAAGCTGCTCCAAGGTCCAAACTGCGAAGCGAAAACGAAGCGGTTTGTCATGTGCCTGCAATAGCTAAGACAATAATTGGACCTTGTAAGTGATTAATGCAAGATCTTTGTGCAGAATTTTCCTGAGGCTAATGCGTGAATTGTTGAGCTGTTGAGATCGATGTTAAGTTGATGTTCGTGAATTGAGTCTCACACTCTGGGCTACAGCAACCACATTCTCATCTGTGTGCACCGTATGACGACGGGTACCATGAGTGTTGTCAACTAGCATACCAGTCTTAAGAACTTTTTGCAGAATCTTGCGTACAGCAAGCGCGCTGGGTGCTTCATTTCGGCCAAAACTTCTACACAGCACTCACTTTGGAAATAAGTTTTCAATATTTCCCAACCTTGTTCAAACGTAAAGCGACTCATTCTGCTCCGGAGAAGTATGATACTGACTTTCTGTAGAGATTTCGAGCCGAAAACAATAACCTCTGATTTAAAAAGAAACCACTAGATGGGCCACCTGTTATACTTGGGCCTTACCGCTCTACAAATTTTATCATCTTACAACAATGGGAAGAGGTATGAGAATATAAGAATATAAGAAATTGTATAAGAATTTTTTAAGAAAGTTAGTGAATGCCATGCCCTCGAAATGGATAGTCTCGTTTTTCAAGACTTTCCTTTATGCGACTAACCGTTCTTTAGTGTCAGGAATTTTGATGATCTGAGTTAGTGATTCTGTCAGTCCGATACTGTGTTACAGATTTTTTTAAGTCCTATATCTCAGAAATCCATGCTTTAAATTTGGAAATTGAATTAGGTGCATGTGTTTGATCAGGTCAGTAAATACCGTGATCCTAAAGTTTCTGAATTTATTGACAATGAAGTTAAAAGGGGTTCGAAAATTTTCTGAGTTTGTTCATGTAAAAATAGTGTAGTGCCTGGAACTTGGCTGAGCACTTTTGTACCCTTTTACTCCGAAACTAAAGTCTACACAAAGATTTCAAGGTTATCTGAGTAATCTTCAACAGGAGAGACTGCGGATTTTGCCAGGGTTCTAGCTGCATATGTCTTAGAAACTAAAAAAAAAAAACAAGTTCATCGAAATCGACTGCTGCGGAAGACTTTTTGAAATTCCATCATGTTCCTCGCTGTGTTGTACAATTCTTTAAGAAAAAAAAGTCCTTAAATCTTTTTGTAAGATCTTTAACAAAACTTGAAGTTTACTTTTCTTCACCACTGGAGTTATTTCCAAAAACTAATTTTCTTAGAAAAAAGTACAAATTGTTAATTTACATTTAATTTACTGTCTTAAAAGGCATTCCACTTCTGATACGAACATTAAACTTTCAAAACAACTATAAATATTTTATGAGCTTGAATGCAATCAAAATTATCATTTAGACAAGAGCATTTACCTTACATATAAACAAGGTGACATTTTACTACCAAAATACTTATACGTTGAATAATATTACTTTTTTATTGGCCGTATTAACAAAATTTTAAGATAAAATGTTCTTCATAAATATAAAATTTTAATTGACTTATTTTATTACAAAAATAAGAGCATTTCAAAATCGTTCGTAAGGCTTTTAAAATCTATCAACTTTTGCATTATTTCAACCATATACAACGTTATAAGTATAAAATTAAGCCACCCCCACAGTTGCTGCCGGTGTTATTCGGGAAAGTTTCAAACATTCCTTAGACATAAAGCTTATCGGGGGCAATAAAATGTTATGACTTCTATCTGCAGTATGTTCTCAGACTAAACACATCAAGAGCACTCGACAATAAAACAAATTGTAATTTCAAAATACCTTTTCGATGTTCTCCCAATCAAAAATCATTGCCCTAAGGTTGTCACCTTAAATTGTTCTGTCATATCAAGGACCCTCTATATCTCTGCCTCTGCGAATTCAAACACACAACTTATCTACTTTATTCAATGTGGTTTGTTCAACTGAACAATCAAGGCCATAATCATCAAACCCTGCAACCGCAAATGCATTGTTTAGATTCACCGCAAAGCTGTCACTTTTCCTTCGCCTGTACAAACAAATCCTTAACCGCATAGGCTTATGTATGTGTGAAGGTATTGTTCTGTATATTCGAGCCCGGCCAAGTTTTCAGCTTTAACTACAAATCAACTGAAGTTACAAACTAACCCAAGTCGACAGGTTTTATCATCCGTCAAAGAATCACTCTGGAGGCCTTTTCGATTAAGATAGACGCGAGGAGTGTGGGGTGTGGAGTGGAGACTACCTTTTGTGATGGTAGGGTTGTGGCCCTTTTGAATGGGTATGATGGTATTGGTACATAATATATAAGTCTGTAATGTACGTCGCCAACCCTGGCAGGGATATAGTATTGCAAAGGAATGGGGAGTTCTGCTTCGGTAGATGCCAAATTAATTAAAGGTTCGGATCAGCTTGGTTGCAGGGTCGACTTGGTTGGGTAAAGTTTACTTTTACCTGTGATGGTAGGAGGATATTGACGAGAATGACGGCGAGATTATAAAATGAAATTCGAATTTTGCAGAGCCAGAGGATAGTTGCTTCGCGGTTTTCAACAGAAGTCCTGTGTGTTTGGGAATGTGTGCCAGTAGTATGCTTACTAGTGCATTTTTGAAGCATAGATTTTGTGAGAGATTATTTTGAGCGACCGAACAGAACAGCAGTAGGAGGGATGGTTTTTTTTCTGAATAAGGTATACATAAGGGATGGAAAATTCATTGAAGCGGTTAGTTGCTTTCCTGTTCGACCATAACCAAGTGAACAGAATTTAAATTGAATATTGACGGGGGGCTTTCAACATTGAATAAGTTTGTGTTTGTGGAATTTCATTGAACCCTGAATATTACCACATCCAAAGAGAGCAATAGAAAATGGATGAAAAAATAAACCTGCATAAAGAATGATAACTGACATAGTCAGCGACATTTCGCATTCGATTTTTAAATGAAACCTACTTAATTACCTGCCTAGTTGGGATTCTTTAAATATCCAACCCTCCCTGGGATTAAGACACAGAGATTTAATTAGTGGCATGTGCTGTCAAAGGCATATATTGACATTGCCTCGCTCGTGGCTGTGCGGGGTTTTTGAGTTTGATTTATTAGATTTATAATTGAAGGTTGCCTACATATCTTTGAGGATTCAAAGAGATTAAATTCGACTTCGACGTCGTCGTCGATGAATGATAATTCCCTAAGTCTACTTGTTTTTGATATATTTCCATTTGCAAGGTTACTGCGTGTATCTTTCAAAGAAGATTAGAAAATAGGATTGGGCTTAGGATTTTCCGATCCACGAACATGGGACTTATATAATTTTCACATCACTTAGATAGTGTTATTTGATTAAATATGGCTTGGTTATAAGTCAGAATAAAGAAAATGTTTCTCCTTGGAAAATTATATTTTTAATGATTAACACATTTTAAATTCTAGTAGGTTAGAAATAAATCCCAATATATTGATAGAAAAATCAATCAAAATTAATGTATTAAAAAAGCACTCATACGCCCCAGTGTACCTACAAAAAAGAATTGGAATAGACTAGATTAGATACGACTTTTTTGAGTTTGTATTCATTTAAATTGTTAACAAAATGTATAAATATATATATGTAGGGCAAAGTATTCTGCATTATTCTACATTCTAGTAGTGCGGCTAAGAAAAGAAACTCTGTATTTGACAGTACGTCCGAATTTAGGCTCAAGGGTAGACTGAAGTGAATTCATAGCTATAGCTAGATGAGTATTACGGTACAGTTGGTTGAGGGGAGGCATGCAACTGACTAATTCATTTGAGAATTGTTGATAGAAAAAGCGATAGAAAAATGAAAGACAGGAAAAATTACGACGTTCAAGGGCTTAGATGTGAGAGTTATACTCAAGTTTTGGGTGGATATATGCCTTAAAAATGGTAGTCAGATCAGAACAGGGAAAACATTTTTTGAGTCTTTTAAGAAAACCTAAGCATTTCGCTGCGTCTTTTACCTACGAATATAATAAGGCAATACATAAGAGATGGTCAATATCGTCTTTTGGTTTATCGTGAGCATCTGCCTATTATGGCTCAATCCCACGGAAGGCCTGCCTCCATTGGAGTCAGATTGGGTCCTGACCATTAACCCCGACATAGCAAGCTATCTCGGTCGCAAAGTTATGATATTTTGCAGCATACGCACACCTCTTACTTTGGAGGCGAGGTCTATCTAACACCTCTTGAATTCAAGAAAAGAATCTTGAAAACCGTGTGTCTCCGCATTCGCAATAAACCAAGCCACCATGATGCTCCCACTAGGGGGCCTACCTCATAGATAGGGTTTGAGCAGAGGGCAAAACTCAACCCTCAACTCAAATGGGCAC
Organism: Philhelius festivus; assembly: GCA_963931855.1. Lineage (NCBI taxonomy): Eukaryota > Metazoa > Arthropoda > Insecta > Diptera > Syrphidae > Philhelius > Philhelius festivus. The sequence continues at coordinate 47,701,827 of OZ007556.1, read as the reverse complement.
TATCTCCCATGGTACCATAATATAGCTTCCGGTGGAGCTTCACAACCGAGGTCACTTCCAAATGAGTTCCTGCAAAACTCTGGGCCTGTCAACCCTTAGGATACACACACCAAGAAGTCGGTCGGGGGAGTAACCAACAAGTTAGTATGCTTCCTTTTAGTCTTCATTCGCCATGCGACGAATTAGGAAAGACGCTCGTAGTCTTTTCCTCACCTTACGGCAAACTAGGAAAGACACTCCTAGTCTTTTGCTCACTCCTAGTCTTTGGCTTATCTACGGCAAACTAGGAAAGACGTACCTAGTCTTTTGCTCAACTTACGGCAGACTAGGAAAGACGCTCCTAGTCTTTTGCTCACCTTACGGCAAACTAGGAAAGACACTCCTAGTCTTTGTTCTAAAGAACTGGGACGACGATCCCACTATTATTTGCTACTGCAAATAAGATCTCCAGTTACGCAAGTAACCGGAGACTTACCCTTTTTAAACCTTTTTTATAACTTTAAAAGTCTCTAGCCACGCAAGCAGCCGGAGACCTTACCAGTTAACTTCCGTCATAACCTAGTAAAACCTTAAAAGTCTCCAGCCACGCAAGCCGCCGGAGACCTCACCAGTTAGTTAACTCCCATCATAACCTAGAAAAACCTTAAAAGTCCACAGCTACCCAAGTAGCCGGAGACCTTACCAGTTATCTCCCGTCATAAACCTGAAAAGTCTCCAGCCACGCAAGCAACCGAAGACCTTACCAATTCCACCCTTCACGACCCAGTAAAACCTTAGAAATCTCCAGCCACGCAAATAACCGGAGACTTCACCAATTTTACCCTTCTTCATCCTTATAAAAACCTTAAAATCTCCAGCCACGCAAGTAGCCGGAGATTTAACCATCACACACCATTTTGAAACCTTCTACTCCCTTGGGTTTTCGTAGTTGTCTAAATCTCTAGCTGATCGAGCAGCCAGAGAATAGACTTAAGATACCCCCCCCCCACCCCACGAAAAGGTGAAACCCGTCGGGGAGGATAAGAGATGGTCAGTTACATACATAACGATAATAGAAAGCTTTTCGTTTCTTTAATTCAAAGTGCCATTCATAGATAAAGGCAAGGGCGATATATTTCGCTTGGCTTGGTTCACACGGTTTTAAATTCCCAACTGAATAATGCTGTCGAGGTCAGAATCTAATGAACTTAATAAACACTGACGTTTCAGTTCCACAACCGAAGAGTAGGGTTGTGAGTCTGGGAGCGATTATGAAAAGCTGAGGATGCTGTCGTCAGCGGACCAATTCAGTGGATTAGAATACTCAGATAATAAGGAAAATAAAGAAAAGTCTCGGTGACAAAACGGATCCTTGGGGCACACCACTTAAACCCATCCAAAAGAACTTGAATTGAGCTGTCAGAAAGGTAATTTTCGATAAAAATATATTTCATAATTACAATTAAAAATTAAAAAAATATTAATAATAAAAATTAATACTACAAAAACTAAATTAAATAAAATACACGACTGGATCGTACGAACTTGCTCTTATGTAAAAGTACTTTGGAATTTTTTTTTTTACAAAAATGTAGTCCATAATATCACACTTAATTTTTTATCAAAAACGTTAGAGTCGTTTTCGAGATAAATAAGATTTTGCAATACGGGTGTATGGGGGGTACCGTTAATTTTGGAGCTAAAAAAAATTTCAATTTCTCCTCTAGGGAATCACCGAAGATCCTTAACTACCGAGTTTGAAGAAAATAACTCCAGTAGCTTAGGCTGTAGTTTGAGGTACAGACATATAGACAGACAGACATTTGCTTAATAGTAACAGGCAGAGAGTTCCATAACTTTGTTGCATGAACAAAAAACAGTCGTGAAGAATTCAAAAATTTGTAAGAAGGTGTTAAAAGATTGAGTAAACTGCAGTTTTTCAGAAATGTACGATGGTTTTCTTTTTTGATTGATTTTGTGCATAAGCATACAGCATCTTGAATCAAGGAATTGTTGAAAAGTGCACCCGAGAACCAGTTTATGAAAACGTGATATGTGCTCATTGCTCATTTCTCCTAAGCCCACAAATATATCTTAACATATCGTTCAATGCTACAAGAAGCTTATGCTGGGAATAAGAATCAAGTTTACAATATGTAACATTGGCATAGTCCATTAGAGGAATTAGTAGTGTTTTAACAAGTCTTAATTTGGTATTAACAGGAGTTAACTAGAAAATAACCAAAGCCTACGCAACCCACCGTAAATTCTTCCAATAATATGGTTAACCTGATTTTCCGGCAAAAGAAAAGCGTTGATCCTTAAACCAAGACTAATCACAAAGCGCGCAAACTTAAGTTGTACTTGTGAGAGATACACCGGTGGTAAAAGTAATGTATTACTTAGGCCATCAATTGAGACTTAGATGGGTTAAGGGTTAGGCCATTGCTAGAGGACCATAGATCATAGATGAAGGTCCTCGTTCATTCTACAAATTAGATCCTCTTGTAAAGCAATTGGACGAGACAAATAAATTAGCACATCGTCAGCGTACAAACATACAACTTGATGCACTTTAATAAAAATTTGCCAGCTCGTTGATAAAAAGGCAAAATAAAATTGGTCCCAAAACAGTACCTTGTGGAACCTTCATCCGCAGAATCATACTTTCGTAAATCATTTGATTAACTTTTACCCTCTGGCACCTATTATTCAAATAGTTGATGGTATTATATTGATTGATCAGTATTTCCATGACTGGGTAGAATAGACGTTAATGGTGTTTTACAATATAGTGTTTCATTGTTTTCTTAAATCTGTTCCCATAGTGATTGTTGAAATAAGATCTTTTGTGAGAGTTTGGTACGATAGTGAAATCAAAAGCCTGAGAAATCGAAGAAACAAGTTATGGTCTACTTTGTAAAGTATCTTAATTACATTCAGAAGGTGCAAAAGGGTTTTAAAAATAAATCCAAAGTATTTTTGGAATTTTATTAACAGCAAAAGAAAATCTTGTCCTTACCCGTCTATTCTTAAGTTAAATGACATTTCAAGTCATGACCCACGAGTTATAACGCAACTTTTTTTTTGACTTGTTTCAAAGTGCCTTCAAACTGTGATTCCTCAATCTGTGGTAAGTCTGATGAAATGGCTCAAAACTTTGACCATTTGAAATCTTTTACTTACTTGACTGATATGAACTTAAACATTGATATCGACAACATTGTAAAGTTTATATCTAACCTTGACGACAGCTGTATACCAGGTCCTGATGGTATACCCTATACTATTTTGAAAAAACTGTGGACGTCACTTGTCATTGCATTTGTCTATTCTTTTTAATTTTTCAATGTCTTCTAAAAAAGGGAAAAAAGACGAAGTGAAAAACTACGGGCCTATTGCCAGATTATCTGTGATTCCTAAACTTTTTGAGGTTATTATTTGTTGTTGTTGTTTTTGGGTTAAATCATTTATTGTTCCTTATCAGCATGGTTTTATAAAATGTTGATCTACTTGTACTTTTCTAATAGAATAAGCTGAAAATTGCATTAGATTGTGTATTTATTGATTTCAGTTAAGCTTTTGATAAGCTGTCACATCGTGTTTTGCTTTTTAAATTGCGAAAATTTTGTAAAATGGCTTCAATCTTATTTATTCGATAGATCTTATTCGGTGTTATTTAACGGTTGCGAATCAAATAACTTTAAAATCAATTCAGGAATTCCACAGGGTAGTCATTTAGGCCCTATCCTTTTTATTTTATTTATAAACGACTTACAATCTTTAAAACTATTTCAAATACTCATGATTTTGAAATTGCAATGTGATCTTAATTCGTTTTTTGACTGGTGCACTCATAATTGTTTGTTTCTTAATATCGATAAATGTAAAAGTATGTGTTTTACAAGAAAGTTTTCTTTTATTTCGTTTAACTATTTGTTTAATAGTATATCAATAGCGCGTGAACCGTTATATCTAGTCTTGGTGTTACATTTGATCGCAAACTCGAATTTCTTCAACATATAAGCTCCATTTCAAATAAAGCTAATTCAATTCTTGGCTGGATAAAAAGAGAGTCGAAACAATTTTCCGACCCTTTCGCCACAAAGCAGCTTTTTTATATCTTTTGTTCAACCCATTCTAGAATACGCTTCTCAGGTTTGGTCACCTCATTACGAATGTCATAAAAATAGACTAGAACAGGTTAAAAAAATATTCATTAGGTTTGCGCTCAGGGTTGGGATTATTCTTATGATCTCCCACCTTATGTATATACCCAGTCTCGAGAACGGACGTTCCTATTTATGTTTTGTTTTCATTGTAAAATTAATCAATGGTAACATAGATTTTTTGCACCTTCTGTCTCGTATTAACTTTAATATTCCTCAAAGAAATTTGAAGAACATACCGGAGAGTACACTCTAAGAAATTTCTGTTAAAAATTGCTACAATTATTGTTACAATAATTGTAGTACTTTTCAACAGAAATTTTCGATGTTTTATATTCAATATGTGATTGAAAGATAAAATGTTGTATTTTCATCACATAAAAAGTAAGCAATTACTTACATATATCGTATATCGTAAAAATCGTATGGCGATCTTTTTTAATCAATAATCGGTAAAAAACTAACATACATTACATAAAATTTACCTCACAGACGTTGAAAATTCAACATATAAAGTCGTTGTTTATAATCAAATATTACATTTTTCAACATAGGTAAATGTTTAATAGTAAACAATACCTTTAGAAAATTGGTATAATATTAAACTTTTTTTGGTGATATTTCAACAATAATTTCTGACTTTCCAACATGAATAACAAAAATAAAACAAACCTTGCAAGCTTGAGAGTTCAACTGCTAGTTTTCAACAGCCTAACTCAACTTTCAACATAGTTTTTGGTTAATAAGCATACAAGATGAAAAATAAGAAAAAAAAACTTGAAATTTTCCTTTAAAAAAATGTACCGATGCAAAAATTTACCGAGGACCTGAATAATCAACATGAACTAGCTGCTTATTCAGCAAAGATTTTTAAAATTCAGGAAAATAAAACAAATTTACAAATATTTGCTAAAAATCTAAACAAGTTGTCCCAAATGTACGGTTTTCTTCACATAATTAAACTTTTATAATAATAAATTTATAATAATAAATAATACATTAAAAAAAACAGCAATGAAGAGATACTCTGTCCAGAATCACGTTTTCTGTAAATAATAGAAAAGCATTTACAAATGGAAGTACCAAATAAAATTTATTTTGTAACATGTTTTAGGTTTAATACTTAGAAATGAATTGCTTTGTAAAGGCTAATGTATATTTATACATGCATACTTATAATTCAAAGTTATGACTTACCTCTACTTTTTGGGTCTGATTCAATTTGCAAATGAAGTTATTAGGTTTTTATAGGTAGTGGTTCAAACAAAATCGATAATGGATATTAAATGGCTTATCTAAAAAAAATATTTTCTATATATGCAATTAAAAAAAAAAATGTGAACAAAATTCAGAACACCAATTCAAAGATAAGAAAAATCAAATTTTCAATAATTTTTTTTAATTTTTTTTTTTTTTTTTAAAATCAAGAAAACGTTTTTTTAAGAATTATGATATGCAATATTGTCTATAGTTCTTAAAAGTTTCGACATAAACCGAAGTATTTCAACCGATTGTAAAATAATGAATAATTTTTCCAGTTTTTCAACAAAAAATGATTTTTTTTTTTTTTGGCGAGCACACATTCAACAAAGGCGATTGAGCAAAAACTATAAAATATTCAGCAGTCTTACACAACATTAAAATTAAAAACAACTTAATTTACAATGTAAACCAATCAATATTTAACAGCAAATATTTTATACATACCTCAAAGTTTGATATTTGAATTTTTCCACATACGATTTTATTTTAAAACGCGCACTCTATCACTTTGTGACTGCTTATTGCGAGCGAGACTGATTCTGATGATTCTATTCCTTCACGAGAAAAGAAGAAAGAAAATACAACCGAACGAGATGCATTGAACATAATTTACATATGTATGTATATTCAACAAAAAATGTTGAATTAGATATCCCTAGCCACGCAGAAGAAAACTATTTTTGTTGAAATGTTGTCTCTGGTTCTCCTTTTCCAGCGCTTAATTGAGTATTGAACAAATACATACGATATTTTTAACAGAAATATTTGATTTTCATCAAAAACAGTTGAATTAAAGAAAAATATGATATCCCGCAAAAAAAAATCGTACTAAACAAACGGCTATGAGTTTTCAAGAGCGATGCGTTATTTTCTGCAAAAAGTGTTTAATTATCTTAAAAAATTCAACATATGTGTAATTTTCAACAAAAAACTGTTGACTTTTAAGCATATGTTTACTTTTACTACACTTCTATTTTGTTACTAGAATAATTGTAGTAAAACTCAATCGGTGTTGAAAAAAGTTTAACACTTATTGTAGTAATTTTTTCGAATATTTCTTAGAGTGTATACTTATTACAAACTATCGTACCAATTATGAAAAATATTCTCCATTAAATAAAATGCTTATAAACTATTTAATTTGTACAATCTTAAATAAAACAATTTGTTTGATAAAACAATAATTAATTCATGTCAATTTAAATCAACATTTTTCCATGAAATTGTTTAAATTCTTAATATAAACCTTTGAAAGAAATTTTTCAAATTTTGTAAAACTAGCAATTCAGTTATGTAAATAAATAGTACATACATTTAGAAAAATTCAGCTTTAATTCTTAAATTTGGCTTAAAATTGAACTCTTTTTAAAAAAAATTATTGCATCTCCCTTCAAACATATGTCACTCCTTTAAGGCAAAGTAGAATTTCCCTTTTTTTATCGTTTTTGGCTTCACATTTTATTTTTCATCAATTTAAATTCTGCACTAAACACACGATTGAATAGACCAGCAGAACTCATAATAAAACGTTCAAAGAAGCGACGAGCAAAGATAGTTGTTTATAGCCTTAATGCTTCTCGTATCACATTTCTTCTTCTCATTTTTCATCACTACAGAGTTCAAATTGCCGGCAGCTACCAGGCGTGACCTCTCTTAAATTCTACTCTCGCAATGACATTTTGTTCGTCCTTGGATTCCTTGTTCTATTTTCTTTTTTTTTTTAATGTTTTGCTTTAGTGTTTCCCTCTATGGATTCGAGTATTTAGTTTCTGTGTGTTCTTTTTTTCAAAGTGGGTCAACATCCACACGAATACCTACTAATGCGCACTATAAGCACTTGTAGATGTACCCTTTATGGGCGAAAGAAAAAAAAAACACTTTCAGTATAGGTTAACACCCACACACTACGATTCTTTGGAAAATGTCCTTAAGCAGTGCAGTTAAAGCTATACGGTAACTGAACGCCGAAAGTTAAAGACACTATTTCTTTATACTTGACTCTCCAGAGAGGTTGGAGGGATATACGAGTACGTACAACTGTAGATAAGCTGTGCTGCAAATAAAGGTGTGTGAATGTGTATTTTTTAGTGCAAATAAAACAGCTTGAAGGAGAATGAGCTTCCATTAATAGAGACAGAGATGGAGGTGGCGGCTCAATGCAGCTCTGCTTTTCCCTTGCAAATGGTTGTCATTTGCATTTCATTTAACAAGACTGATTTCCGGGCAACGGTAAATAAATATTTCCTTTTTCTTTATAGACCTCTTCCACCACATTTATGGCGATGGATAGTGGTAGTAAAGGAAGACGAAGTGAGATAAAAAAAAACCCTAAAAGAAGAAACTTCATGTCGCTGACCTAGTGCCACGGTTTTTGACATAGTTTGTGTTTCACGTGATGATTTGTTTGCCTCACTAGTTGTATTTACATATTTTGTAGGTACATCCTGGAATCCATGTATTTGCAGTTGCAAGAAAAAAAGATACAGGGACATTAAAAATTAGGAGTCCTAGATAAATATTTACGGAGCCCGATTAGATGGTATACATAGGTAAACATAATTATGGCAATTCAGTTTTATATTATGTTTGAGTTCATTTGAAATTTAACGCAGACAAATCTATAAAATTCAAGATGAAACGAGTAGAGTACCTAATTGAAATGGCTTATAAACCGTCTAGACTGTAAATTGGTTTACGGTCTATTTTGAGCTGAAAGGCGATACCGAAATGGCCAATAGACCTAAAATGGACTTTATTGTTATTTTGTTTCGTGAGTGGATTGCTTCAATTGGCTTTTTGGGTTCATTTATAGGCTTGTTAATATAAAATTCAGTACCTTGAGTCTATTTGGAACTTAAGTACCGCCTTGGGTATACGAAAATCAAGGTATTTCTGTAATGAATAATGTAATCCATTATTTGCCTGATTTTCGAAGATGTATACATTTTTCTATTGAAGTTATGTTTTTGCACAAATTTAAATATAAATTGTTGCTCTATTTTGAAATCTGCAAATGCTAAACAAGGTTAGACGAACTTGCTTTTGTGTAATTGAGACTTAGAATTTAAAGTTCTATACAAAAATAAAGATGTTTTCACAGAAAAATGACGAGATATATGGAATTCAATTTTAAATGGCTGAAATGGCTCCTTTATTAGTTTGAGTTAAATTAAAATGCATTGCTAAGTAGCACGTCTTTAGAATTAAAGAATTCAATCCATATATTAATACGTTATGGAAAACTGTTCAAATACATACAACTTCCCGCTTAAAGTGCCGTCTGATTTCTGGAAGAAATATGAATTTATTCAAATAAAATTTTAATCAAATGTACGACCGGGTGGAAACGACTCGCTCTCGTATAAAAGACTAAGACTTAAAAAATAAAATGCATGACTGGGTCGCACGAATTTGCTACTATGTAATAGACTAGCAATTTTAAAAACGAATGTTATTAGAGAAAAGTGTTCATATGGATAAAATAAAATTTTTAAATTCTTTTAGTAGTAAGAAATAAAACAGAATGCTATGAAAATATGAATTTATGCAAGAACAAAAATTATAAGTCGTTGTAGTGGTTTCTTTAAAAAAATAAGATCTTATATACAAAATTATTAAAACATTTTTAACAGGTGAGCCAAAATTTGGGAAGTTTTTATTACTGTACGAATTAAAATTAAATTTTCAAAAAAAAAAGATATTGAGCCGTTTTTGAGATATCGAATTTTCGAAAAAAAAAATGACTTTTTTGCAAACATTAAAAAAATACTGTTTTTTTAAGTTTTGAAATGCAATGTTTTTTAAACTTTTTAGAAGCACCTCTATAAAAAATTTCAATAAAATTATAAAATAATGAGAAATTCAAAATTAAAAAAAATGGTTCTATGGTAGGTGCAAACTGTAATATCATAATTTCAATTTTTATATTTATTAAATTAAAAACATAAAAATTAATTAAACGAAAAAAAAAAAATATCAAAATTCTAGGCGCCGTTTTCGAGAAAAATACGTTTTTTGAAAACCATATTTTAACATTTGTATGGTGGGTAAAATAATTTTTTTTCTCAAATCTTGTAGATTATATTGAGAAACTTTTATTTATCAAGTTTAAAATAATCTAGAATGGGGTTCGAAATATTGAGTTTTGAAAAAAAGAAAATGATTTTTTTTTTTTAAATCCAAAAAAAATGTTTTCGAAAATTTGAAAACACAATAATATTTAAATTTTTGGGGACCTTTAGCACAAGAAAAATGGTCAAAATCGGTTGTACAGATTTTGATAAAATGAAAAACAAAAAAAAAATGGTTCCATGGGGGTTACCCTCAATAACCATTTCATTTTTCATTTCATTTATTTCGAAGAAAGATTCAATTTACAATGACACATTAAGATCAAAATCTTTTTGAGTATAGATAGTTTTACAAGTAACATAGTTTTTTTAACTTCCCATAGGGAGTTATTGTAATCGGTGCGATTTGTCAAATTGGAATTTTTGACATTTCTCGACGTTTCAAGGTCCCTAGAGGCTATATCAATCATTTTTAGAGAGATGTCTGTGTGTGTGTGTGTACGTACGTTCGTACGTTCGTACGTGCGTACGTTCGTACGTCCGTACGTTCTCGTACCATTTTTCGTCGTCGATATCTCAAGAACGAGTAAAGATATCGACTTCAATTAAGTTTTGTTTAATAGATAATAACTTCGAAAGAGGCTGAAAGGGCGTTTATTAAAATTCAGTGAGTAGTTTTTTCACTATAACGGTTTAAAAAAAAAGTAAAAATTTTGGTTAGTTTCAAATATCTCACGAAAAAATAATGCTATTGATTTCAAATAAAATTTAATGTACTCATTATAAGGTCATACAGATTTGGTATGAATTTGGAAAAAAATGAACATACCGTTATTTTTTTTAAATACAAAAAACTGAAAAAAAAAATTTCATAACCCAGATATTCTAAGAACGGAAAACAATTTGAAACTCAAAATAATTTTATTTTACGAAAAATAATGTGTTTGACAACTGGTGAAAATTTCAAAAAAAATCAGTTTACAGTTTTTTTACAAAAAATAAAAAACTATATAAAATTTTATTGAAAATTGGTAAAAAGTGTTTTTCGACTCAATTTTCTCGAGAACTAGTAGTGATATTGACTTCTAATTTAGTTTATTTTATACATAGTATAATTTTGTACAATTGGTAAAATGTTGACAAATATTGAATTAATAGTTTTTTTTTTTTTTTAAATAAAAAAACTATTAAAAATTCTAGTGAAAACTAGTTAAAATTGTATTTCAAGTCGAATTTCTTGGGACTAAACACCAACAGTGCCTTCTAAAGTATGTTGTTTTATACATCGATACCTTCCCGTAAGAATGTATACTAAGCGACATTTCTAAAATTGTTCAGGAAACGAAAAAAACGAAGAAAGTTCGTTGGCGAAACCCAGGCCAAAACGTGGCCCTTAACATATATTATATTTCCTCATCAAAAAGTCATTTTCGGAAAAAGTGTCGCTTAGTACATTCTTACGGGAAGGTATCGACATAATACAATTATTAACATATGGTTAAATTTTGACAAGTATCGAATTGACAGTTTTAACAAAAATATAAAAAAAATCTACTAAAAAGTGGTAATATTTGTTTTTCGACTAGAATCTCTTGAGAACGAGCAATGATGACTTTGCAATTATTTAATTTTATACATAAAACAATTTATTGTATATTTGACATAAATCTAGTTTTAGAGCGGATATATTTTGTAAGTACACTTCCATCAATAACCAAACCATATCTTTTATATTTGAATATTTCGTTTTTAATTTTTTTTCAATTAAAATGTTTGGAACCGAAATAATAAAGTAATTTCTATAATATAATATTTAAAAGCACGTAAATCTATAATTCAGCATATAATATGTACCTACTCGTACCAACCTTCGTAATTATTACAAGTTTTCAAGACCACAAATGGGAAGTTATCAGTGTGGGTCGCACCCAGCCTCTTTTTTTTTTAAATATTCAAAAATATGAAACATACTTCTTAGCTAGGATAAACAACTGAATTCAAAAATACGAGTATAATTGTATATAACTTTATAGTTTTTGCAAAAACTGAAAGAAATAAGATAATTAGAATTTAAATTTAAGAAATAAGGCAAAGCAATGTATATATTTAACATAGACAATAAAAACCCAATCATAACAACTATACGTGACAAGCTAATAGCAAAGAAAAAAACCCTTAAACTAGTTTGGGTTCCTGGCCATGCAAAAATCCTTGGTAATGAACTGGCAGACAAAGCAGCAAGAACAGCTTCAAACGAACCTCTAGTTACCTTCTTCGTCAACAACAAAGAAGACATCAAAAGAAGAATCAAAATGTTTTACCGAAATAAAGTTGAACTGGAATGGAGAGGCTATACCCATCATTATTTAAACATAAATCCGGGAGGTGTACGAATTGTAACGAAGCGTCACACTCCTACGACCGACCGACACCAATCAACCTCCATCTGCATACCCACCAAGTGAAATAACCAACGCCAACACGCAGCCAAAATACAAAAACAAAATATATGCGATATTGTGGTTCATCGTTATAGAGTTCACAGTTGGTTCCTGCAGGAGAATTGCCTTATGGACCCAAGAAATCCAAAGAAATTCGAAGCTTTCTCGCCGAAGTTGATTAAGGTTTTTACCTTATAATACAGAAGCACAAGTTTCCCCCGATATTCCCCTTCTCTACTAAGAGTCGATGGGCCGTTGCTCCATAGCGTGCTGTGTGGTAACAACAAAACACCGTATTATTAAAGCTATTCCCCTTCATCCTTCTGATGCCGACGGGCACTTGCCGTATTGTTAATTTATTCCCCTTCATCCTTCTGATGTCGACGGGCACTTACCGTATTGTTAAAGCTACTCCCCTTCACCCTTCCGTCCGGTGTCGACGGGCACTTGCCGTATTTTTAAGTTATTCCCCTTCACCCTTCCGGTGTCGACGGGCTCTTGCCGTATTCTTAAGTTATTCCCCTTCACCCTTCCGGTGTCGATGGGCTCTTGACCGTATGATTAAGTTCGTATATATTAGGTAGTATTATCTCTAGGTATTATTATCTATAGGTATCATATTGTTTAGTCTTAAGCCGCTTTATTGGATTAATAAAATCAAATCTGAAAAAGGAAAATCTATTTTTCATTTAGAGAGAGCAGTTTGGTCGACTATCTATACTCGAGTTTCGTGCTTTCTCGAGACGACCCTGGAGTCCGGCGAGCTTACCTCAGCCTAAGGAAAAGAAGCATCACAGAATCATATATCCAAGAAATGTATCAAACCGAATGGGGAAATGCTTTCTGCGACTCAGGCTTGGACACACTCTCATTACAAACAGCTATCTCATCAGCAAAGAAAATCAACCAAACTGCCATTTTTGCCATAACAACTCAGTATTCACAATTCAACATGTAATATACGATTGTCCAAAAATTAAACAAACATCAACAGCATTTTTCAATAACACCAACAAGATGTGAAAAACCGACATTGATATCGTGCCGGCTAAAAAAGTTATAAGGGTCAAAAGGTCAAGAAAATCAGTTTTTCGCAAATATCTCGCGATCTATTGCTCAGAGGTCAATAAAGGTCATTATAAAAATTGTTTGTCGTGGAATTGTCTGCATTTTTCTGTAAAACTAACCGTTCTTGAAGTAGAGAAAACGACAAGAATGCACTCACATACGGTATTGTATACCGTTCGGCGTATATCAAGGCGTAAACTCTATTGCTTTTTATTCATGTTTGTAAATGTGGTGTTAGTAAAATCTACTACATACACAGACATATAGCACTAGTAATACTAGAATAGACAGAACATTTCGTGCCCGTGAATGCCTCAAAAAATGACTTAAATATGTCAAAAGTCCTAAAAATAGCATTTTATCATAAAACCTAAAATGCTAACTTGGTAGATAGAATACCTCTCATACCAAAAACAGAGGACAGGTAAATAGGTAGGAACATGTGTTCAAGTAAAAGGATAATACTTTTCAACTCTAAAAGTCACCAGATGTAGATGGTATCTTCCCAGCTTTCTAGTAGAAGGGAAAAGAAAACCTTATGCCCTATCTCACTAATATTTTTCGTAGTAGCATTGCGTTTGGGTATATACCAAGTATATGGAGAACAGGAATGCTAATATTTATTCCCGAAATGTAGAAAAAAGAAACAATATTAGATGCGTTCTTAGACATAGAGGGAGCCTTCGACAACACATCCCACGAGGCTGTAGGCACAGGTTTTGTTAGGAAATGCGTGCCGATCACCATAACTATGTAGATGGAAATGTTAGGCACTAAAAATACTGTCACAAAAAGGACAAAATGTAAAAAAAGTAATCACAACAAGAGGCTGTCCTCAGGGTGGTGTATTATCACCCTTGTTGAAGAGTCATGTAGTGGAAAATCCAACCTCCCAAGGTATACTTTCCATTGGATTTGCTGATGATGATGTTGCTATCATAGCCGTAGGTAATCCAAAGAGGACTAACAATTACACGGAAATGGTGTCTATCTGTAGGATTATCAATAAACCCCTCCAAGACGACAATCATACCTTTAACAAGGAATAACTTCTGCCACATATAAAACCTATCCATCTAGCTGGTGAAGTGATTGAAACGCAGAGAGGGGTAAAATATCTACGAATTCTACCAGATAGTAGACTCCTTTTAAACAAACACTTAAAAGCTATAGTCAGGAAAGCCACAAAAGCCCTAATAATTTGCAAGAGACTTGCAGGCAAGTCATGCAGATGCAAACCGAACATCCTTAGCAAGCTGGATATACACTATGATGGTAAGACCAATCATTACATATGGGGCGGTTGCATGGCACAAGAGAACCGAATTATCAAGAACAAGGAAAGCTCTAGAAAAAGTCTAAGGGCTCGCGTGTATCTGTATTACAGGAGCAATGAGAACCTGCCCTACCGCAGCTATAGACGTTTTCCTCTATCTATCCCCTCTACACGAGGCCATCACAAGTGCGGCAATGGGAGTTATCTTGAGATCCTCGAAACAAATATCATCAAGTGGCACACTGATGAATCGAGTCGTAAGCAGAATAGTTTCATCGCAATATCACTGAATCTTGCTGAAGTCACAGTGCAAAAGAATTCTGATGACCTCGACTTTGGGAGCTGTTCTTTACACTATTAGGTCGACGGCATACACAATTGCCCGAGTTAGACTACCTATTAGATCGCTGGTGTAAATGCTGAATAGAATCAGCGAGTTAACTGCTCACGGCTGAAGACCATTTTTAATATCGAAGATTGCGGTATGCAATTGTTAATGACACAGAAACTGAAGATATCGACAATGAATGATAAAAAAAAAATTATATACTAAAGTTAATTTTTCTGTATTTTTCTGTATTTAAATAAAAAATTATTCACTCGTAAATAAAACCTCTGATTACATATCATGGATTATGCCTACGGGGGAAAACATGTAAAAAAGACGCGCCCTGTATTCTAACTTGAAGGTGGTGAGGAAACGAGTGCATCGTCATAATATATTCGCTTTCTCAGCGCTCTACTCCGAAAACGGTTAATTTTACAGAAAAATGCAAGAGACATTTTTTGTAGACAATTTCACGACAAACAATTTTTATAATGACCTTTATTGACCTCTGAGCAATAGATCGCGAGATATTTGCGAAAAACTGATTTTTGTGACCTTTTGACCCTTATACCTTTTTTAGCCGGCACGATATCAATGTCGATTTTTCACATCTTCATAACAATGCCGTAATAAAGGTGTATACAAAAATTCAGCTCACTAGGAATTTTTCCGCAGATAAAACCTAAAATGACTGGACTAATAAGGTCATTTATAAATAATGAAAATATCAGAGGACCCACGACGGAGCCCTGGGGTATTCCAAGATTTGTAATAAGGGGGTTTGAAATGCCAACCTCAGTTTTTATTCGCTGTACCCTGTCAAATAGGGAGTTAAAATTTGACTTAAGTTTAGAAAGAAGGATTGAGTGATCAATGCAGTCGAATGCTTTAGAGAAATCTAAGAGCAAAATGACACCAAATTTACAAGAATCAAGTGCACTTTCAGGCATAATAAAAAATTCTGGGGGAATATATGAACTTGACAAGGTCGGAATCAGAATATTAGACATCACTTCCGGACTAAAAAGGCATTTACCTTTATTTTTGTCTTCTTTTACTCCAAGTTCTTTCAGGTTACTCCAAAGTTCTTTAGAGCTAAGAGACGGGTCAATATTCCGTTTAAGGTATGCATGCTTAGAGTTGCGGATACTGGAATTAACTCTATTACGAGAAAATAAAAACTGTATTTTATTGAACTCAGAAGGATTACACTTATATCTCCGGAAGAAACACTCCCTTTCTCTTATCAGATAATTGATGTTGTTAAACCAGGGACATCGGAAAATTTTTTTCAACCATTACCTAGCTTTAACTAAATGAATTTTTTTTGTATTTTTATTTTTAAAATCTGTCGAACAATTTTTGAGAAAAAAAAATATTTATAAAATTTCGAAAAAATTCGTTATTTTTTGTCTTAAAAAAAGGAAAAAAAAAAACGTGTGGAGGGAAAAATTATGATTTTTTTTTTTTTTCAAATATTCAACAAATATTTTTTTTTAAGTTTCTGAAATGCTTCTTCTTCTTCTTCCTTTTCTTCGGCGCTGTTATGATCTCGATGTCGAGGGGATCATAACTCTCCCACGTATCTGCTTCACACTAGTGATCCGCCTGTGGGGTTCGCCGGGTTGACCTCAGAAATCGGCGGCAAGCCTCCCGGTTTTGTATTGTTCCATTTCTGAGGCCAACTGAATGCTGGTGTTTTTGCATTTGTTTGTACCAGGAGTGTTTAGGCCTACCTTTCTTTTTATTCCGAATTGGAACGTTGTATGATATTGCCTTTTTGACGGGGTTCTCAGGATCTCTCCTTTGAACATGGCAATACCAACTGAGTCGGTCGTGTTCAATTTTTTGGGAAATGGTATTCTTAACATGAAGGCTTCCTCGGATCTTCGTACTTCTAATTCGATCAAGCCTTGTAACTCCTGCTGTCATACGAAGCATCTTCATCTCAGCTGCCGTTAGCTTACTCTCATACTTTTTGTACATTGTCCAACATTGTGAACCGTATGTGAGTGCTGGACGCACAACTGAAGTGTAGAGCTTTCCTTTCAGCTTAGGGGGCATTTTTCGGTCACAGAAGATAGCAGAATTTTCCCGCCACTTCATCCACCCTACGCTTACGCGATGATTGATATCGTCATCACAAGTAGCTTCGTTATTTATCATAGACCCCAGATATTTAAACTTTTCACACTTGGGAAGCACTACTCCATTCAAATAAATGTCTGGAATAGGCCTGTGTGGATCAGAAAATGGGCAGCATAGGTATTCTGTCTTTTTCGCGCTTATGCGGTACCCACTTCCTTCTAGAACATCCACCCATACGTCAAGTGCTCGTTGTAGGGATATCGGGTCTTCACTTATGATGGCTCCATCGTCAGCAAAGAATAACTGATGCACTTTTGGATCCGTCACTTTGCCTTCAAGCAGGTAATCAAGAACTGTAATAAAGAGCAGGGGACTCAAGACACTTCCCTGGTGTACACCTACTGTGATTTCGAATTCTTCGGTGACTCCAGCTGCACATCTTACTTTAGTAACTGCTCCATCATACATGTCCATAATTATCCGCACATAGGTTTCTGGAACTCCTCGTTGCCTGAGGGCCACCCATATTAGATCTCGTGGTTGCCGATCGAATGCTTTTTCAAAATCAACCAATACGACATGCAAATCCTCCAAAGAATCCCGATGTTTTTCCATAATTATTCTTATACTCTGGATTGCATCCGTGGTTGACTTACCCCCGACAAACCCGCACTGGTCATCAGATAGCCTAATTATTTTTCGCAGTCGGCTACCCAAGACTCGCTCAACGATCTTCATGGTGTGTGACATCAGCTTAATCGAACGGTAATTATCACAGCTTCGAGTATCACCCTTTCCTTTATAAATTGGAAGAAGGTAACTTTCCCTCCATTGATTAGGCATGCGATCACCTCGTATAAGTTTGGAGACAAGAATCATGAGCCATCTAAACCCGATGTCTCCCATCTTTTTCCAAAACTCTGAGGGTATTTCGTCTGGGCCAACAGCTTTTCCCTTTTTGGAGTATTTTACCGCCTCACTAACTTCTTCGACTGTGACGTCGGATACTTCGCTTAAGTTAGGTGAAGCTATTGGAAAGTATAGCCTTGGAAATTGTTCGTTTAGAAGTCCGTCACAATACTGTCGCCACCTGTGAAGAATTTCATTGTCTTCCACAAGTAGTTGGCCTTGAGCATTGTTAATGAACTTTGGCGAACAAATCTCCTGGGCATTTCTTCTTCTTTGAGCGGCTATTTTGAAGATAGTTGCACCCTTATTCGTGTTTTGCCGTAGCTCTTGAATAGCACCAGCTGTCGGGGTAGAAATTTCATCCAGCTCCCGATACAGGTTTTCTGTATTCTTTGCTTGAATTTGGGTGCACTTCTTCTTCGCTTCTTTCTTGCAGTTTCTATATTCCACTTCGAGGCGTGACTTTTGCTCTGTATCATTAGAGGGGCACTTCGACCAAGCCTTGAAAGCCATTTTCTTTTTACTTATAACTGATTTAGCTTCATCATTCCACCACCATGTTTCTTTGCCTTGTTGGTTGTGTCCTTTTGAAACCCCTAACAGTGTTTTGGCTTTTTCTTTGCAAGTTCTCTGTAGGAGATCCCACATACTTTGTGCTGTACTCTCTTCATTTCGAACTATATCGGTGTTGTTATACAGAACGTTTTGCATGTTCGAAATAAAAGCTTCGCCTTTTTCCTTCTCCAGATTATACCATTTGATCTTCCCAAAAGTTTTTGTATGTTTGTTGTCGTTCACTGTCTCCATATTCTTTCTGAAATGCATATTTTTAAAACTTTTTAGAAGCTTTTCTATGAAAAAAAATCATTAAAATGCGTTATGTCGTCAATGAGAAATTCAAAATTCAAAATGATTCTATGGTATGTATTAGTATTATCTTAATTTAAATTTTTTTAATTAAATTATAGATTGTAAAAATTTATCTTAAACTGGAAGGTTTAACAATCTTTAGTATTTTATAATATTAATTTAAGGACATTTGTTAAAAAACAAACACATAAGAAACGATTTTGAATTCTTACTTTCAAAAATCCAAAAAATAATTTTCGAAAATTTAAAATTTAAGGGTGCTTGCGTTAAAATTATTTTATCGAAACCGGTAAAGCTTTCGATGAAAAAATCAAAAATTAAAAAAAAAAATGGGTTAACGTTTTCCTCTTAATATTTTTGGCCAAAATGTAGGCCATACTACAATAACACACATCACTTTTTTTATCAAAATCGTAAGAGCAGTTTTCAAGGCAATTGATATACATATTAGATAATTTTGTATGGCAAGTACAATTAATTTTGGAGCTTAAAAAATTTTAATTTCTGCTATAGGGAATTACCGCAGACCCTTAAGTACTCAGTTTGAGGAAAATCAATTAATCGGTTAAGGGTCAAGGTACATATAGACAGACAGAGTTTGGGGATCCATTTGTTTCGTGTTCTCTATCATCGAAATGTCAAGCCTGTTCAGAATCTCCAGTTCGAATTTTGTCTTTCAAATACAAAACCTGCCCTTTGGTACCTATGTATCTATATGTATGTGTATCCCTAGTTAAAAGGAATTCCATATGATTTTTTAACTCTTTTTGATGAAATTTAAGTTAAGTGTCTTTTAGGACTATGGGATACGAAAAATACACACGGTATGCCATCTTTAATGTGGGTATGTTAGCATTGATTTAACTTATTGACTGGAGTGGTTATGTTTTTGGAACATCAACTTTTTACAATTTAGACTTTAGCCTCTTAGTCTTAGAAGACGTAAGGGAATTCGTCGTCTTCTCAACCGATGTTAATAAGGCCCTTGTCAAATTTCACATAACCTTATTCTATTCAAAATTTCCCTAAACCTATCTTCTTAAGATGGATTTCTTTTTACCTTAAAACCCGTTGCTATAAAGTTGGATTGAGATCTCCCTTGTTTTGTAATTTCCAAGCTATCTCCGAGGTTCCAAAAGGCAGCTACTTAGGACCTTTAATTTTTATTAATATCAGTAACGATATTAAAATGATCATTAGATATTCCCATATCTCATTATACGCCGACGATATCAAATTAATTAAGACAATTTCTTAGACGTATGATCTTACTCTTCTTAAACTCGATCTCGACAGTTTCTCTGTCTGGTGGCTGAAAAATTGCTCCTCTCTTTCTCTTCCTTCTCCAAGTCGCTCAACTTTCTCACACATAATAATGAGATTATTTTCAAAGCAAAGTCTGTATACTTGGCTTTGTGAAACTATTGAAAGAATTCCATGATTCCTATGCGACCCGATTTGTATATATATCGTCTGTCAAGTATTATCCCAAATTCATATATCCAGAATCAAAATTGCGACTTGCCAAAATGATCTAACTGCCCTTTATGTATGTTATATATGGATTTGAAGCTTACACTCTGCAACTAACCGAAAGTTAAATGTTTCCTAAAACAATATCGCATACTACTTCTATACTCTGTATATGATAGTACGATCACTTATTCCCTTTTGCAGTACAGATTGGATTGCCGTTTGTAGCCAAATTTGTTTGTGACAAATTTGTATCTATTTTGTAGGCCCTACTTATAACGACGTAAAAAATAACACAAGCACAAGAAGATTTAAATTTCAACTTTAAAAATATGTGGAATTAAAATTGATAAAATAAATAAACCCACCTATTAAGCCCTATTTACTCGTTTTAATAGATAAATAAGGAAAGAGAATTTTTAGATAATTTTATTCACACTCTTAAATTATTTCAAATGCTTCCAACAATTTTTATAAGACTCTTCCTTCAAGGAGATTCACTGAGTCAACAGGAACTCTGAGTAAATGTCACGAACTTGGTAAATCTACGAACAATTTTGTTTTCAGTGCGATAAGTGACCGTGTAAATTCTTGACACGAAGTTCTTCCCTGAACGTGGGTATATTTATGGCATAACCATATTCAAAATAAAAGTTCAGTTTAGTATTCAAAAAGTTTTTCCATTTTTTTTTTTATTCAATTTTATTTTTTCCAAAACGGACTGACAACACATATTTCACTTTCATCGCAAGCAAAACAAACATCATGATGCAGGCTTTACTCGTAGCACACCAGAGCCAGAGCGTTGGCCTTGAAAATTTTTAATCCTGTTGCCGATGTTGGTAGTGACGGAGAATTAAACCTCAGTAAAGCGTTATGACTTGTTTTTAAAACACTCATTCGATATCCAAGGATGTTCGCATGTAAAAACAATTTATTTTCGCATCCTTGTGACGATGGATGAATACACAATACTCTCGCGAGGACATGAATGCCTCACGCCATCTTTGCTCAACCAGATATGCAACAACAACAAAATGGAAATGGTAAGAGCGAAGAATACATTTTGCTCGAGGTTTTATATTTGTTCACCTGTCCGATCCAGTGGAACCAGGTAGAACGAAGCCAATGGTGACGCGCGCGTTGTACTCGTATCGCTATGTCTCCATACATACGTAAGTACACAACGAAAAGGGGTGTTTTGGATTTGCCGTAACCCTTCTTTACTTACATCTGAGAAAATTTATTCCCGCATACACAAATATGTCTAGTGTAATTTCTTCGTTTTTGGTATTCACATGGTGGAGCTGCTTTGAAGCGTGAGTTTGAGGTTGGATTGCTGTGTGGTTAGGAGGTTTTCAAAGATTTTGCATGAATTTGATTCCAGGTCGTCGGTCGTAGTGTACCTTCCTATTCCTTTGCCATTATCATCTCTATGTAATATAATCATCATCAGCATAATCAGTTTGGGATGTCACATGCCACCCTTAGCCGCACTTTTATATTCCTCTATATTAAATGGGTTTGTACTTGAACTGGATCTAGAAACTTTGTTTGGTATTTTGTTGTTGTTGGCTTGTCTTTGCTTTCCTATACACATGAAAATATCACTTTGTGGGTATTTCAATGGGAGGAAACTGAAAATGTGTATTTTCCAAAAAAAATTTAAAACATTTTTAACGGAAACAAAAGAAATTCGCCTTCTCACTTTTGTGTGTCCATGGGCACGTGTCCAAGGTGACATGAGCAGAAAAAGAGTTGCCAATTTATGGTTTTAATCTTTCTATAAGTACTAATTGAATTTAAGGAGATCATTCAAATATAAATGTGATAAGATGGAATTGGAATTGAATGCATTACCATAAGCCCCAAATTAAAAATTCACAACAACCGAAAAAATTATGAACTGTATTTTTTTGCTTTAAGAGCAGCTTTTGAGGATTGAGAAATGGACTTTATTACATTAATATCTACTTACGGACTTAAAGCCCAGGATGGAAATAACGAATTGCGATTTTTATTTTCGAAAAATTCGAAGACCTTACATCTTAAGGCTATTCTTTCAACGGTAGATCAATTTGTCGATCTTACGAGCATTGCAAAGGGCTTTATTGACAAAAAGAAAAATTTGTTTGCATTATTTGTTCACTTTAAGGCAGCATTTGGCACTATTAACCAGAAGATCACTTTCATTTAAACTCGCGACTGCTGGGCTGTCAACACAATTTACAACTTTTCTTTAATACTAATATTTTATGTTTGACAAAATTAATTTTTTTGATAATTCAAGATCTCGAAAATCATTAATATTTTTATTTTATTTTTGCAATAGTTAAAACTTAAAGTTGGCCTAAAAACGTTTTTTCCTAAAAATGTTTTAAGAATTTTTTTTTTTAAAACTTATTTTTACTTGCGACTTATAGGTACTCTAAGGCAAGTTATGCATTCGTAAAAAAATCGAACTCGAGATTTTGATCAAAGTTGACATTACGATGATAGCGAAGACCAAAAAAGTAGGTCTCGCAATTCTGTCTGTCTGTCTGTCTGTCAGTTCGACTGCAGCCTAAACGGCTCGGCCGATTTTCTTCAAACTTGGTAGATATGGGTTTCAATTCCCCCCCCCACCCCACATTTTTTTCTTCATTTTTTAGGACCAAAAATAACGGTACCTGCCATACGATTTTTTTTCCAAATTTAATAAATATTTTTTTTCTCAAAAAGTGTCCCACAGAATTTAAAAAAAAAATTGAAATATTTCATTTAGTTAAAACTAGGTAATGGTTGAAAAAATTTTCCGGAAAATTGTTATTTTTGGTAGTCCCCCTGGGTCAATTTTTTTTTGTTTTTGATTTTCTCGAAAACGGTACAGCCGATTTTAATCATTTTTTTATGGTAATGCTCCTCCACAGTTTAAATATTATTACATATTCAAATTTTCAATTTTTTATTTTTTGGATTTTTAAAAAAAAATTCAAATTTTTTTTTTGGAAACCCAATATTTCGAAAACCCCAAGATCGATTTCTTGCAAACTTGATAAATGAAAGTTTTTTAACATAGTCTACAAGATTTGAAAAAAAAATTTGTTTTATCTAAAACTAACGGAATTTTGAATTTCTTATTATGGGTATAACGGATTTTAATGAAATTTTTTATAAAGACGCTTTTAAAGAGTTTAAAAAACATTGCATTTCAAAACTTAAACAAAAAATTTTTTTTTTTTCAATTTTTTTTTTGGAAAATTCGATATCTCAAGAACGGCTTAATATTTTTTTGGAAATTAGACTTATTCGTACAATAATAAAAACTTAAGATTGGCGTACCAAGATTTTTTCTTAAAATTGTTTTAAAAATTTTGTACATTAGCTTATTTTTTTAAGGAACCACTATACAACGACTTATAATTTTTTTTCTTGCATAAATTTATATTTGCATAGCATTCTGTTTTTATCTCTTATTACTAAAAGAATTTAAAAAATTCAGTTTGTCCTTATGAACAGATTTCTTTAATAACATCCGTTTTTAAAATTCCTAGTCTCTCTATTACATAGGAGCAAGTTCGTGCGACCCAGTCGTGCATTTTTTTTAAAGATTTTTCTTTTCTTATCTTTAACTACGTACATACTTAAAGAGTTGTTTTAGTTTTTAAATAAAATGCAAGACTGGGTTGTACAAACTTGCTCTTATGTAAAAGACTAAGAATTTCAAAAATTAATGTTATTAGAGAAAAAATTCATTTTTTAAATGAATTAAAAAATTCCTTTTAGTTGTTGAAAGTAAGAACAGGATGCAAATATTAATTTATGCAAGAACAAACATTTTACAAATATATATATTATTATTGTACGAATAAAACTTAAATTTCCAAAAACAAAAATTGAACCGTTTTTGAAATATCGAATTTTGCAAGAAACAATTATTTTTTTTTAAACCCAAAAAATATTTTTTTTCAAACGTTTTGAAAGCTTCTCTATTAAAATATTACATTAAATTCCGTTTTGCCTATAATGAGAAATTCAAAATTTGAAAAAAATGGTTGTATGGTAGGTACAGTCAGTATTTTTTTTATTTCAAAGTCATTTTTATTAAATTATATATATATCGTAAAAAATAATCGAAAGAAAAAAATTTTCACCAAAATTGTAAGTGCCGTTTTCGAGAAAAATACGGTTTTTAGAAACTATTTTTTACCATTTGTATGGTGGGTACAGTTAATTTTAGGTAGAATAAATTTTTTTTAAACATCTTATATATATATCATTTATTGAGAATCGAGAATAGGGTTTTCGAAATAGCTATAGAGTTTTGAAAAAAAAAATTTGAAAACTTTTTTAAAAATCCAAACATATTTGTTTTTGACAATTTGAATGCACAATAATGTTCAAACTTTTGGGGAGCTTTAGAATAAAAAAATATGATCAATATTGGCTGTACTGTTTTTGAGAAAATAAAAAAAATGGTTCCACGGGGTACCATTAATACAAATTTTT
Organism: Philhelius festivus; assembly: GCA_963931855.1. Taxonomy (NCBI): domain Eukaryota; kingdom Metazoa; phylum Arthropoda; class Insecta; order Diptera; family Syrphidae; genus Philhelius; species Philhelius festivus. The sequence continues at coordinate 47,677,405 of OZ007556.1, read as the reverse complement.
CGGTTTTTTTTTAATCATAACCTAGGTTTCACTAAATAAAATTTTATGAATTTTTCTTTAAAAAATGTGCCAAAACAGTTTTTGAGAAAAAAAAAAATATTTATAAAGTTTCAAAAAAAAAAAAAATCGTATGGCAGGTACCGAAATTTTTGGCCTCAAAAAAAAGAAAGAAACTTGTGGGGGAAAAAATAAAAATACTACCTAAGTTTAAATTAAATCGGCCGAGCCGTTTAGGCTGTACTCGAATAGACTGACAGAAGGACATAATTGCGAGACCCACTTTTTTCAAGTTCGGTACCATCGTAATGTCAACTTTGATCAAAATCTCGAGTTTGATTTTTTTAGCAATTATAAACGAAATTCGTGCATGCACATTTTTTTGTAAATTAGTACGATTGTGCGAAATTACAATGTTACAATAATCAATGTCGGAAAGTGCTCAAAAACGTGTTTAAAAATATGAAAAGAGTTAGACAAATTCTGACAACTAGTCATTCACTATAAAGAATTAAATGATTTTTTTTTATACAGAATTTTCACAAATGCATATTAAAACGTGACAAAACAAGGAAGTACTGCGAGAAGGTTCGACATTGGACGTCTACTGTCACAAGAGATCGCGCAGGTCCTTTTCCGGTCGAGTCGACGCGACGCACAGTGTGTGATTTCGCTAATCTAGCGGAATTAAATTAATGGCGCATATATTTTATTTTTTTTTCGCCATTTTCTTTTTGTAGGATTAATAATAAATTACTAAGAAATGAAATTTAACAATAAATATATTCATAAAACATCATGATTTTTTTAACCGAGCTTTGAAAGTACCCATTTTTTTTACTAAGGTAGGTACATTTTCAAAATTGAATAACATGCACAAAAAAACAAACTTTTTGATATTTTTTTGTGTAGTATTCATTACAAAAAACTACAAAATAATTTAAAACATCAACTATTTTTATAGTTTTGTCAATTTAAAAAAAAACGGAGCTTTGAAAATATCTGTTTTTTGCACTGAAGTGGGACCTTTGGAAACTTTAATATAACTATAAACATTAATAATAATTAATAGTAAAAGATCTACATAGTTACCTTATTTAAAACATAAAATGAATATTTTATTATAATTTCGTGAAATTTTTACAAAATATACGCATTTTTATTTATTTTTGTCCCAAAAATATAAAACATCGTTTGTAGGACCAAACTGTTAAATTTAACTACTTTTTATTCATTATAATATTTAACTAGCTGTACGCGCAGTTTGTCCTTGTAATTGTTCTCATGTTTTAAACTAAAGACAATTATATATACATATATATCAATAAACAGCCTAGACTTCCAAGATAAACGTCCATTCTAAATATATATGAATAAATTTTTGATTAGTTTTGGATATTACATCTTATATCAAAGCTTAAAAACTTTACATCTTTAAAATATTTTTGTAGTTTTATATGAGAATTATATCATTATGTATTTATTTGTTTAATAATTTATATTTCGTTTACAGCATCGTCAGAATCATCGTCATTATTACTGTCATTATATACATTGGAACTTGAAAAGGTCATTTCTGAATCCAATAAAATCTTTCGCTGGTCGTCCTATACTGCGCGGTCTAGGATTCGTCGACCTTTTAGATCCTAGCAACTTATTCAATTTATTTGGAAGGGATAATTTCTTTTCAACCCATGTTTCATTTGCATCAAGAAACCTTGGAAGCCTTCGGTAGCTACTCTTCCATTTTATGTCTATTTTTTGCTTAAACAAACATTTTTAGACTTCTAAGGCTTTGATCTTCCACCTCAACATTGTGTTTTTCTATTATATAGTTATAAATGACGTTATTTCTATTCTGCATTCTATTATGATGCCAAATTTAAAAAAAATCACGATTTTTCATACTGTACATATCATTGAAAATTAAATTAAAATGTATGAGTGCCGCAAATATTCACAGCCAAATTTCAAACAATTTGATAGATAGTGAATTAACAGTTATAAAAAAAATTATTTCACGAAAGATACACGAGGATACATTTTTAGAACTCAACTTAAAAAAAAAAAAGTTCAAATTAAGACTTCTCAAATTGTGTTTTCAAAATGACTTGCTTACATTTTAAGTTATGGATTAATTCTTACCTTGCAAGATGCTCAGGACTCTAAAAAATAAATTTCCAAACTTTGATACTTATAACTTTTATCACTGAGACACACGCTTAATTGCAAGATCAAAGAAATACTCAGTGATTTGTTCGAATATAAACAAAGGCTTCACTTTCAGCGAGGTACCTCTTTGTTAATATGTGGATGATTCAAAATTTGAACGCCATGTTAAAAACCGGTTTTCTATGAATCGTATTGCTAACTTTAATTATATATTTGAAGCAAAAAAAAATTAATTAAGTTCCGCTAGATTTGTCATTTCCCACACTGTGCGACGCCAGCATCAAGTATTGAGAACCAGTGGCAATATTGTCAAGCAGCGATCAGAATTGCCACTTACAACGTGCACCACAACGAAACCCCTGGTATGACGATGAGTGCCAACAAGCCCATACAGCTTAGCAAGATCTGCTCGCGAGCTCTTCAAGTAGAAGAGGAGAGAAGAACACCAGTTTCCCTGAAAGAAAAAGCATGACAGCCTCTTGATTCAGGAAATTGAAAGACGCTATATGCTATATGCAGAAGCGATTACTTGGTTGGGAGTATGCACCAGCTCATCTGCAAAATATGGTCGGAAGAAAGCATGCCCGATCAATTCGCATCGGCATTGTCTGCTCGATCCCAAAGAAAGGAGGCCCTCTGATCTGCGTTAACTACAGAGTCATAAGTCTCCCGAACATCGCATATGAGATCTCTTTTGCCGGATTATATGAAAGTCTAAAGCATTTTGTCAACAGGCTGATACGTCCATATATCATTACGGCAGATTTTGGAATAAACCCAGAAACTTCAAATCGACACCTACTATCTTTTATTCGATTTCAAAGGGACATCCCTGGTATCGGAGGTATCCCTGACAAACTTGTCCATTTGTGCAGGACGACTATGTAAAATGCACGCAGCTCCATCAAGGCTAGTAAAGATCTCACCGATGCATTGGATGTAGAAAAGGATTTTACGGAAGGTGATGCTCTGTCTTGCGACTTCTTCAACATAATTCTTGAAAGAATAGTGCAAACTCACGCGTCAACATTAGAGGTACAATTTTCCAAGAGTCCATCAAATTACTGAAAAAAATTGGAAGAACAAAGCGTGATGTCAGTGGTGTGTTTGTGAGCATTGTTACGGAAGCTAAGAAGACGGATGTAACGGTCAATAAGAGCAAGACCAAGTATATACTATATACTGTCATCAAGAAAGGACACACAACACCAACGTCTTGGACAGAACATCACCCACCATAGACAAAGACAGCTATTATTTTGATGTATTTAAGGACTTTGTCTATCTAGGCTCCGCGACTAATTCACACAATATCAACACGGTTGAAATCAAGCTTGCCAATCGCTACTTTTTTGGATTAAGAAGGCAATTGAATAGCAAAGTCCTCTCTCTAGCAACTAAGGTGTCCCTTTATAAAACGCTCATCATCCTGGTTCTTTTGCAAAAGCATGGACCTTGCCCAAAGTAGATGAAAACTCTATAGGAAGTTTTGAAAAGAAAATTATCTCTGTGATCTTTGGTCCCGGGCTGTACAGCGAAACTGGCGAGTTACAGTCCAACGACTGGGATGTGTAGGCCTAGTAGAGCGATCGGCCCAAAAAGTATTCGAATCAAATAAAAAGTAGAAGAAGATCATAACTCAGTTGGCGCACTCAAGTGGGAGAGGATCTCGACTAACTTAATGTGCGAAACCAGAAACAGCTAGCTAGGGAAATTCATGCAACAGATGAACTTTTATTTAAAATTTCAAAGAAATTTTAAATTTCTGTTATTCTTAAAGGTGAGAAAATTTTAATTTCCCCTTCAGGAAATTGCGTAAAAACTTTAAATCCGCAATTTGATGAAAACGGCTTAAGGTGCTTAGGCTGTAGGCAAAGAGACACCCACAGAATTGGGAACTCTTTACTTTAGTGTTTTCTATTAACGTTATTTTTAGTTTGATTAAAGTCTCACGTTTAACTTTTTCACTCATCCAAAACTTGCCCTGGAGTATTTACATTTGTACATATATCGCAAGTTAAAAGTATGTTATGCTCCTAAAGACCTGGCAACCCATATATGTATGCATATGAAAATATACATTCGAATTATATTGCCAGCGAGAACCAACGAACAAAGTCATAGATATTATGAATATAAATTTTCCAAAAGTTTCTCTATAAAGTCGGCATAACTAACGTTAAAATCTAGGTGAAGGTAGGTACAGCAGAAAAGGTGTACCCTGGCTATAATTTTCTCTACACACACATAAATACAAAAATTTGCATTAGATACGAGAGATTTAGTTTTGTTTTTGTGTTGTCTTGTCTTTTCATGTTAACCCTCAAAAATGAATATGATAATGATAGGGAGACTTTATTTAAAATCCTAGATATCCTTTGTGTTAAAAACAAAAGTGCATATAGGTTTGTATTTATGTTTGTGCGTTAATAATTTACAAATCAGATTTTAAGTAGAAGAGATGTAGCTTGCCATATTCACCGAAGGCAAAAACGAGAAGAGTTAAATGAAGTGATTTAAGTTAGATTTTCATCTACACCGCACCCATAAATGACAGCTACACACATTTTATGGCTTTACGGATTAACAAGAACTTACAAGGATAAATAATACCTTTTGCTTTGTACACAAAGGTTTAGGTAAAATGTTTTATAGAACATCTTTAATTCTTGTCGAATACAAGACCCTGCAGCATGAAAACAAAGATAACAGAAGAGACAATATCATTTCGTAAGGACTAACATTGAAGAACTGAAAAGGAGGAAAAGGAAGGGTTTATATTTTCGAATGGGATAGGCCAAGGAAGGATTACTTTTTTTAAATACAATACAATTTGTTAGAATTCTAGAACTTTTGTAGAATTTTTCATAAGACTCTCCCAAAGGCAAGTTGTGTAAGAACCGATGATTGTTATGTTTTTTTGGTAATTGCTGTTTCAAAAAGCGAACTGATATGGAAGTTGCTGTTGATTATAGTGAAGTTGTTGACGGATACGCCCGTTGGTGAAAATATATTAATCAGGCCATGTAGCCTAATCAAATTGGAGGGACTAACGCCTTTGTGAGTCATAATTAAAAAACTGCTATAGAAACCTGAAATGATACTAGCTATTTAGGAAGTTTCTGTCATCTACAACAACTGATGAAATAATTGACTACATTTCCACTAATTTGTGCATTCACTCAATGTTAATTTTCTGCCATAAGCTGCAAATCGTCCTTTTCCTTTACGTAATACCCTTAATTTAAAATTTGTAATTGCTAATGAAAGTACCAAAAAATTCTTCGATGCTCTTGGGATTAAAATTCTTCACTTTGTATATATTCCAAAAAAACTACCAATAAAAAAGTATCAAAAACTGCCTTTACAACGGACAATAAGACAGCTTTAAAGATATATTACCATAACGCTAGTGGAATACGAACAAAAATAGTTCAACTTTTTAATCTTACTTCCTATAATGATTGTGACATTATCAAAGGGCACGGTAGTGTCCAGCCAAGTACTGGCACTATACCCTTTTTACAGGAACAAACTCAGGCGACTTTTGACCCCTCCTTATCTTCAGTACCAATGAAGTCAGAAACTTGAAATTGCTAAGCTAGTCAGGCACAGGCGCCTCACAAAATTTCAATTTTCTAACATAAGCGGTTCCCGACATATAAGGCCTCAAAATCACAAAAACCGTAACTGACTGACAGATCATCAAAATTATGGAGCACTTCCCGACATCGTAGAATCTTGTAATTTTGCACAACGGTAGGTCTTGTCATGCAAGTAGAGGAAAAAAAATTAGAGGTTTTCCATTCAGGGGCGTGGTATCCGCCCACTTCCTCAGAACTGATGTAAATTATATGGCACACTTCCGATTACAGTAGAACAATGAAATTTTATAGAACGGTAGGGCTCAAATTGCATATAAAGGCCAAAAATAAAAACTGAGGTTTTCCATTCAAGGGGCGTGGTATCTGCAAACTTTCTCCGAATTGGTGTTGGTTGAATGGAGCACCAAATGTTAAAAAAAGAGCCAAGTTCTTCTATACAAAAACCTTTGTGGAACAAGTCAGCCGTGAAAAGTAGTGAGATCTAAAAGTACGCCCAGCTCTTACTTCATGAAGGTTTAATACCGAATATTTAAAGTAGAATAATATTGAAACAGCTACAATGTAATAGAGAAATTTTATTATTTAATGATTACTGGCTAAAATTTGATGGGTTAACTTGTCAAGTTTTTAAAACCTTTCGAATTGCGCCAATTCTTTTGAAGGCTTGTAGATTTAAACTTGCGGTTCCATTGTGTTTTATATTCGATATATCTTTGAATCAAAGTGTATTTTTGGATACGTGGAAATATTCATTTATTACTCCTCTGCATAAATCCGGTTCAAAAAGTGCTGTTGTGAACTACAGACCTATTGCAAAACTTCAGTTGATCCCTAAAGTTTTCGAAGCAATAATGAAAAACAAACTGTATTTTTTAGTTCAAAATCATATATCATATATAATCATATATATCGACATCGACTAACTTATCGATTTTTACCAGCTATTACCTTGATCATATGGAAAAACCTTTTCAAATTGACACCATCTACACAGATTTTTCAAAGGCTTTTGATTGCGTTCAATATAATGTACTGGCAAAGAAACTTGAAATGTTTGGTTTTCATTCTGTGCTGCTTAGTTGGATTAAAAGTTATTTAGAGGACAGAAAACAATATGTCAAAATTGGTGGCGAATTATCTAAGGAAATAGTGAACTTCTCAGACACAATGGAAGATCTTTCGGTGGCACCCTTCAGATGCTCTTAGCAAAAATTGAAGAATCAATAAGGAATGCGTTCAAAGAACAAAGTCAACAAAGCCAAACAAGAAGCACCTATAGATTACTGAGTCATGATCTAGGTGATAAAAATTATTTCGATGATCGAAACAGTCTGGATCTTATATCAACGATTTTTAAAGCCAGAGGAGAACTCATCAGCCTTAACTACTTGCCATATAGAGACGACAGAAATCCAGAATGCACTTTGTGCAACCTGCGATGCAGAGAAGATATATGTCACTTCATTAGTATCTGCCCCATCCTGAACTCGATCCGAAGGTTATCTTGGGGAAAAAATACTCTTTCATCAAATGAAATTATAAACATATTAAACGGGGAAAATTGGAAAATCCTCTACAACTACCTGAAATCTGCTCTTAAATATCGACAACAAATTATTAACGAATCGTTTTGATATTGTACTTTTGTATATATATTTATGTATTTTTATTTCGTGATAACTAAATCAACAAAGAACTTTTTTGCCTTATAAAATAACTCCCTTTTCGGCTGACGGCATAAGCCAATGTCTTTTTGTGAAAATTGTAAACAAAGAACTATGTAATTATTAATTTATTTTTCATTTATATCTCAATAAAATCACACTTTACTACTACTAGTGAACTTCTCAGGTGTACCTCAGGGTAGTCACCTTGGACCGTTACCGTTGATTATTTTTATTAATGACTTGCCCAGCCTCCTCTCTTTTTCAAGATGCATTTTGTATGCTGATGATCTTAAAGTTTTTAGGTGCATAAAATTGTTATCTGATGCAAATAATGTCCAAGCTGATCTAAATAAAATTCTTCAATGGTGTAAGATGAATGGACTTTTTTTTAACAATAACCAATGTAGTGTTGTGACTTATTCAAAAGTACTGAATCCTTTCTGTTTTGAATACAAGCTTTATAGCCACTCTTTACAAAGAGTAGATTATCAGAGTGATCTCGGAGTGATTTTCGACTCGAAAATAAATTTTTCGCTTCACATCGATCATATAATTTCTAGGGCAAACTCGATGTTCGGTTTTATAGTTGGAAATTCAAAATGTTTCGAGGATCCTTATACAATTAAAACTCCTTACACGAGTATTGTTAACCATTGCTGGAGTATTGTAGCATTATATGGAATCCTTACACTAAGTCAAGTATCCTTCGTATAGACAAAAATCAAAAAATATTTACTAAGTTTGCCTTGCGTATAACTTTTGGTTCTTTAAGTGTTCCATGTTATGAAAGCAGATGTGTTCTCATCGACCTAAAACCTCTCATTTTGAGAAAAAAACTTAATTCTGTACTCTTTGCTTATGATGTTCTCAATTCTATTATTGATTGTCCAGTGTTGTTGTCAATGTTTAAGCACCTGCTCGTAGTTTGCGACCAAGAAATGGTGATTTTTTATATGTTCTTCCTAATTTGAAAAAATCATAAATCTTATGTAAATTTTTTTTTTCTTTTCTTTTTTAAGGTACTACTATTGTTTTCTTTATCGAAGCCCAAATCTGGATAGAGTTTCAACTTCTCACGAATTTGATGCTCCGTCCGACTCCATACAAAGAATTGTTTCCCTATATCCTCGCACTGAAATCGTTATTACGGGCGATTTCAATGTTCAAAATTCTTCTTGGCTTCTCTATTCGGGCCAGACAACACCCGAAGGAATGTGTGTTCAGATTTTTGCTGAGTTTAACCACCTTACTCAGCTTGTCAACGAGCCTACTCGAATATCGGACGTTAATGGCCGAGCAGAAAATACTCTTGACTTGTTTCTTACCTTTGACCCTGATAAATACACAATAAGTGTATTGACGCCTCTAGGCTCATCTGACCATAGTGTTATATCTACAAATTTCTCATGTCAGATCCAGTTAGAGAAAGAGCTCCTAGAAGAACCGTATGGCAGTACGAGAAAGCCAACTGGAACGGTTTGAATAACTTTTTCAGGATCTTTAACTGGTCACTATGATTCCTCGATAGTGACGTAGACTCCAGAGCAGATATGATAACTAACATATATCTTTTGGGAATGAGAAATTTTATCCCGAATAGGGTTTAAAGTATCAGACCCAAGGATAAATCATAGTTTTATTTGAGCTGTAAAGAGGTTATCAAGGAAAAAGAGGTAAGCTTCGGTGTTTTAGAGCCAACCCAACTGAGGAAAACCGGAAAAAGTTCAAACAAGCCAGGAAGGCCTGCAACGCCCATATTCCACGGACCAAATTTTACATGATCAAAAATCAAGGCAAAAACACTGCAATGTCCCAAAGGCAGTAAGAATTTTTGGTCATTTGTAAAAAAATATGAGGAATTCTTCCTCTTCCTCGGTTCCTATGCTTGTTGTCAATGACACTCCTTTCGTTAGCTCTATTGATAAAGCTAACTTGTTTGTAAGGTAGTTCCCCCCCAATTTCACCTTGCCGGATAGTGTCATGACTCCCCCAGTTTTTAAGCGCGTTAATGATTCTATGGGACAAATCTTTTTTCGTACTCGTACCGTGGCGAGAGTCCTAAAAGATCTGAACATACATAAATCCGCTGGTCCGGATGGTATCCCCGCTATTATTCTGAAGAGGTGTTCTTCCACGCTAGCAAAACCCCTGCGTAAGCTTTTCCATCTGTCCTATTCTTCAGGGCTCGTTCCGAGTAGTTGGAAAACTGCATTTGTTCAGCCAATTCCCAAAAAAAGCGAATCTTCTTCTCCCTCTAATTATCGACCGATCGCACTAACGTCCCTTCTTTCCAAGGTCATGGAAACGGTGATTAATTATCAGCTTAAGAAATATCTTGAGGATCGTAAGCTTCTTAATGACCGAAAGTATGGCTTTCGTAGCAAAAGGTCCACTGGTGATCTGATGGTATATCTCACCGAAGAGTGGAACAAATCTTTAGATCGTTTTGGAGAAAGTAAGATTATTGCACTTGATATTTCAAAGGCATTTGATAAAGTTTGGCATCTTGCTCTTTTATCGAAAATGCGTGCTTTTGGTGTCGACGAATCCCTTCTTCTTTGGATTAGAAATTTTCTTTCGAACCGTTCAATACAAATTGTATTAGACGGATTCAAGTCTAAAACCCGCAATATAAATGCTGGTGTGCCCCAGGGCTCCGTTTTATCCCCAACCCACTTCCTCATTTTTATTAATGATCTCCTGTCTGTAACTTCTAATCCAATTAATTGTTTCTCTGACGATAGTACTCTTAGCTTTTCATATTTTCAGACTCACATTCTTTTTCTTCGGATGTGGAACTGCAACGACAAAATAATAAAATCATATTATGATAAGTTCATTAAATCGCGACCTAAACAGCATTGTACAATGGGGAATAAGAAACCGCGTGGAATTTAATGCTTCGAAAACTCAATGCTGTCTTGTATCGTTAAAGCGTGAATACCCCCCTTGCCACTATCTATGAGTGGCACTTGCATCAACGAAACTGAACATCTCGATATTCTCGGTATGTGCATCACGAACCATCTCTTGTGGAACACTCACATACGCGATGTTGCCAAAAATGCCGCAAGATGTTCAAGTTTTCTGAGACGGTGCAAGAAATTTTTCTCTCCTTCTGATCTGGCTACAATCTATAAAACTTATATACTCGTACGTCCAAAACTTGAGTATAATTCCCATCTATGGGCTGGTGTTCCAGTAACTTACTTAAGTCTCTTGGACTGTGTTCAAAGAATAGCTTTTAAACTGATTGGTGACAATAAAATCATTGACTCATTGACGTCACTCCAACATCGTCATAATGTTTCTTTCCTCACTCTTGTTTACCCTTATTTTAACGGTCTATGCTCTAGTGAAATAGCCAGCTGCATTCCTCCCCTTAAACAATTCAACCGTAATACCCGCACGTCTAGGAATGCCCATCAGTTTACCCTCGAGCCCAACTTCGGTCGTACTGTGAAGTACAGAGATTCGTTTTTTAACCGTACTACGCGAATGTGGAATTCCTTACCACGCTCTGCCTTTCCCAGTCACTGCAGTGTTCAAGAATTCAAAACCAATGTACACCGACACCTCCCTTCTAACCCCTGGCTTTTTTCCTAATGCTCACACTGTGTCTCTGGCATATTAAGGGTATACAAAAAACCTTTGAGTGTGTGCTTATTATAAAAAAAAAAAAAAATCACCGCAATTGAGGGGCGCCACTGATGAAGCTTGCACAGGGCTGTAATTTAGCTGGGGCCGGTCCTGTGTCTGGTATTGAATGGATTAATTTAGTACACGCTTTTAGACGTTTTATTGAAATATTATTCATGGGTCTTATCTTAATCAATTTGTTTCCCGTGTTCACAAAAGGAAATCTTCCAAGCCTTTATGGATCTGACATATTAAAAATAATAAAAATTCAGCAATTGCTAAATACAAATTTACACACAACCAGAAGTCGGTTTCTTAAAAATTTGGAGAGAAAAAGTTGATATTGGGGTCATTCAGTTGAATTGTGATGAGGTTTTATTGGCTCTTCAGACCCTTAAGGTTAATGATAGTGTTGTAGTACAGATGGTCCTATCCGAGTTCCTTAAAATAGTTCTCGTAATAATAGTTCAAAACCCTGCCGCGAACACTAGAGGCAGAATCTTTCAAAACTTCGTCCCGTTTCTCCCCTATGGCGTTAATACTGACCCAGTACTCTTATACTTGGTACACACTCTGGGTGCCGATGGTGGATGACAACGCCTTAAGCTTTTTTGAGAGCAAAATCCTCCGTCTGATTTTTTGGTCCCATTCTTTAAGACAGAGACTGGAAGCAAAAAAACAGCAACCAATTATATGGTCTGTATAGCGACATTGACCTTGGCAAGAACTAAAAGTCAAACCATGAACTGGATGGACCATTTAGAGTTAATGAAAACTAATACTCGGTCCTGAGAAATTTAATTAATTTAATACCCGGAGGTACAAAGCAGTTGGAGCTAGATTCATTTGGAAGCACAGTTGGACAAGGAATTCAAGGAACTAAAGACAGTCAGCAAGAGATCCAGCTGGATGTAGCTTGTTGGTTGAGGCCCTCATCCACTCCTGACTGTATAGCACGACTTTAAATAAGTAACTAAATATAACAAGATAATAATATAAAACATGAAAAATTCGGAACATGAAAACCATAAGCTTAAAATCTATATATCAATCAAAGCAAACGGGCCCTCTGCTTTGAGGAAGGATCTAATTGAATTTTTTTTACTGCTGGAGGGAACGTTTACTTATCTATCAACAATTTAAAACTTGTTGAACCTTATTTCCGAGTTGTATATGTGTTTACTTCCGCTTAATTCTGCTCCTTACACATTGAAATAAAACTTGTAGAGACAAATTAAGGCGAGAAATTATGAAGTTTTTGACAACATTAAATGTTCCTTAAATAAGATCTTCCGGAAAAGTTTTTTCAGAACATTTCGAAATAACTTCCTATAACATTTCCGGACTTTGTTGGTGAAATAAGTTTTTTTTTTTTTTTCATTCAATAACATTTCACCTTCGCCCTCACTTTCTCTCTCATACATAGGCGACCCATATGAGATGACCCAACCAGTCAACGCATAGAAAGTTTGTCAAACAGCAACACCAAAGCTTCATAGGACGGAGCAGCAGTGGGAGTAAATAAATTGATGTCCAAGCTGCATTATTGATGAAGAATTTTAGGATTTCATCTACATTCCCAACCTGAGCCTCGCATCCCACATAAACCTCCCATTTGTGGCGAAATTTTGTTTAGATATAACATCACAACATGACACGTGATTCGATTTTTTCATTCACAATTAATTGTCAAGGGCTTTTGGTTTGGTCGGGCCTCGGGCCGGCGGGCGCGCGGGGGCAAGTAATTATTTTCCGAACCGAAATTGTGTTCATGGAAATCACTAATCCGACACGAGCATCATGCGAAAGTCCTTTTTTTTGAGGCAATGTGGTTGTGGGCTTTGAGAGTGAATGAAGGCACTTTATTACGCTGAATTGTGGAGGCCAAAGGCGCTTGTATAATTACAAATAGTTGTTGATGATGATGGGGGTGTAAAATAAGAGGACAAGGTCTGTGGCACCATGAAATGAGGTCGATAAGAGGTTAGGGGTTGGGGAAATTACTTCGATTGGCCTTTCTAGAGCTGGTTTTTACATTGACAATGCCATCAAATGTGTTTTAATGCTCTTACTACTGCCGCAACTGAAACAATAAGTAGAGTAAGCACACAACTCACCCTGCAATCGAACTTTATAATGGAACAAGGATTTTTTTGCACATTTATTGTAGCCGTAGGACCATTTCAACATTTGGTGATGACAGTTTGTAAATAAGTAAATTTTTAAACAAAATTAAAGGATGGAACAGAATTTCTTTTTACGGTAAAATTACCTTTTTATACAAATACATTTATAAACATTTCAACGGGTTTCGCTTCTAGAATCTTCGCTTAATAATCTCCGGAGTGGAATGAAGTCCTCTGGAATTCGACACGACTATAAGAAGTTCCTCCATGTCAAGTGCATAGAAGGTCAATTTTTCGCACAGAAATTGGTGAATGTTGTAAGACACACTTCTTTCCTACCACTGATCATTCTGAGATTTTAAAATGACGAAAATATTGCTAGTCTTCGAATGAGTCTTAATTAAATAGAGTGAATCAACGGTGTTGTCAGTAGTCGGGAGGTCAGTACCCTTAAGTGAACTGAGGTCGTCAAGAATTTTCAGTTCGAGACTAATTGCTGAGAAGCGGAATATTGTGGACAAACCCGTTATCGGCGAACCTTTTTTTTTAATATTCATGAAGTCGGTTAAAGCCTTCTGTACTAAAGTAAGGCAGAGTTCCTGTCCCTCAGTTCTGGGATTGTATTGTTGATTTATCTCCCCTACCTGTAATAAAGTTGTGCTAGAGACACGAAGAGCATTGGATAATGTTAACACAGAAATGGCAATGGACCATCAAACGAAAACGATTTGAAGATTTACAACATATTCATTACACAATAGGAACTTTACGACCTTTGGAGTCTGTGGAGAGAACGATGCAAAAGTTTGCTCTTGAACTTCAAGGCCAAAATCGAAATGGAAGACATTATCGGCCGATTAGGTGGCGACAATAGGTATTGGTTCAGCTTGTAATATGCCGATATGTAGTACTGGACTTCTAAACAAAGCATTCGAAGAGAAACCAGGCGTTATCAAGACAGCCAAACCACAAACAAAATCAAACATGAGCTAATCAACGTAAAGCACTAGGTATAGGTACGTATCCGTCATCTAAGGTATCTGTATCGTCAACTACGACTATTTCCCAGTTCCGGTTAAATTCCGAGCACAACTTTCACAAAAAATAAAATGCAAAACTAGGGTGCATGCAGGGGTATGTTGCGGTAAATTTTACCACAACCAGGTTCACGAACCCATTCGTTTCCTTTTTTTTCCTCACAATCCCTCCATTTGTTTTGCGGCTCTAAAATGCTGGCAGAGTTAGTATGATCCTGGACCATCAGCCAAGGCCTACTCCTAAAGCATCTTGAAAAAGCAACAAAACAGGAATTCCACTCATAAGATGGCAAAACATGGGACAGACGGTCCAGTTCCAACGACAGGTGGTGTGACAGGTGGTCTACAGAACTTAATATAACTTGACGGACAAGTCAAAACGAGGAACGCTAAACGAAATGACCAAGAACCCACCATAGAATGTCTGTGCAAAATAAACGAAGATGACTTTGTTAGGTGATTTCTCCAATTCCCCAAATCTGCAAGAAGGTCTACGGTTTCAAATAAGTGTAATTTTTCGCGTCAAATGGAATTTTTCTCACCATTTAAGAATGACAAATGGTGGAAGTGCATCCGTCCAAGATACTTTTCTCCATTTTAAGCTGGTCGGTAGTGGATGGGGTATTGGGCATTGCTAGATGGAAGTGAGCTGAATTTGTTCATTGAGCTATCTCCATTGTGAATGAACCCTTTCACCCCTTTCACTAGGGATTAAGAGTTAGGAATGAGAGAGTGGATTGGGTTCAACAACGGAGCAGGCTGTCAGTCAATAGGCGAAGTTTTGCGTTACAACCGTGACCGAACACCCGCCACTACGGATTTTTTTTGAATTTTTCTTAAGCTCTGGAACAGTTTTAGAGAACAAAAATATTTTTTGAAGACTTCAACACTCAATTGTATGGCAGGAACCATTAATTTTTGTCTTAAAAAAAAGTGTTTGGGGGCCAAATTATAAAATGGTATCTACCTACCAGGTTTAAAAGGAGACGGTCGAGCCATTTAAACCTCTGTTTAAGGGAGGTAAACGGAATTTTGAAACCCACGTTTATGTCGTCTGATCAAAATCTCGAGTTCGATTTTTTTTTACGAATTGATAACTTGCCATTATAGTACTCGTACCTATGTGTCGGAAGTAAAAACCTTAACTTAGACGGACCTATCTATGATTTCAGAATTGGCATTCATAGTTTTTTTATTTTATGGAAAAATAAAGAAAGAAGAAAAATGGGAGAAGAGGGAAATCAAATTGAATTGAATTTAATTAAATTGAATTACATTGAATTTAATTAAATGTAATTGAATTGAATTGAATTGAATTGAAGTCACTTTCATGAGTGTTATAGTTTGCTTGCTTAACAATGTATTTTACCAAAAAATCACACATTTTCATTTTCACTCTTTTCCTTCTTCATGTTTAATTAGTTAGTTTCAGTGCAAAAAATCGTCCTTTGAAATAAATATAAGTTTGTGGAAAAATCCTTCTAACACACACAAATGAGGATGCTTACATTTTTCGTCGAAAAACCAAAACATTTTCGTGTCATTTAACTATGCAAACATTTTTTTTTTTTTTTCTCGCTGTGTACGCATCCCATCAGGACTCATCATACCCATCTAATTTAATTCCAGGTCACTGCTGAAATTCAAAGTGCTGAAATTGGCCACTGTGACAGGATACAAAAAATCTTTCGCAACTTCTCTCATAATGAGCTAAACCCGTGTGTGGTTAAGGACACGAAAAAAAACTAACAGGACACTTATAATCAAATCTATTCTCCCAAAGCTGCACACATCAAGGACGAATGAAGGTAAGTTTTCACTTAAAATTATTCAAACTGTGTTATATACAAAAAAATGTGAATGAGGATGACTGCGACATTAATTCCATGAAATGAACAAAAAAAAATAATTGATTCCATCCGGGACAAAAAAGGGACCATTTCAGCGAAGACCAGAAGAATTTGTCTGTTCCGGATGCTGTATGTAATGATGATGAAAGAAAAAGAAAATGGCAGAAGCGAGAATGGAGAACACATACCCGCATCGGATTAAACCAACCGTTTACTTATATGTATGTGTGTATGAAGCTTTTATCCTTAATTTAGAAGCTAATTGATGGATACGTTTTAGTGGCAGGATTTCATTATTTTACGGGGTCAGTCTTGTGTGATTTATATGTTCCGTTAAATTTGGTTATGTTGCTCTTGTGAGTTCTTCATAGTGGAAATGAACGTGTGTGTGGGTTTTTTTCTTTATTCAACTCGGGAAAATTATGTGAATCCTTTTAATAAGATTAAATCATGCACATAACTGTGTGGTCATTTAGATTGATCAATGGGAAAAACAAGTTTGATAAGATTTGGTTAATGAGCTAAGAATTTAATCAGAGTCGCACTTGTTGGCTTTAAATAGTTTGGAGCACATATTAGTTTTGAAAAGGTTTGTGGTTTCTTATGATGTCTAGAAATAAAGTGTTTTTCAAAAGAAATCGGAGTGGTTTTGTTGAGAAAATTGTGAGCCTTTAAATATGCAATGTTGGTCTACCTGTCACCTTGTATCTTAACCCATTTACTTCCGAGATTGTTTTAAATTAAAAACTAAAACTTTTGGTAACAAAGCTTTGTTAAATATGATCATAGAATTTTTGAAGTAAAACTTCTTTTCCGGCGTTGGGGGTGAAAAAATTTCTATGCAGCTGTCAGTGACATGTCAAACCGTCACGCCATCCGTCAAAGACAGCGACATTTTTTTAGCATGTGCAAAGTAAAACATGAAGTTGGATACGATTTAGAATTTACATATTTCAAATGGCTGCATTCAAAGATAAACATAAAACTATAGGTTCAGACGCGCAATGGCTATGCAACCGAATAATTATGGACAAGCATATTGCAATCCAAATAAATTTTACCAACACCTAACCCTCGCATACAAAGTACTGGCCAAAAAGATGGGTATATCCACTACCATTTGTATTCTTGCTTTCATAGACGGCATGCCATATGACCATCAGGTTGCCTGAAAGTTTTGAAATTATACTTTTTGATAATATTTATTAGCTTAATCGCACACGCCACCGACATTTGTTTTGGTATTTATAAATTTGAACGTCACCCGACTAATCAATCAAATACTTTAATAATTAATTTTACAAGAGTGCCGCTGTCAGTGTACTTGCTTTCCAAGTTGCCTGGATACTGAATTAATGCCAGGTGACTGCTAAGTTGCTCGGGTTTGTACGGGTTAATAAGAAATGCTTGTGTACATTACAAGATTACAACATGCTTGCCAATACTTGCACGTGCAGCCCTAGGGTAATACAAACAAAGCGAGGCAACTTGCTTGTCAAGTGGCATGGGAGTTTTGTACTTTTCTTCTCGATTTCATTTAAGGCTAGGCGCGCACATTAAATTTTTTGAAGTAAAACTTCTTTTCCGGCGTTGGGGGTAAAAAAATTTCTATGCAGCTGTCATTGACATGTCAAAACGTCACGTTATCCGTCAAAGACAGCGACATGTTTTTAGAATACAAAATGTTTGTTCGTAGGTTTTATAATCTTACAGAAGCTTTGCTTGAGGAAAAAGAAGTTTTACTTCAACCGCGCGTACGTCAGTACACACAATCTTTTTTTTTCTAAAAAAATTCAATAATATGATTATACCTACTGCTGTACCTAAGCAGCAAAAGAATTCGCTTATTGACCTTGCAGACATGCTCAAAATGCCGCCTTCTCTCTGTTTTGAAATCTTTCTTCATTTTCAATGGACATTTTTAGACCGGGTTTCTCTTCCTATGGCAGTATCTCTCAACAAACGCTTACGAGATGTGAAAAATTAAACAAAATGAATTATATGATCAATAGGAAATTGAACTGTTTCCAAAAGTTCAAGTTCAACTCGAGATCCAGGGGGCATTGGCATTGATGCAAAAAACTTTACAATGTGATAAATTTAAATTGGAAGTTTTATATAAGTTAGACATGTGGCGAATATTTCGAATAGGTACAGAGCCTCAACCACTAAACTTTTTTCAAATATTTGGATGTCAAATTGGCTGTCTTCAGTTTTGTAAACCAAATTTGCTTAGGTCATCTACCTTTACACAGTAATTGCCCGGCCAAGCCCGGAGTATTAGCTTTGTACCTTTTGTTTTTTAGCTAGGTTGGTTTGGATTTCTATTATTTCTGGTATCTGTTCTATAGCCATAATTTGTTGAGCTTTTTGACTTACCTTAAAAATCACAACTGAGCACCATTTTTATTTTTTTTTAAAGTTTTCTCTTTTCGTCTAAATGGAGCAGCGTTGGTGCGTGATTGGGACAGACGAGCCAAAAAGAGGTTGAAATCCTTCGAAAACCCTAATAAGGCCAACCGATTAGGAACTGTTGTCCAAGAAAACAATGTTGTGCACATCAGCTTACGAGTATCACATCACAGTTGAAAATATTCTCCGAAAATGTGAAAACTATATTTTGAAAATCTGTTAACACTTCAAAAATTCTAAGAGTAAGATTTTTTAAACATATTTTTTTAAATATATACCTATATGTATATTCAAAGTTACGATAAACAAGCCTCAAACTGAATTTCAAAATTCAAACAAATTCAAATAAAATAAAATGCACGACTGGATCGCACGAACTTGCTCTTATGTAAAAGAACTTTGGAATTTAAGATACATTTTATAAATATAAAACATGGATTTAATGAGATAATAATGTTCAAATGCATAAAATTGCCGTCTGGTTTCCGGAAAAGTATGAATTTATGCAAATAAACCTTAAAAAATCATTTTATTATTAAATACATTTTTTATATAAGAAATATCTCTAAAATTTTTCAAGAAAAAAATGTGGGATGCGAATTTTAAGTATTTAATAATATTGGTTTAAGGAAATAATTTCAAAAAATAATCGTTCATAGGTTTTGAAGATATTGATTTAATTTTTTTTTTTTAACCCAATAAATATTTTTTAGAATATTTTAATATACAATATTATTTTAAACTTAAGGTGACTCCTGCTAAAAATTTTGGGTTAAAATCCTTAGAGCCGTTAATGAGAAAGTCGAAAATCAAAAAAACGGGTCTATGGCAGGTACCCCTAATAACATTTTGCCCCAAAATTTTTGTTGACCAAAATGTAGTCCATGTCCATAATATCACAACTAATTTTTTTTATCAAAATCGTTAGAGCCGTTTTCGAGATAAATAAGATTTTGCATTACGGGTGTATGGGGGGTACCCTTAGTTTTGGAGCTAAAAAAAAAATTTCAATTTTTCCTCTAGGGAATCACCGAAGACTCTTAACTACCGAGATTGAAAGAAATATGTCCAGTGGTTTAGGCTGTAGTGAGAGGTACAGACATACAGACACACTGAAACATGTTTTTTGTGTACTAAATTTTCCTTAAAATTTTTATAAAAAAAATTGATATGCAAATTGTTAGTATTTCATAAAATACATTTTAAAACGTAATTTAAAAATTTAATCGTGTATCGGTTTTCAAGATATTGAATTTTCAAAAAAAAAATTGTATTATTTTTTTAAAAATCCAAAAACTATTTTTTCGAAAAAAAATTTAGTTTATATTTTTTCAAATGCAAAGCAGCTCCTGCATAAAAATTTTGGTTAAAATCGTTGGAGCCGTTGGTGAGAAATTCGAAAATCAAAAAAACCGTTCTATGACCAGTACCCCTAATAACATTTCCCCCCAAATTTTTTTTTCACCAAAATATACTCCATATCCATAATATCACACTTAATTTTTTTTATCAAAATCGTTAGAGCCGTTTTCGAGATAAATAAGATTTTGTATTACGGGTGTACGGGGGGTACCCTTAGTTTTGGAGCTAAAAAAAAATTTCAATTTCTCCTCTAGGGAATCACCGAAGACCCTTAACTACCGAGTTTGAAGAAAATACCTCCGGTAGTTTAGGCTGTAGTTCGAGGTACAGACATACAGACATACAGACAGACAGACGGAATTGTCGGACCCACTTTTTTCGTCTTCGCTATCATCGTAATGTCAACTTTGATCAAAATCTCGAGTTCGATTTTTTTTCCAAATGCAGAACTTGCCCTATAGTACCTATATCGCAAGTAAAAACGAGGTAGGTACATAATTTTAATTTAATTTGCATGAAATTTGGTAAAACATCACGTGCAATGTTTACGAACACACCCAACTGAAATGCAATTATTGAGTTCAAGAACCTATCCGAGATGATGTCAGAGTATTCCAATATTTTCATTTACCTAGAGTTGTTTTTAAATCAGCTGTTAAGGGACTGACAAAGCGCCATGTTCTACAGACAGCTTTGAATAGATAGCTGAACACGGCCATTTAGATTGGAATCAATGTATGAAACAGTGTAAAAACAAATTATGTATTAACACTTTGATCAAATTCAATAAAACTAAAATACACGACTGGATCGCACGAACTTGCTCTTATAAAAAAGTACTTTGGAATTTAAAATACATTTTATAAATATAAAACATAGATTTAATGAGATTAAAATGTTCAAATGCATGAAATTGTGGTCTGATTTTCGGAAAAGTATGAATTTGCGCAAATAAAGTTCAAAAATCGTTTTATTAAAGTAATTTTGTATATGGGTCGTTTTAAAAAAATTACATTTTCAGCGTTATAGCTTCTATTTTTTTTGCATTTCAATTTAAAGACTTGAAATTTGGCATGGAACTGTGTTTATATGTCAGTATTATAAGAAAAAATTTGCAGATCGATTGATGGTAACGAATATCCATGGTAATTAATAATGTGTAATCTCTGTGGCCTTTTTGGGATGTGATTTTGATGCTTAATCAGTTTTATTAATATTTTTAATGATGAAAATATTTTTTTTTTAATTTTGGGCCTTGTCGTTTCAAAGGTCTTCTCTTAAGCTTCAATTTTATGATATGCAAAAAAAAAAAAAAATTTTTGTTGTCCCAATACTTAGTTGAATGAGTGTGACAAGATTTTGAAAAAAAAAACATATTTAAACATTTTCGCTTTTTCACACAACTAAACAATTTTTAATAATTTTTTACGATGCATCATCTTATAGTACGTCAAAAAACCTTCAAGTTCATGTTTTGTTATAATTTAATTATTGCAGTTAATTCCTTTAAAATTAACATACAAAATAATTCAGTGTAATCTCCGTGGCCTTGTTATCTTTTATTATTTATTAATATTTTTTAGTCTAACCACCGACAAAAGAAAGGTATTTAATCATACTTGAACCTAATATAATTTAGGTGACATTGAATTACATTGACTATATTAAAATTAAGAAATAGTCGATTTTGTAATCTACGTGGCCTGTAATCTCCGTGGCCATTTTCGTATTTGTTTTTTAATATATGTTCTTTTAGTTTATAATGGCTCATATTATTATTAATATTTTTATATTCTAGATAAATATACTGAATTTCATCATTCCTTACAGTATTGGTACCGTAAAAGCTCCGAGAAAGTTATGTGTCGTTATTTAAAAATATTTGTTTGCCTCTTTCATGCTTTTAAACAAAATTTATTTAATTTGTATTTTTTATTAATTATCCTATTTAATTTATTTGCTTTCCACAAAATGTCAACTATTTATTGTTACTACTATTTATTGTTTAATACTATTTATTGTTATTTTATGCAAAAAAGAACATTTTTAATACATTCGAAATTTTCAATTTTAATTTTTATCGAAAAATACTCGTAAAATGAAAAATATTTGAAATTATTTTTGCTCAACTCGAAAAACTCCTTTTCTACTTGTTTACTGTAGATTTAGAAACTAAAACCCAAGAAAAATTGAAAAATTTTTTTTTTTGAAACGATCAATAAAAAATGTCAATTTTTAGAAAATGACCCATATAACAAATTTCTGATTCAAAATAGCTTTTTTTGGCCTTTAGTCCACACAAATCGGCGTTTCGTCCGGGTTATCTCACATGGACTCATCAGTTGACTGTGAGGACTTTGCCAATATGCAATTTTTGTTAAATTCAGTTTACCTTACATCTATTTTTTGACAAAAATCCAATGTGAACGATATCCAACCAAGATTAAAATTGTAATCATTAACCTTGGAAGATTTTTCCCGTGGACTGACATTGATTCTATAAATGAAGGTTTGTATAATACCGTTAATGAGAAACTCGAAAATAAAAAAAAAGGTTCTATGGCAGGTACCATTAATAAAATTTTGCGCCAAATTTTTTTTTACAAAAATGTAGTCCATGTCCATAGTAATCACACATAATTTTTTTTTATCAAAATCGTTAGATCCGTTTTCGAGTTTTTCGTCTTCTCTATCATCGTAATGTCAACTTTGATCAAAATCTCAAGTTCGATTTTTTTTTTATAAATGCAGAACTTGCCCTATAGTAACTTATATCGCAAGTAAAAACGAGTTGTCTAACGAAATTAGCAAATTTTCGATGAAAACACTTTTTTGTTATTTCTTCTGGCTATGATGATAACCTAGCATGAGTGGAAAAACACACTTTAAGAAAAAGTTTAATAAATTAACTCCCACCTAGGGAATTGACTCCGCTTTGAAATGTGAATACGGAAATTGCAGTACATCGACAGCCCCGCTGGGAATTCTATGACATTCCTATTTTACCTTCGTTTCGTTTTCGACCAGAGCCGAAGACTATTTCCCTTATTCTGATCCATTCCACAGTTACATAAAATACTTTGTTAGCTTATTATTCGGATAGTGTATGTATTTATGTAGTATGAGTGTATTTTACATTTTAAGTGATAATATTCTAACATTTTAAAATAGAGTAAAAATTGAGAACTAGTTTAGAGTTCTAAACTAGTGATGCCCCCCAAGTGTTTTCAAAATGAAGTGCAACCTTGTCCGCTCTAAAACGACATATCTGTTGTTTAAAAAAAACATTTTAAAGCTTATTTAAATTCTTAATAAAAAATATTTGAAAACTCGGATCATACTGAGTTTAGTGCCATTGTTCTTTGCTCATCATGGTCTAGCCGTATACGTACGTAACGATGTTGCCTATCAGCTCCTACCACACTATGGCCCCTGTACTAATACAAATTTTAATTATATGTGGTTTAAATTCACTGTTCAGAGACCCATCAATCATACATCATGTTTTATTTATCGCAGTCCAAGTTTTGGATAGTAATACGAATTCTGATGCTCTGTCTGACTCTATCCAGGGAATCTTTTCAAATTTTCGGAGCAATGAGATCGTTGTTACAATTTTTCGTTGCTGTGCTATTCTGGTTAGACAACACCCGAAGGAAGAACCTATATGTATTTAACGTAGACACCTGTCAATTAAGACTTTATTCCACAGTGGACCTACCCACATAGGAGTCAGATTGAGCCCTGACCATCATTAGCCCCGAGTCAGCCGAAGCCAACTCAGTAGCAAAGCTTTGATATGTTGCAGCATGTGCACACCTCTTGCTTGGAGGCGAGGTCTATCTAACATCTCTTGAATTCAAGCATGCTTGAAAACCATATGTCCCCGCATTTGGAATAAACCACAACCACCACAATACTCCCACTAGGGGCCTACCTCATAGATAGCTTAAGTAGAAACACTTAAACGATCTCTACTTTTTATAGGACACTATCTCGCCCATGGTACCAAAATAGCTTCTAGTGGAGCTTCGCAATCGTGAGGTCACTGCAAAACTCAGGGCCTGTCAACCCTACACACACAACCATTAGGAGTGTGCACCCTTTTATTAGTCTTTATTCGCCTTATAGCAAATAAGGAACGATAGTCCTAGGCAATCTTCTTAATCTTAACGATCGTTTATTTTTAACACATAGGTATACCCAAGATTGCTTAAACCAAAACATCTCAATCGCTTTAATTCATGTTTGGCTGTGACTCCTCTGGTCACATTGAGTTTTCTTAGTTATCTAAGTCCCCGGCAAGCCGGAGAAATAGACTTAGGCCTCCCCACCACGACGAGGTAAAACTTATCGGGGAGGACCCGAAGGAAGGTATGTCCAGATTTCTGCTGAATTAAACAACCTCACTCAGCTTGTTGCCGAGGCAACTAGGATTCCTAACATTGCAGGTCAATCCGCCAACACTCTAGACTTGTGCCTCAACTCTGACCCTGATAAATACACCATACAATGTATTATAGGCTCTAAGCACATGAGACCATTGTGTCATATCTGCAAATTTCTCATGACAACAAACCCCAGTTAAGGGAAAAAACCCCGTGAGAACCGTTTGGTTGTACGAGGAAAGCCAACTGGGACGGCCTCAATGATTTCTTCGGGAAATTTAACTGGTCACTATGCTTCCTCAATTGTGATGTGGACTCCAGTGCATAGGTTTATGGCCTAAAATTTGACTCTTTACGGTATGAGGAATTTTATTCCGAATAGGATAAAATCTATCAAACTGAAAGAAAACTACTTATTTGATTCAAGCTGTTAAAAGGTTATCAGGGCTAAAGAAGTTTTAAAGTCAACCCTAGTGAGGAAAACCGGAATAAGTATGAACAAGCAAGAAAGACCTGTAACGTTCATATCCGACGAACTAAATTTGTACATGACCAAAAATGATGGCAAAGAATACTATTATGTCCCACTCGCAGTCGTGTAGTTGCTATAGAGTACGAAAAAATGTTGACATTCACAAATTCGCTGGCCCGGATAGTATCCCTCCTATTTTTCTGAAGAGGTGTTCTTCAAAGCTGGCGAAACCACTGCGCTAGATTTTCCATATTTCCTATTTCATATGTTCTATTCTACATTTCTCTAGCCTGTTCCTAAAAAAGGTGAATCTTTTACCCCCTCTTACTATTGTTCAATTGCACTTATATCCCTTCTTTCCAAGGTCATGAAAACGCTGATAAACTATCAGCTCAAGAAATATCTTGAAGAACGAAGGCTTCTTAATGACCGGCAGTATGGCTTTCGTAGCAATAGGTCCACTGGTGCTCTGATGGTTTATCTCACCAAACAGTGGAACAAATCTTTATATCGTTTTTGAGATGGCAAGAATATTGCACTTAATATTTCAAAGGCATTTGATAGAGTTTGGCATCAAGCTCTCTTATTGAAAAGGCGTGCATGTGGAATCGATGAATCTCTTCTTCGTGGGATTAGAAATTACCTTTCGGACCGTTCTCTACAAGTAGTATTGGACGGTTTCAAATCTGATATCCACAAAATAAACTCTGGTGTGCCCCAGGGCTCCGTTTTGTCTCCGACACTCTTTCTTATATTCATAAATGATCTTTTGTCTGAAATCACTAATCCATTAAATTTTTTTTGCTGATGATAGTATCCTCAGCTTTTTATATTCGTTTTTATATTCACATCCTTATCCTTCGGATATGGACTTCCAACGGCAGCGTATGATAAGCTGATTAAATTCTGATCTTGACAGCATTGTCCAATGGGGAATCAAAAACCGAGTAGAATTAAAGGCTTCGAAAACTCAATGCTGTTTACTTTCGCCAAAGCGTAACCCTCCCTCAATGCCACTGTCTATGGGTGGCACTTGCATCGAGGAGACTGAAAACGAGATTTAGTTTTGAAAGTTCTGCGTTTACATACAAAAATGTAATGTCGATTTCCTTTACACACGACAAATCAATTTCTGTGTGAAGATTTCTATCTCTCGACAGATTTTACGTTCCTTCACACCGAAAAAATCGTTTTTTTTTTACAGAGATCAAATTCTTCGAATCCCTATTTGAAGAGAGATTTACATGTATACGAAATACGCACATCAAAAGAAAAAATTTGTCAAGGGATCGCAATCCCTAGTGTGCAAAGGAAATCGACATTAATTTAGAAATTAATTCTCAAACACAATCTTCGATATCAATTATTATGTGACCAAGTGTTTTCCGAATATTTTACAATTGTTCGTTGTTTGTTTGGAAAAATAGTGTAGCAAAATCTATATATTTGTAGTAGGAGGGCAATGTTGTTGTGAAGTTTTCAACAAAAATCCAGATTCCTTGCTTTCTTTGGTATGAGCCTGAACAAAAAAATCATCAAACCCACACGTACAAATCCAAAAGTAGCGGTCAACTCTAAAGAATATTAAGTATTATCGCAAATGATTCATAGGTAATAGTTTTATTTATTTTTTTTCTTCACTGTGTAAGATAACTACATCTTTATCTATAGATACAAAATGATATCAGGCAATCTGTCGTAAGCATTTTGTGTGAAAGCTTGACTGTGAAAGTAGGTAGGTGGGTATATAACTAAGTGTGATCTCTCCTGCGGGGAAATGGATTCATTGTGAATGAGAAATAGCCCCACAAGATGCTAAGCAGTGTTGTCACTTCATTTCGAAACCCGAGGTAGATTGAGATGAAAAACAGTGGTAGATTTAGATTTTGTGTGGTAGATTTGTAATTTCCCAAATGATAATAATTCAAAATGACAAAATCCAAAAAAAATTAAATTATATGCCAATAGATTAGGCAATTAATATTTATTGACATAATATAATAGTTATAAGCAAAATAAGTAAGACTTAGTTTTTATTCAATATTTTGTATTTAGTTTTTTATTTTTATTGAAAAAAAAAGAAAAAATAGAGCTTATAGTAAATAATATCTTAATATATATAAATCTCGTGTCACGATGTTTGTCCTCAATGGACTCCTAAACCACTTAACCGATTATAATAAAATTCGCACACCATGTGCAGTTCGATCCAACTTGAGAGATAGGATAGTTTAAATCTCAAATTATAGTCGCAATTTATTGCATTCATATTATAATGAAGAAAATACAGTGAAATTAAACCTGTTTTTTACTTATTTGTGCTTCATTGATCAAAACTTTATAATTTAATTTGAATATATGTATGTAAGTATTATCACATAATTATAAAAAACGAACATCTTCAAGAGAATATCATAAGAACAAGAGCAGCAGGAGAACGAGACATAGCCACAGTAGGAGCACAGGAACAATAATTTCAATTTATATATGTAAGTAATATCACATAGTTTTATAAAAGTTAATTAATATATCAATGAGAAAATGGCACAAGAGTATTTTCCCGGATATACAGAATAGTTATTTGAATCATGAATGGCTTAGTCAACGGGCGATTTTGGCAGCCAAAAACGTTGATGTTGACGAAATTAACTTCCAGATACAACAGTTGTTACCAGGCGATCTGATGTCTTTTAAATCAATCGATACTGTTGTTGATGAAAATGAAAGTGTAAATTTTCCGATTGAATTTTTAAATTCATTAGATATCCCTGGAATGCCACCACATAATCTTCGATTAAAGATTGGTTCCCCTATTATTCTCCTCCGTAATTTGAATCCACCTCAATTATGTAACGGTACGCGTTTGGTCATCAAAAAGATCACCGGAAACATTCTTGAAGCAACCATTTTGGCTGGGAAGTTTAAAGGAAAAGTGGTCCTGCTGCCACGTATTCCGATGATACCATCAGATTCTACCATACCCTTCAAAAGGCTACAGTTTCCAATTCGTTTAGCTTTCGCCATGTCTATAAATAAATCTCAAGGTCAAACAATGTCCATTTGTGGTTTAGATTTGGAAAATCCATGTTTTTCTCATGGGCAACTATATGTTGCGTGTTCACGTGTTGGGAAACCGTCGAATCTATTTGTGTTAGCTAAAGACAGGTTAACCAAAAACATTGTGCACCGATTGGTGTTAAATTAAATTGAAATTGAAAGTATTTATAATTCAAAAAAATAGATATTAATGTTTAAAAGTTTAAGACTGTCTGCCTTGCCTACCTCATTACATTGGAAACTGTAGCCTTTTGAAGGGTATGGTAGAATCTGATGGTATCATCGGAATACGTGGCAGCAGGACCACTTTTCCTTTAAAGTCCCCAGCCAAAATGGTTGCTTCAAGAATGTTTCCGGTGATCTTTTTGATGACCAAACGCGTACCGTTACATAATTGAGGTGGATTCAAATTACGGAGGAGAATAATAGGGGAACCACAGCAACGCGTGGCCGGGTCAGCTAGTATATATATATATATATATGTAAAATATATATAATATTTATAATATACAAAAACAACAGTCTTCTTTTTAAATATCTTCAAACTTGCCATCAACAAATTTAAATTTGAAATAAAAGCAGAACAATTCTGCTCAAGGAATAAAAATGTCAGATTTATTC
Organism: Philhelius festivus; assembly: GCA_963931855.1. NCBI lineage: Eukaryota > Metazoa > Arthropoda > Insecta > Diptera > Syrphidae > Philhelius > Philhelius festivus. The sequence goes on along the minus strand of OZ007556.1, from coordinate 47,649,000 downwards.
GTCATTTCTTTAGCGAAAATAAGACTGTTTACAGTTTTGACATCAAGTTTGTTTCGTTTTTTGTTTTTTATTTCATTCATTACTGAAAAGGCTCCTTCTGCTGCACCACTGCTATGTGGTAAAGCAGCTAAATTACACATATACATATTTACTAAAATTCGAAAACATGGATTCTTCGCATACTTAAATGTCTTTGCTTAAATCAATCCATGTCCTTTAAATATGAATTTTTCTTCAATTTGCCTGTCCAAAAGTGAACAAATTTTTAGAATTTGATCTTATTTACAACGAAGTACTCATCAGAAGGAGTCAATTGAAACTAAATAAAAAGCTGCGACAAACTCTGCGGGGTTGCCTTCGAGTTTTAATAAATTTCCTTTTGAAAGAACATTCGAAAAAAAACAAATCCCTTAACTCTGGTACATTGAAGAAAACAAGATATTCTAGCTTGCAATAGTCTGTAGATCAGTCTTCGCTAGAGTTCTCTGGCTATGTGAAAAGATTTGTTTAATGTTACATTGCAGTTACTGTAGGTGCTAATGGTTATGTGACAGTGCCAGGGCTGCAGAAACTAATGAGTTTATGGAAACATGACGAAGATAGGACTTTTGAAGCGTGGAACAAGAAAATAAAATCATAAAGTCCTCACAGTCAACTGATTAATCCATGTGAGATCGCCGGGACGAAACGCCAGAAAGCTATTTTGAAAATAAATTCTCGTTTAGCTAGTTTTGAGATTAATTGTGAAGTAACATAGAAGGCCACTATGTTTGTATGTGATTTTTAATAAAATGGTTTCATGTCATACAAATTACGCTCAAGTGGGTTTTCGGAAGCTGCTGTTTCAGATTCTTACAAGAAAAAGTCGTATGAAAATGACTCCACAACTCAGCATTATAGAATTAGTATAAAATGTTGAGGATAATTAAATACAACAATGGGAGTTAGATATCGAAATATTTGACAGTTATTCATCTTTGAATCATAATTTGAATCTTTTATACAGTATTAAAAAAAAAAAAAAAAACAATTTAAATTAATTTTTCAATCCACTTTTTGTTTCCAAAATGCGCTGTTTCAAGTATTTTGAGTTTAAGTAAAACTTGAAAAATTGGGGAATTTTTCAAGCAGGGTTTTTGTAGTATCTCAAATAGCAGCGTAGTGGATTTCTTTCTAACTTAACAATTAATTTAAAAACTAGCTAAATGATAGTTTCTGTTCTTGTTTCACTCATCACATTTCCATAACCTTGTACATTTCTGCAATCCTGGACTGCCATCCCAAAGCAATTAACGTTGCTTTAATGTTACTAAATGCACATCTTGTCACAAAGAACCTTAGCAAACTACTACCAAATGGAAGATGAATGCTCTGGTGGCCAAAGTTCAAATATATTCTGGTTTTCTTTTTTTTTCAGAGAAGCTGTTTGCTGGACATATGTAAGTATATTTGTTTTGAATTTTGTTACTTTATTAAATCATATGTTTGTTTAACAATCTGGATCCTAAGAATAATTCTGACATGAAAAAATTTTAAAGAAAACTTACGTGCAAGGTTGATTATTTTTGTCTTTTTGAAAACTTTTTTTTCGCCCGAGTAAAGAAATCTGTCCAGAAAATGTAGTAGAAGGCTGACGGCTGCATTCAGAAAAAATTAAGACAAGCAAATTGTGTTGCAAGAGTAATAGCAGATTTTTGTTTGTAATTTTTCTTTTTGGAGGGAATGTAAAAAATAGTGGTAGAATTTTGAACTACCGTGGTAGATGTGGTAGATTTTGAAATTCTTAAGAAGTTGTGGTAGATCTACCACAATTGTGGTAAAGTGACAACACTGATGCTAAGTCGTGTATTTCACTTCATTTTCTTTTCTATGATATAAAGAGATAAATATGAAAACAAAACAAAACAAGAAATGTGTTTTATGTTGCCATTTATGGAAGATATATCTAATCTATGGCCCAGCTAGAGCCCTATTGGATCATATTTGTATACACACACAGCGCTATTAATTCTCCTTTATAGACTAAGAAACTATCATGAAGGGATGAAGCAAAAGAATGGGGGTTGCTCGTACTATCTTAGTTTTTCTTTTCTTCAGAGAATATACATATCTCAGATAGACCTTACAACAGGGTTTCTCGTTGAATAGTTTCGGACGATAGTGTCCAGCATAATGTCTTTATTATGGTTTGTTTCCTCCTCTTTCATTATTTTTGGTCAACACCCAAAAACTCAACCTGTTTTCTTGATTCTGTAATTAGCAATCCATATACGTACATGTGGAAGTGATTAATTTATTGATGGGCAATAAATCAAATGACCATACAGTCCATTCCATCCAATACAAATGAATACGAAAAAGCGGATCTTGTTCATAAATCTAAACAATGCCATTCATGACTTGTTCTATACATACATGAGTATAATCTTAAAGAGATTAATTTGTCAATTGCTGGTGAGTTATATGGGAGTTTGTGGATAAATTATAGAAATTAGTTAGGAGAGTTGTATAGCACCCTAACGAGAATTGTCATGCATTGTAGTAGCTGTTTCGCTTCTTAGATAAATGTATTCCAATCAAATTTCATCTAATTAGGTGTTCAGAAAATGTTATAGAGTTTTCAATGTTCTGAAATAAAGAACTTCTCAGTGGTGACAACAAATTTAAATTGCCAAAAATTTATTTGCGAAACAGGGATAGATAGAAATTCGATTTTGTATACATTACATTGATCTTCGAAGTATAAGAAACTCATAGATATAAATAATTGAAAAAGTTCTAGAACTCCAGTCAATAGTTTTTAAAAATCAAAAATCCAAAAAATTGGGAGATTTTGGACAAAAAAAAACGATCTAAATCAGGCTCAGAAGGTCGATTGAAATCAAATATAAATGCTGTAGGATTAAAAAATAAAATGCACGACTGGGTCGCACGATTTTGCTCCTATGTTACAGACTAGGAATTTTAAATACGAATGTTATTAGAGACAACTGTTCATAAGGATAAAATTAATTTTTTAAATTCTTTTAGTAATAAGAGACAAGAACAGAATGCTATGCAAATATGAATTTATGCAAAAACAAAAATTATAAGTTCTTGTAGTGGTTTCTTAAAAAAAAAAAGCTTTTATATATAAATTTTTTAAAAGATTTTTAAAAAAAAAAATTGGTATGCCAACTTTAAGTTTTTATTACTGTACGAATGAAAATGAATTTTCCAAAAAAAATATTGGGACGTTTTTGAAATATCAAATTTTCCAAAAAAAAAAATGATTTTTTTTTTCAAAAATTCAAAAAATATTTTTTTTTTAAGTTCTGAAATGCAATGGATTTTAAACTTTTTAGAAGCATCTATACAAAAATTTCATTAAAGTCTGAAATGTCCATAATGAGTAATTCAAAATTTAAAAAATGGTTCTATTGAAACAACAAAATTTTTATCAAAATTCCAGGCGCCGTTTACGAGAAAAACACGATTTTTGAAAGTCATTTTTTAACATTTGTATAGTAAAACTTTTTTTCATACATCTTATAGATTATATTGAGAAACTTTTATTTATCAAGTTTGAAAAAAAATCTAGTATAAGGTTTTCGAAATATTGAGTTTTAAGAAAAAAAAATTGAATTTTTTTTTAAATCTAAAGAAATTTTTTTTGAAAATCCGAATACACAATTTTATTTAAGTTTTTAGAGAGCTTTAGCAAAAAAAATGATCAAAATCGGTAGTACCGTTTTTGCGAAAATCAAAAACAAAAAAAAGGGTTCCTTGGGGTGTACCCTTAATAACAATTTTTCGGAAAATTTTTTCAACCAGTACCTAGCTTTAGCTAGATGAAATTTTTTTGTATCTTTTCTTTTAAAATCTGGCGAAAAGTTTTTAAGAAAAAAAAATATATACAAATTTTCGAAAAAAATTCGTATGGCAGGTATCGTTTTTTTTTTGGTCTTAAAAAAAAAAGAAAAAAACTTGTGGGGGGAAAAATTAAAAATGATATCTACCAAGTTTGAAGACAACTCCTTAAAAGTTTTGATTAATATTGTGTATTCATAGTTTCAAAGTGCACGACTGGGTCGCACGAACTTGCTCCTATGTAATAGACAAGGAAGTTTAGAAACGAAAGTTATTATAGAAAACTGTTCATAAGAATAAATTATATTTTTTAAACTCTTTTATTAGTAAAAGATAAGAACAGAATGCTATGCAAATATGAATTTATGCAAGAACAAAAATTATAAGTCCTTGTGCTGGTTTCTTAAAAAAAAAAGATTTTATATAAGTACAAAATTTTTAAACTATTCTTAAGAAAAAAATTTGGTATGCCAACCTTAAGTTTTGATTATTGTACGAATGAAAATTAAATTTCCAATAAAATATTGATCCGTTTTCGAAATATCGAATTTTCCAAAAAAAATCTAGCATTAAGTTTTCGAAATATTGAGTTTTGAAAAAAAATTTTGAATTTTTTTTTAAAAATCCAAAATTTTTTTTTGAAAATTTGAATAGATACACAATTCTATTTAAGTTTTGGGGGAGCTTAAGCAAAAAAAAATGATCAAAATCGGTCGTACTGTTTTTGAGAAAATCAAAAATAAAAAAAAATTGACAAATTTCAACAAGTATCTAGCTTTAACTAAATGAATTTTTTTTTTGTATCTTTTTTTTTAATCTGTCGAACAGTTTTTGAGTAAAAAAAATATTTACAAAATTTCAAAAAAACGTATGGCAGGTACCGTTATTTTTGCTCTCAAAAAAAAAAAGGAAAAAACGTGTGGGGAGGGAAAAATTAAAAATGATATCTACCAAGTTTGAAGAAAATCGGACGAGCCATTTAGGCTGTAGTCGAACTGACAGACAAAATCGCGAGACCCACTTTTTTAGTCTTCGCTATCATCGTAATGTCAACTTTGATCAAAATCTCGAGGTTGATTTTTTTACGAATGCCATAACTTGCCTTATATTACCTATAGGTCGCAAGTAAAAATAATTTTTTGATAAGCCCAATATTTCATACTATCTATAAGGTGATAAAAAAAAATGATTTTGTCTAAAAATAACGGTACCCACCTGACAAATATTAATGGTTTTTCAAAATCATATTTTCTTCGAAAGCGGCACTTGGAATTTTGTTATTCGTTTAAATTAATAAATAAAAATTAATGAAATTATTTTAAGCAGAAGTTAACAAAAAGATTTAAAATAACTCAACAAAATTTTTTTTCTTTATAAAAAAAAGGCATTGGCACAAGGCAAAACATTTTAAACAGCCTAATATTAAGTTATTAGTATCATACTACTTAACAATTTGTTAATTTTAAAGTAGAGGGTGGGCCAAATACATGTTTCTTTTTAAGAATGCAATAAAATGAACAAAATGAATTTTTTCCCATGTATTATGGCTTTTTTAGTAAGAGCAAACATACTCATAAATTATGGAACACAAAGTCGTTCAAGTGGGTACCTCGGATGGCTTCGCAGTTGAGCATTCTGTCATTCAAATTTTCTAAGACCCTATCGATGTTTTCGGACTGTAGCTCACGGATTGCTTGGATGATATTGGTCTTAAGTGCTTGAATCGGTCCTTCACGGTTCCCCACAAAAAAAGTCCGAAGGGGTAAAATCGCAAATCGCCAAGACGGCTGATAACACCATTTGAAAATGTGATGCGCAAAACAATGATTGTGGCATGGCGTGCCATCCTGCATGAACCAGAGGTCGGGTCGTCCAAATACATGTCAATGATCCATCAATTTCAGTAAAAAACAAAATCAGTTAACTTAGCTCTGTAACGCCCACTGTTGACCGAAACTTTGTTCCCAACATAATTTTCTAAAAAAAAAATGGTCCAATGATGCCACCCTCTGTGGATACATTGGCTTCTGTACAATAACGTGCGGGTTTTTCGAGCTCCCGATGCGGTATTTTTTTTTTTGTGTTCGTAGCCACCGAAGTGAAAATGCGTCTCGTCAGAAAAGATTATTTTTCGCCCAAAATCGTTGTCGAATTCAAGCTGCCCAAGGCCCAAACTGCGAAGCGATAAAGAAGCGAATGGTAATGAATTATGAAATTAACAATAGAGGTTGGGCTTAAGGGTAAACTGATAAGTATTCCCTGAAATAGATTTTTATACAAAAAAAAACTTATAAAACCGTTTTCTTGATTGTCAACTTACTCATTAACGTCAGGACCAGAGCTGTAAAAGAATGCAATCATTTGGTATTTCATCGCGAAAAGTCCCATTCATTTAACTGAATTTTGGGAATGCATTAACATTGCTTAATGCAATACTTTAACTTCGAAAACAAATTCCCAGTTAATTTTGAAGTCTTTTGTAAAAAAATCATTTAGAGCAGTTAAAAGACTTAAAGTCAAAAGAATGCATTACTTTTTACTGCTTGCATTCTTGTAAGTCTTTTAAAAGTCTTTTACATTCATTAAGTCTTTTGATTGCATTCAATGTAGTGCAGTCATTTGAATGCTTTGAAGTCTTTTTACTGCTTGAAGTCTTTCTACTGCTTGAAGTCTAAAGACTACTTTTTATGAATGTATTGTGAAGAAGGTGTGATCATAGGCTAAAACATATAAGGTGGCTTATAAAAAAAGACGTTTGTGTAGGTGTTCTTAGTTCGGGCAGGAGAAACACTTTTTCAAAAAAAACTAACTCAAATATAAACTAAATTATTATTAAAAACAACGTGCAACATTAGCCTTCCTTTGTTGTATATTTTTTTTAAATTTCTGAATTGTATGCTTTCACTTCTTTTTGAATTAAGTTGATTGAATGAAAACTCTTATTTTTTCTTATGGTATAGAAAAATTGCGGAAATGTGGTTTTAACGTTTTTATTCAAATAATGAGAAGTACATGTTTGTGTAAATTGAATTGAAATGGCTGAGTTCGTTCAAACTTAATTTGATAGGTTTTTATTTAAATTTTCCTAACTGTAGCTATCATAATATACTCGTAGCAGCCCAATCAATTAATGCTAACTTCTTTGGTTTTTGAGAAAAAAATCATAAGGTCATAAGGGATAGAAATGATTTCCATTGAACTTTGTATGCAATATATAGAGGAAAGCGCAAGAAAACAGAATTTAATTAACAGTAAGCATGCATAAAACAAATATAGTACTGATGTTTTTTTTTTCCTGAAATGGTCTTAACTTGGGGAAAATGATTTCATGAAACGAATTTTTTTTTTTTGAAATTATGTAGGTACTTAGTATTTTATTAAATGGTTCATTTTATTAAATGGTTCAATAAATAGAATTAGTATTAAGATAAAACAAATTGCTTTTGGTGTACAAAAGACCTTATTTTTTTTTTTCAATTTCTCTATATATCATGGGTTTGTTTTGGAAGGAATAGCGTAAAAAAATTAGACCGCGTCGATCATACAAAATACTTTTTAAAGAAAAGAATTAAAATCATTTGAAATAATTTCAATGGTTACTTTATGGAATGCGTTTATTCATTTTCAGAGCCAGTACGCGGATTTTAATTAAACAATAATTTAAATAAAAGAAACTCATAAGTAAATGTATGTGCTTTATAACACAAAATAATACCTACTTGTTATAATTTTGTTACTTTAGAGTACTGAAAAATTTAGACCGTACACATTTTCAGATTAATTCAAATTTTGCGGAGTATATTAAAAGATGGCGCGTCAATGATCACCTACAAAAATATCAAATGTTTTTGGAACAGACAAACGAAATCAAAAAATCCCTGTTGATGATTTCATTTCAACAGTTCCAATTCCTTTCATTCGATATTAGTCGAATTATTGCCATCAAATTGGAACTTTGTGATAATCTTATCGCTACATGTCAAAAAATCATTTTTATATTACAAGAATATAGCTACGATTTTTATGATACGGACAATGAAAGTGATATTGTAGATTTAAGACAGTAAGTATAATTGGTAAAAATTGATACTAAATGATTATAAATGTATGAATTGTAATACATTTTCTTACAGTGATTCCGATTATATGTATAGCAGTGACAGTGACACGGAGGATGTATAGCAGTGACAGAGACTTAAGGAGAATAATATGAAAATATTTTTTTGATTTATTTTGTGAAAAGATGTTAAATGATTTGCTTAGTTTGTGTTTATTAATGTAATTTTTTGTATCTTTTTTTTTTTTTAATATAATTTATTTAATAAAAATAAATTTCGTAAATATATATGTATAAATGGATTTTTTTTTAAATTTTGATAGACTTTGTATTTGTGAGGCTAACTACGAGTACAATATGAATTTAATAATCAAAAGAGCAAAGTAAATGCTAGTCGTAAGGAACCTGATGATAAACTATATAGATAGACTTAAAGCACTCAAAAGACTTCAAGCAATAAAAAGATTTCAAGCAGTAAAAAGACTTCAAAGCATTCAAATGACTGCACTACATTGAATGCAATCAAAAGACTTAATGAATGCAAAGAATGTAAAAGACTTTTAAAAGACTTACAAGAATGCGAGCAGTAAAAAGTAATGCATTCTTTTAACTTTAAGTCTTTTAACTGCTCTAAATGATTTTTTTACAAAAGACTTCAAAATTAACTGTGATTTTTTTTTCGAAGTTAAGTACTGACATGAAGTCAAATTATTCAAAATGTAAGTCTTTTCAATCATTTAACTGCAATACAAAAATGATTGCATTTTTTACAGCTCTGGTCAGGACCTCCTTTAAGTTTTAAATAACATTATTCCAGTCGTACGTTTTGTTTTTTTTTTTAATTACTACATAAAGACTTGCTTAGGTCATTTAAAAAATGAATTTCATGCAAAATTTTCTGGTAGAACACAATTCTTTTATATAGAACGTTTTCAAAAATTTAATTCTCATAAGCTTAATAAACATAAAAGCAAGTTCGGGCAATCCAGTGCATTCAAAAATTATTAAAATCACAGTAACAATTTTTGAGGTATTATGGCAGGGACTGATGTTTTTGATCTCAAACAAAAATGGCAAAAAAAAATTCGAGGGAGTAATCAAAAACTATTGCAACCAGGTACAAGAAAAATCGTTGTGTGGATTAAATTTTTGTTGCAACACGTGAATTTGGAAGTCAACTCATATTTCAGTCCCATTTTAATTTTTTGCTCTCCAAAACCTATTATGTGGACCGGTATCTTCTTGGTTCTTCCCTGTAAACTTTATTAATTAAATTAAGCATTTTAGGCCAAAGCTAATATAGAAGCTAAGCTTAAGTCTTATTGAAAAACAAATCGAGCTCAAAACTAAACGACGAGAAATTGATTACAAAATTTTCTAAAATAAATTTTTCATCTCCACTTCAGTCATCTCACTTGGAATCTTTTTTTCAAAAACTATATAACTCCTGCAAAGGCTTAGCAAAATACTAGAAAAAAGAAGACTTATCCCGAACTTTAAGTTTGGGGTTAGAAATTAATATTCCCTAATAGACCAAGTGCATAGAATTACGGATGTTGTAGAAAAGAAACTTGGAGAGAAACAAGTAAGCCCAGATTTTTTCTTCTATGTTGCTCAATTCTTGATAAGGTTAGACATTTGGTCTCTTTATGTCTCTAGATCTTTTTGGCTACAAGATTTTGCCAGTATCTTTTAAGCTGAAGTACCCGGTGTCTGGCAAAGCCATTGTTTTATCTTCTAGATTGGTCGGGATGAGCTTGCGAGCCTTGAAATTAACCTAAATGTCACTCTTGCCTTGGTCCCGGTTCACAGAGGAATAAAAGGAAATGAACGGTCTGATAAGTAAGCCAGACAAGGATTAGACCTGCATTGCTAAATAGCACTTGGAGAAGGAGTAAACATTTCTCTTGGTGTTATGAAGAGCAAAATCTTTTTAGCTTTTCTCACAGAGCCTAATTGTAGGTGAAGCAGTTTAACCGACAGCATTATATGAAGAAAGATGTGGCCCATCTACAATATGTTCCGAACAAATGACCTAATATGCAGATCCAGTCAAGACATAGCTAGGATAATTGAAAAATGCACCCGGCCCCGGTCAATATCTGAACATGCAATGACATAGTTATGGGGATCCTCTGTAAATGTCCTGCTCTGGCCAGAATGAGAGTCCAACTATTTCGGAAAGTTATTCCTCGATAACCTTAACAAACTATCTGAACTGAAGACTAAAGACTTCATCTCTTATATTAACAAAATAGAGTTATTCTGAGATGAACCTCAACGACTTCTGTAATGGGTACTTCTTGATCTTACGACAGCAGGTAGTGACCTTGAGGTAGAGAGGAACTCAAAAGTCCTTCATCATATCCCATTAAATCTACAAGTTCAAACAAGTTTATGGTATCAAAACGGCGCGTACTCCAGCGCTATATAGGTCACTGAGCAAGACTGCTCGTGGCCACTTTTTCTACATACGTGTATCTTGCTTGAGTACATACTGCATAAGGACCTTCCCAAGTATGTAGCACTACGACTTACTGACATTCTACGTTATGAACCGACTCTTCTGAGTACGTTACAACCAAAATTAAGCGGAACTTAAGAAATTTGAAGCCAGTTTACCACTTGATAAAATAATTTCCTCATACTAGTGCCATTATGACAATCGGGTCTTGGAAAATTCTCTACCTTTCCACCCGCAAAAATGCTCAATTATATTTTCATTGTTGAACTTAAAAATGTTTGGCATTTAAGACAACCCATATATACCTACTTAGGTTAAGTTGAAATATCTCCAACAGGAAAAAAGATGACGATAAAAATTGGATTTACAATATCAAGTGCTATCAGAGCTTTGATGTTACGAGTATTTGCAAATTTTTCCTGCTACTTTTTCTCAAGTCTCTCACTCCCAACAAACTCTCGATAATGATTCTTTTGGTTTTAACAAAAACCCCAGATATAACATTTCAGACTCCCACAACCTTAAAAGAGAAAATATTAATAAAAAAAGCCCCATCCGCTATCGGCCACCGCCTCGTGATATAAATTCCCTCCTAATGTTTTCGGTTAACATTCCGTTCACTTGCAATGCTTGGGAGTGTGTGGGTTTTAACGGAATTTATATAATGGGTGAATATTAAATTTTCCAGCGAAGAATTCCTCAGTCCCCGCACCATCTCACTTAAGCTTTGCAAAAAATGAACAGAAAAAAAAAAATCACACAAAATATTTTTATGAATATCGCACACAAACGCAAAACAGTATTATTATCCTGATTTTTTTAAAATTTGTTGTTATGAATTTTTAGGATGTGTTTAACGCATGTTTATTTTACTGATTCAATAATGATGATACGAGCTTGGACCTTTGTTGTTGTGGTTTTCTTTCTAAGGATTTAATAATAAAGGAAGCTAAATAAATTCTTCATTACATTTTTTCCATTTTATGGTTCTTGGATAAGGAGCGGAACTGCTGTAGATGGGGAACTGAATGGTTTCGAGATTCAAAATTGGAAAAACCAGGAACATGATGTACCTACTTATGTATATTAAATATATTTTTTTTTATAAAGGAGGGAGCTGTGAGGTGTTTCCTAGCCTTTAGCATTTAGCCATTTATACCTTCATTAAATTTGTTTGTTTTTTTTTCTGAAAAGCATTTTCGTGCTTAAAAAAGTTGATGAAATTTTGTTTTACTTATTAAAATTGTTGAGATTATACGAAAAGCTATATTTAGGAGTTTAAATTTATATTTCGCAATAAAATTCACACTCAAGCATTTATTTGGTTTTATTAGTTATGTTTTTATTTCTAGGGAATTTTCGAAAGTTTAATTTGCGGAACCAATAACTTAATGAAATTTCAAATATCTAAGAAATTTAAAGAATTTTTTCTTTAAAGTCATATTTAAATAAAAAATATTTAATGGTATTCACAGAATAAAGCTAGTTCGAACTCAATTTTTGATTAAGTCGAATCGAATCATGTTATTAGAGAAAACTGTTCATAAGCATAAGATTCATTTCTTAAACTTTTTAGTAGTAAGAGCTAAAAGCTGAATGAAATGAGATTTTTTAAGCAAATATGAATTTATGCAAGAATTTATGTTTAGGTAATAGAAGTTTCTTTAAAAAAAATAAGCTTACATAAAGGGTGGTTAAATTTTAAGGGCCGATGTTGAATGTGAACCACACCTAAACGTCAAGTTTTTTTCTGCATTTCATTTGACATTTCTCAATTTCAGACTAACTCAATTTGAACAATGGAAACGGAAAGATACACAATCGAGCAACGCGTTAAAGTTATTCAGGCTCATTATGAAAATGGGCGTTCAATCAAATCAAAATGCATATCGTCCACTTCGTTATTTTTTCGGTCAATTTAAATTTGAGCAAACCGGGTCTGTAGGAGATGTGAAAACACCAGTGCATGCTCGTACAGCTCGTTACTGCAGAAAATATTGCTGCTGTTCACGATAGTGTGGCTGAAGAGCCGTCCACCTCAACTCGCCGTCGCACAGTGTGGGAATTCGCGAATTTAGCGGAATTTAATTCGAAAAAGAGGCTGGGTGCGACCCACACTGATAACTTCCCATTTGTGGTCTTGAAAACTTTATATTTAGTTTTTTCAAATAACCAAATTTTCAGCGAAACAAACTTTAGCTGTAAAATTCAAACAAACATTATTTTAAGATTGAAAAGCATTTTAAGCATTTTAAGCAGTAGATGGAAGATCGATAGTAGATAGAAGATCGATAGTGTAATTATTGTTGCGGTTTTTCCGGATTGAAAGGCTGTGATCTGCACTGGATATACAATGACTCCTGTTTTAAAAATCGATGATGCTTGTGGCATACTATAATATTAGGAAATTTGCTTTGTTTTGTTGATGATGTGGATACTTAGTCGCTCATTTTATGTTTCTTTTTACAGAAAATGTGTTTAACTAATTTTAAACTTTTCTATTTAAAATGTTAAATTTCTTGTAATATGTAATTACGAAGGTTGGTAGGTACATATTATATACTGAATTATATATTTACGTGTTTTTTTAATATATCTGTGTTCCTACACCTAAGAAAACCTTGAGTAGAATTTTACATCTTTTTCATGGACAAAAAGATAAAAACATATTGTGACGTTTTCTTCAACTTTACCATAGCTATTAATGGAATTTGAATATGTGGAACTTGGGTACAACTGAACAGCCTTATTCATATACGTATGTACAGTACATACACTGAGAAAAAAATCAAACATATTCATATTTAAATCAAACTCAAACACATACGATTTGGCATGGAATCGATATCTATTTAATTTGAATAGAAACGTATTTACCCATGTTTGACCCGATTTGAACATGATTTGGTTTAAATTTACCACGTTTTCTATTTGATTTAAACATGCTTATCTTTGTTTTTATTAACTTTATTTGATGTTGTTTCAAATAGAATCATATTAATTTTTTGTTACTTCAGATTTTTCAGAAATTCAGAAATAAAAAAATACTCAACACAAATATAAATTAATAAGTACCTACGTTGTGTATGTATTTATATTTTTATTTTACATATTTATTTACATTTTTCCAAAAAATCATTAAATTGTTGTGGAGCGCTTTAAGATCTCATCTTTGTCACATCTTGAGAACATCTTCAAATTCTGGTTCATATAATTCGTCTTCTGGAATTTGCTTCTTTTTTTACGTCTTTCGTCGTGCTCTAGTCGTCCTGTGGCAAGAATATAGAAGTCAAATGATAGTTAATTATAAAACATACTTATTAGTCAGTATTTTTTTAAATAAAACTATATAAATAAACAGTTTTTGAAACAAATATTTTTTTTATACTTACAATAGAGAGCAGGGAACAATGGTATTAACTTCCACTCCTCGAATAATCTTATGGTTTATATTTTTGCTTGAAACAGAACTTCAGTTGTGTAACATTATAATGGTAATCAAATATTTCTTTATTATTTTATAAATTACTCACTTTAGTAAGATCACAAGAACACACGCGGAACATAAACACACTCCATGACTTTCGATGCCAAAAAGAAGAAAAGTTGTATTTAGCTACTTCATTTTTATTCAATTCAAACTCGTTCGTGATTAAATTTAACATTATTTATGTTTAATCTCTTACTCATGTAAATATTTTAACTTCGTTTATATTTCAAACAAACTCGTTCATGTTCATTGTATGTTACAATTTTTAAGTTAGTAAAACAATTAAACCTGCATTTTAAAAATCAAACTAAAACTAATTTGAATACATATAAAAAATGAAGTGCAGATCTTAATGAAATTCTTAAACATGAATGAGTTTGATTTAAACATATTTTACTGTAAAATAATAGTATTTTCGAATCTAAACAGATTCGAGTTTAGTTATAAACGAATTCTATTTGTCCTTATTTAAACATGTAGTTAAACATGTTTCTATTTAAATAACTCATAGTACAGTTTTCTCAGTGTACATTCTTCTAAAAACTAAGTTGATAATAAAATTATAAAATTATGTATTATATTATAGAAATTACTTTATTATTTCGGTTCCAAACATTTTAATTGAAAAAAATTTAAAAACAAAATATTCAAATATAAAAGATATGGTTTGGTTATTGATGGAAGGGTACTTACAAAATATATCCGCTCTTAAACTAGATATATGTCAAATATAAACCATTTGTTAGAAATTGTATTATGTATAAAATTAAATAATGGCAAAGTCAATATCATTGCTCGTTCTCAAGATATTCTAGTCGAAAAACAAATATTACCACTTTTTAGTAGATTTTTTTTTATATTTTTGTTAAAACTGTCAATTCGATACTTGTCAAAATTTAACCATATGTTAATAATTGTATTATGTCGATACCTTCCCGTAAGAATGTACTAAGCGACACTTTTTTCGAAAATGACTTTTTGATGAAGAAATAAACTATATGTTAAAGGCCACGTTTTGACCTGGGTTTCACCAACCTTTATGCATGAAAAGGAAACTAGAGTACAAATAAAAAAAATTATCAACTGCCATGTTTTCTCATTAAAATAATGTTGCCCCCTGAAATTTATATTATCCGCCAAAAAAAAATATGCTAAGCGACATTAATAAAGATCGCATTGTCGTGAGCAACAAAAAATTTTGTTAGATGTCACTTAGTTTAACCAAAATTGTCTCTTAGCACACTATGATTCAACTAGAACTTTCTTCGTTTTTTTCGTTTCCTGAACAATTTTAGAAATGTCGCTTAGTGTACATTCTTACGGAAAGGTATCGATGTATAAAACAACATACTTTAGAAGGCACTATCGGTGTTCATTCCCAAGAAATTCGACTTGAAATACAATTTTAACTAGTTTTCACTAGAATTTTTGATAGTTTTTTTATTTAAAAAAAAAACTATTAATTCAATATTTGTCAACATTTTACCAATTGTACAAAATTATACTATGTATAAAATAAACTAAATTAGAAGTCAATATCACTACTAGTTCTCGAGAAATTTGAGTCGAAAAACAATTTTTACCAATTTTCAATAGAATTTTATATAGTTTTTTATTTTTTGTAAAAAAACTATAAACTGATTTTTTTTGAAATTTTCACCAGTTGTCAAACACATTATTTTTCGTAAAATAAAATTATTTTGAGTTTCAAATTGTTTTCCGTTTTTAGAATATCTGGGTTATGAATTTTTTTTTTCAGTTTTTTTTATTTAAAAAAATAACGGTATGTTAATTTTTTTCCAAATTCATACCAAATCTGTATGACCTTATAATGAGTACATTAAATTTTATTTGAAATCAATAGCATTATTTTTTCGTGAGATATTTGAAACTAACCAAAATTTTTACTTTTTTTTTAAACCGTTATAGTGAAAAAACTACTCACTGAATTTTAATAAACGCCCTTTCAGCTTCTTTCGAAGTTATTATCTATTAAACAAAATTTATTTGAAGTCGATATCTTTACTCGTTCTTGAGATATCGACGACGAAAAATGGTACAAGAACGTACGAACGTACGAACGTACGTACACACACACACACAGACATCTCTCTAAAAATGATTGATATAGCCTCTAGGGACCTTGAAACGTCGAGAAATGTCAAAAATTCCAATTTGACAAATCGGACCGATTACAATAACTCCCTATGGGAAGTTAAAAATGACTAGTCTCGATTGATGCCAAAACCGGTTTTTCTTAAAGCTAAAACATTGTAGAAAGTGATAACAAAAGCACTGTTGGGTGGGGATCATGTAAACAAAAAAAAAATTGCATTGAAGTTGCAGTTGGCGATTTTTATTCTGTATATTTGCTGGAAGAGATTACTTTGCTCTTAATTTTTTTTCGTGCGTTTGGTGTGTGTTTTAATAAAAGTTTTATTTTTTTTATATTTGTTTAATATCAAGGTATAAGAATGTAAGTAATTTTTTATTTCACAGGGTGTTTCACATTTTTGTTTTGATGATTGAAGTTAAAAAAATGTGTTTTTTTTCGATGTTTGTACCTTTATTAGAGCAAAACTTTAGTTATTCCGCGTTATTGCGCCTCGAAATAATATTCACTGCAAAGCTTGATTTATTATCTATCAAGAATCACTAAAATTTGACACCCCAATTATGTTGTGATATATTTTTTTTCAATGTTTCTAAATGACTATCCATCAACAAAATGATGGCATACCGTCAAAATCGAATAACTTTTTGGGATTTGGTTAGAAAAAGAATGTTATAAATCAAAAAAAACTTTTTTTATTTCACGGGGTGTTCCAAAAAAAATAATTTTGTGAATTTGATAGTTACAACAAAAATACAGGGTGTTCAAATTCAAAGTTAACAGTAAGAAAAAAAAAGAACTAAGTTATTTAAAAAATTAAAAACGGAAACTATCAATTAATAAAAAAAAACTATTATATCGGATAAAGGGTGTTCCAATAATAGTAACAAACATAAATTAATTTAAAAATAAAAAAAAAAAGAATTTTTTATTTGAAGAGCAAAAGTGCTTTTTATGCGTATCTTACATAAAATTTGATTATTACATCAGATCCATATATAGCAGGCCTAACGTGTATTACTGCAAGAAAACGAAGTAAATTAGAGCCTGAGGTTCTTTAAATTTTGGATATTGCAAACTAATCTAAAATGTAAATAAAATGTGTTATATGTATATACATATGTTGAATTGTTGAATGTAGTTTAAATTATAGTAAAGGTAAAATTGTTCACAATAAAAACAGAACATATAAAAAACAATTAAATAAAATTGTTTTAAATTTGCTTTTTATTTTACAAGAATAACAGAATTGGTAAATAAAAATTGTGTATTCCAGTGAAACTGTATTTTTTCGACAGGAAGTTTTCGGTTCTTTTAATTTTTAGTATCCTTGATGTTGTATGCCAGAAAAATTTCGTAATACAACACATATCTACCAATATAAAAAAAAAACATTGATTGTCTAGAAATAAAACTAATTTAAAACTTCCTTTGAAATAGAATTTCTTGTACATTAAAACCCTTTTTAAGAATGGAGTTTCTTTAGTTCATAAACAACGGCATTGACATATCGGTTTGCAAAAAAAAAGCTAGTAAATTCTGATAATAATTAACTTTTTTCTTTATTTTATTCATATCTGTAATAAAATTAAACAATACATCATTTCTCAAAAGATTTTCTTGTAAATTTTGATTACCAAAAAAAAGTACTTTTTGGTGTAAACAACCTGTCAGTTCAAAGCTCATTTTACAAAAACTTAAATAAAATATGACCAAAATGTGAGTTACATTTGATTCTATAGACATTTTCAATGAACTAAACAGAAAAAAAACTACAAAAAAATTTAAAATGCAAGCGTTATTAATTTTATTCCGCTAAATTCGCGAATTCCCACACTGTGCGTCGTGCCCAACAATTGCACCTCTCACGCTCGTCGTTGATGGAAATTATGCATAAAGATTTGCATTTACACGCTTACAAGGTGCAATTGACTCAAGAACTAAAGCCTCTTGACCATTTCAAGCGTCGTCAATGGTCAGAATGTTGGCAAGAAATGGCGACATTGGATGATCAATTTGCGAAGAAAATCATCTTCAGTGATGAGGCACATTTTCACCTCAGTGGATTCATCAATTAGCAGAATTGCCACATTTGGGCGAATAATTAATCCAAGAGTGACTGTCGAAAAACAAATGCACCCACAAAGAGTGACTGTTCGGTGCGGTTTATGGGCTGGCGGCGTCATCGGGCCGTATTTTTTTCAAAATGAGGCCGCTCAGGCAGTTACTGTTGTTACCGAAATCTCTTAACGCGAATTTGGATAAATTTATACGAAGATTAAAGTTTAGATTTATGAAGGCGGAACAACAATCCGCAAAACACAAAACAGATAGAATAATTATTTAATTAAACGAATTAATTAAATATACAGAAAGTCGAAATGCACGAAACGAGCCGGCGCGAGGTGCGAGAAAAAAAATTATGACAACTGTCACTCGGAGGTGGGCGCGTTTAGAGAATTCGCAACAGGGAGCATAAAAAAATGCTGCCACCCAGGTAGCTCAGCGATGGGGTGGGTTCAACAAAAAAAAACGGTGGGCTGTATTAAATGGGGGATCGATAAAAAAATGTAAAAAAAAAATGAATTAAATTGAATAGTAAAGTAGGGTGTACCAAATCAAAATGGGCGCCAGTAATTTTTTTTGTTTTAGTTCTGAACTAAATAGGAAATTACAAACCTTTTGGACCAATTCACTGAAAAAAGAAGTTCCTTTCCAAGAAAAATAAAAGAATATTTTAATTTACCTGAATAGGATTTTAATGAAGTTTTATTTAAAACTATCTGGGAAACCTTTATAAATATAGGTATAAAACCCAGAATTTTTTCTAAAACAAATAAGAATTTACAAAGGTGTTTGGCAATTGGCAGATGGCCAATTTACAAAAAAATATGTTTGAAAATGTAGAAAAAATGGAAAAGTGAAACAAGAACAATGGTTTTGTGCCACTACGGGACACGAAGAAAAATCACGTTAGGGAAAATTCCCGAACAACAACGGAATTTTAAGAACGGTCGCGGGTCCCGCAATCTCGGGAAGATAAAGAGCGAAGCGAAAGCCTAAACGGGGTAAATTTTAAGGCACTTAATAGCCTCCAAACAAAGTAAAAAAAGACGAACCAAAATTCTCCTAACCCAAACTATACAATTAGCACTGTATACTTAGCTTTTTATTTTTAGCGGATCCTGTCTCTTCCAGTCTCACCCTGGCTCTATCTCCTCAGCAGAATGCCTTCTCGTTACCACAGAACAAAAATAGCACTAATACTTTTTTTCAAATATTCCCCAACTGGGATTCCTCTGACCAAAAATTAATTATTCGACAACTCGAAATTTCTTCTCGACAATAATAATTTTTCGCTTTAAACTTTTCTTCAACTTCACTCTTTCGTAGCTTTCTAAAAAGTGCCTCTCAAAAGGCGAACTTCTCTCATCCATTCGGCCACGACATATATGCCATCCTCTTCTGACCTTTGGTCCGTGTTGGTATTCTGTCGCGTTTGCAACACCCGGCTTTTTCGCTGGTGTGCATGCCGCTGTCGAATCCAGCCACACATATATGGTCTCTTTCACATTGGTGATTTGAACACCAACCTTGGCTTAATGGACGAGTTCAGTTCTAATCCGTCAATTTCAAATGGTCTAAAAAGTTAAACGAAAAATTATTAAAGATCGCGAATAAAGTCCCCAGCCCAACCGGCCCAACTCAAAAACTTGAAGAAAGCATTCTGTTAGATGGGATCCCATGCCATTTTCCCAACCAACATTATGAGACAGGATCCGATGTTTCACGCGAAATTTTACATATTTTAAACCCGTAGACTTTCGCGCAGACAATTAAGGATAAAGGGAAAAACATCGCAACGTGATTTTACTTGGTGAGCCAGACACTTAAAATTGGGCAGAAGGCCATACTAAATTTATGTTGGTGTGAACTTGAAATCACACATGCCGTTGAACATGGGTCAAAATCTTCATGTTTTACAATCCTGGGTGGACCATCTGTCGCACACCCACATATCTTGTGGACATCTGTCGCACGCTGTGTACCTGTGTGTTTTTGCCGTTGTGACTCATCCGTCACATATATGTATATGGATTTTGGTGACCGCCTGTCACTCAACTTTGTATTTCAGAATCGAAGACCTATGTAGTTTGATTGCTTTTCCAGAATGCTTAAGAGTAGGACTCTGGACGGTGGAAACCAGGTTTCAACTGAGCTCTACAGTATTTTGGAGCCGCAATAGAAAGGAAGGTTGAAAAATGGATTGGAGAAAATTGAATAGGTAGGTGAAACTTGTTGTGGTAAATTTTACCGCAACAATGTGAATGTTGTTCGCTATCGTGAGATGATAACGAACTTTTTATGGCCCGAATCGGAAGATATGGATGTGGACGATATGTGGTTTCAACAGGACGGTGCCACTAACGAAACAATAATGTCCTAAAAACATGTTCTAAATACCCGAAACTGTCAACAATTTTTTTTTTATAAAAATTTAAAGAAATGTTCGTATATAAAAAACATACATACTATACGTACATATTTTAATATATCTGCTCCTCGACGTACAGCCTAGGTCACTAGAGTTATTTTCTTTCAGTTTGGTAGTGAAAGGTCTTAGGCCAGGCGCGCACATTCAATTTTTAGTTTCGCAACTGTTTATTTGCTAAAATGAAACATATGGGCTTATATGGGACACCGCGCACTTAGAGCAATTCGATTCGAGCAACTAAAAAGTTTGTGTTTTGACACAAACTAAACGATTGCCTAAAATTAATTCGCAACAGTTGAGCTGTTTTCTATTTAAGCGCAAGAGAGAAAGGAGTTCTCTTTCAATTGGTGATTAAACTATTTGATTTCGATCACAGATGCCAGTGCACGAATAGCCTTAAGCAATTCTCTGCGAGAATAATTAATTCTTACTTATCTCAATAAAGAATCAAACGATTTTGTAAAAAAATTATGTATACTATTCCAAGCATAGTATAGAAAAAATGTTATTTACGTTACTGGTCATTAGCGCCTCTAAATATTTTTATATTGAAAATACTCAAAAAAAATATTTCGATTAAAAAAAAGAAGAAAATTCAGTTTCTTCAAAACGGATGAATGATAGTTTGTAAAAATGTTAATTTCAATATAAAATGACTGAAGACTTAAAATTCACATTTCAATTTTCTTGCATTTTCCATTAGTTATATTCATATCAACGTTTTTATAAATGCATTTTTTTAAATTCCAAAGTATTTTTTTTTTTAGAAAAACGAATGTAATTCTGATTGCATAATACCTATGCTGACGATATTACTTTATTTCATTTGCTTTTCTGAGTGCATACGTTTGCTAACGATATTGATTACATTTCTTTGAATTCTGAAAATAAAAAAGAAAACTGTGTAGCCGAGAAAGATTCTAACATAAAGGAAATTGGTTTCTATGAACAAAATTAAATCGATTGAAGAGTTCATATATTGGAAAAAAGCCATTACCAGGAAATCAAAGCAAGGGTCAGCAGTGGCAATACGTGTGTGAGCAATTCTTGTACGTCTACTTTATCTAATATTGTGTTTTGTTGTACTCACATATCTACTCGCAAGTAAATTTAATTATTTGATTTCGATCAAACTCTTGCTGTTTGAATTTCGCCACTATAAATGCAATATAACATTTTCCGTGGCTTCGCTGGCTTCATAAATCTGCAAAAGTCAGGCTGAATTTGAACAATGGAATTGATTATGTTTGCTTTTAGGTCAGTGGTTTATTGGCATATCCTTGTAACTTAAGAAGACACCACAAGAAGGAGGTCAAATCACACACGATATCTGTAACCAATTTACATTGCCTCCGTGTTCGGAAACCGTTCGAGCAAGATGTCCATTGTGGCACGAATTGTATGGCAAGTAGCACCGTAATATTGGAAGCACATGTCAGTGGTGTCCATATCATCCAATTCGGATCAAAATAAATTTGTCATTATGGAAGGAAAGCGCTCACCCTTAACGGTGATGGCCTGGCCAACGTCTTTCTCAACGAAATATGGACTGATGATGCTGCCAGCCCAAAATTCACACCAGACAGTGGCTATCTGATTGTGATAGTGCCAAATACAACAATTTAGTTTGTTGACGATTGTTGATTCTTCGACCGATGCACGCGAAACAGAAGAACCACTTTCAAAAAACAATTTAATCATTTTCGCAATTTGGGCTGAAGTGCGCCATTTTGATACCATAACTCGTGTGAACCTGTAGATGGAATTGATATGGTGGGTTAAAGACACTATAACCAACGAAGTCATCCAGTTTGTATTGAGTTCAAAAAGAAGAAAGGATCTATTAGGTTTTGATGTCTTTTATTTTGTGTTTGCCTTTGCACAATCATCCGGAATTTGGACACTCACTCAACCGGATCCGACACCACCTACACAGTGCCAAGCTAGGCAGCTTCTTGATTGGTCCCTAAACAGTGGCCAATCCGATTGCGTGATCACCCAGCCAGCCGCTCCGTAAACTTCCATTAAACCCCTGAACGCTTTAACTCCATGTTCATTTAAAAAGACTGGCGGAATAAACAGCAATCAATTTAACAGATCTAGCTCCAAAAATATGGCTGTCTGTAAAATACAGAAATTCCTATTCAAAAATCCCTTAGGGCAATGAAATTCCTCTTAATCATTTATTTATTCATAAGGACCTCAACTTTTTATTTGGAACTTATTGGAAATGTGCTGGAAAGCTTTACTGACCCTCTTCTTATTGAATTTTCAACACACTAAACCCACCGTATTTGAAAAAGGAAATCCAGGATATTATTAATAGGTTCAATTGAAAGTTCAAGTGACTTCAACACCATTATATAGGTTTCGCCCAGTAGTAGTTATTGAGTTGAGGTCACTTGAATTTTCATTTGCATTAAATTCTATCACTCCACTTAATCATATTTTCCTCATCTTCAATTTTTATTAGTATAGATCACAAATATTATTTGTTTCAAACGTGTGAAGCGATTTAAGGGTGGGCCAAATACAAGTTTCTTTTTAAAAATGCAATAAAATGAACAAAATTAAATTTGGTCCATGTATTATGGCTTTATTTAGTAATAGCAAACATTCCCATTAATAATGGAACACAACGTCGTTAAAGTGGCTCCCTCGGCCGGTCGTGCACCTTCAATAATTGCTGAGTCAACTTTGGACCTTTTAGCTGAATAATCTGAAATCTTAGTGCAGAATTCTCCTCGGGCGAGTGCGTGAAATGTTCAGCTCTTGAGATCAATAGCGATGGCGACTTGATGTTCGCGAATTGAGTCTCAGAATCTCGGCTACAGCAGCCAATTTCTCATCACCGTACGACGACGGGGATGATGAGTGTTGTCCACTAGCATACCAGTCTCACGAGCTTTTTGCACAAACTCGTTTAGAGCAGGTGCGGTGGGTGAGATTTCAATATTTCCCAACGTTGTTCAAGCGTAAAGCGACTCATTTCGTTCCGCGGAGGTATGATACTGATTTTCTGTCAAGATTTCGTACGAGAAACAGCTCTCAGTGTCAAAATAACCTACGATTTAAAAAGCAACCACTAGATGGCCCACTCTGTACACGAGTAAGTAAAGGATCCTGATCTAAATATTATCTTCCAAGAGAAATCCAAGAAAACTGGTATATGTACTCTAAACGGTTAGAAACTACCAATATTATTGAATCATGAGCCTTGATGTAGCCGCATCTAATCTGTCTAATAACTTAAAAATACTTGCGGAATATATTTTAAAGGTGTATGGTCCAATTTATAGTTAAGTTTAAAAAACACTTTTTGTTCAAAAATGGCTGAAATCACATGTTCGTGTTAATAAATGAGACAAAATGCTTCACTTTAAACAGAAGTTGATTCAATTATTCAATGCAATTCTTATTATGGTGGAACACTAGATATCAGAGAAATGGGCTCAGGAAAAAGCATTTAAGTTAGATGAAAAAACATACGCTTGGGTTTTCAATTAGAGTCCTTTAACTACCAAAATTAAATTTACCTAAATCCCAAAAATTATCGGAACTAAATTATCTGGAGCAAATCATCACAAATTACATCAGCCCCATTATTGGATAAAAGTAAATTTGTGATCAGGATTCGGATGACAATCTCCAATTAAAATGTTATTTCAAAACTATCTTGTCAGGCTAAAGTTGTTGATTGGTGCGTGAAGTTGGTAATGGTGAAGCCTTAAGCACAGTAAGTTGTGGGACGGGCTAATAAGATTAAGAATAAATTCGCAAAGCAATTTCCACGCTTTTCCAAGCAAAAAATAGTTTGACATCAAAAATGAATAATAAATGGATTTATTTGTTGGAGTTTTTGAATTATTTGAGTATTAATAAATTTAGGCTAAGGAAGTCTATCTATCTGTTTATCTTGAATTCTAAAATATTTACTTAACATAAATACATGCATTATAATGTGTTTGTGTGTTGATGATTGAAAGTTCCCTACCTACATATTTAAGCATAAGGAATTCTCACTTAATAATCAAAAACCCGACAAGCACAACAACCAAGTAAAGTGATTCTCTGATTTACATAATTTTCACATTCACTTAAAGGCTATGGTCTATGGTCAACCTACGAATTATATCTTTTTACACATTTTAATTTGTAAACTTAATTCCTTAAAATAACCATAAGCAGGTAATTATAAATCAAAACCAATGTCATTAGAATTAATATTTAAATTGGTTGAAGGGAATTTCCTCCAAACTCATAACATGGTTTGAATTTTTTTTTTGGTTGAAAATAAACACACCAACGAATTTATAGCTTCTTTTTTAAGTCATTGAATTATTAATAATCATCATCATTTTTGTATTAATTTACGGAAACTTTTTGAAAAAGGGTTCAAAATATTTTAGCCCCCTTTTTGAAAATCTTGGAAAATTAATTTTGCAATATGATTAAGTTTTTAGATTAAAGCCCGTTCATGCCGCCTGAGACTTAAATTAACCTTAAGAGGATGGATTTTCTCGCTAAAGATACGCGAGAGAATAATTCGATCAACAAAATTAATGAATAACAATCGAACGAAATGTCCCATAAAAAGAAGTTCTCCCATGATCAAGGTGTCAAAATTAAACAAAATGGGATGTGCGTCAAGTAAAAAAAGTTAGTTTGCGAATTGAGTAAGAATGGTGATAATCGGTTTATGCATTCAGAAGATAAAACTGATTTCATGAGCGACAGTTCTCATATTACATCAACTCTTACAATGTTAAGGCAGTATCGATAACTACACTCTTTGCAATAAAGAATCCGTCCATACAAAGTTCTTATCCGTTTTGATTTTCTCAATATACATATGTATATAAGAAGGTACTGTTTCACAAAGTTATGGATTCATAACTACTCAAGATTTCTATCAAAATTGGCCTCTCACGATGATAGAAACGGATTCTGTTTTTCAGTCAGTTTCTTAGACTACAGCCGAAATACCCGGTTAATTTTTTTTTTGTTCATAAAAAGTAAATAAGTAAAGCTAAACAGCACGGCCATCAAGTTCATTGTATCTAAAAAGACTTCAGTAAGACCTTGGGAAATCTGTCTCAGCCTTATTTCATTCAAACTTCTATCTCTTGGTTTCCATTCAGCTTTCTTTTAATGAATCAAATCGTATTTGCAGGGAAGGACTTAACAAATACTTTAAAAAGGTATCATTTTTAATAAGAAATACGCAGCAGACCTTGGAGTACCTACCTCAAGGTGGTCATCATGGTCCACTACTCTTTATTGTTGTCATCAATGACTTTGTTTTGTATAAGGTTTTTGAATAACTTTAACTTATATTATGTGGTTCCTGGTTGAAAATAATAGCAACTTATAATACAATCTTATGAAATTTATTTATTTTATTTTAAACGATGTATTAATTAACTAAACTAACAAACAAAATTGGCATCTAATTCATAGCCTTAGGAATAAAAAAAAAATAAAAAGAGTTAATTTAATTGGTGTGACCATACGGTGTTTCAATAAATCCTTGAAAATGTAGCTTTTCAAGTTTAAATTTTTTGAGCAACGTTTTGTAATGCAATTCTGAAAAGATTCATTAACTTACCTTGTTAAATTTCCAAAAACTAAAAATATTTTATCCACTTGTCTTTCAAAAAAAAATATTATAATAACACATATGGTGTCCCAGCACACCCCAGAGACCACGATATCTACAGTTAGGTGAGAGAAAATGCACTAACTAAACAGCTTTTAGGTATAAAGATAAAAAAAAACGAAATAACTAAAAGTCATTGACCTCTTAAAAAAAAACTGCTTTTATTTTAATGCACCCCATTTATGCATTCTAGAGTTAAATTATTTAAGACCAGAATGATTCTGTATCTCTTTTAAATGACTTATATATTTTCTCTGATTAGTGTTTTTATAATAATCTGTTTTTGAACTTGTCAACCCCCACAAAAGTGAACTTGTCCTATTTACCAAGAAATACAGAATCCCACACATAGACCCTCCCTATACAAAGGTATACTGCTTAGATTTTCAGACAAAGCTAAATATCTGGGTCTTATTTTAGACAAGAAATTACCGCGGTAAGTTCGGAAAAACTTTATCTATTTAACATGAATAGCGACCGCGAAAAGATAAACTTAAAATCTCATATAGCTCTATTCCCTAGCAAAAAAGCCGTATGTAAAAAATGGGGTCTACAGAATCATATTACACACTGGCCATACATCTCAGTCAGCAGACCGGTACTTACATATGGAGTAACAGTATGGTGGACTGCGCCGGAAACAGCAACAAACCGGAATTGACATCTGTCAAATAAGTTGAGAAGTTTACTTTTATTTCGATCCCATTTTGAATTGAAAATTCTGGTTAATAGATATAAAAATAAAGATTTAAACATACTAAAAGTGAAATAAATACTGCCTAAATTCTACGATACTTAAATTCCAAGTGAGTTATAGAAAAATAAGATATATTTTTGCAGTTTTATTACTAAGTATTCGCATAACCTCACTAATACGTCATATGAACAAGAGAAAAGCAAAAGAAATTTCCCCAGAGACCCCCATTTCAAAAAAGACACAATCATATAGCGCAATGTCATCAGATTTAGTGGGAGGCATGTCCAAAAATGATTTGCTTAATATGCTAGGAATGCTACTTGATTCAAAAATGGCAGAGGTTGCAAAAAAAAGCGACATAGAGGCTATCACCATTGTCAACCAACAAATCATTACAACGAACCTTCTTCCATCAAAAAAAGTTGATGCACTAGAAAAAAAATATGAACAACTGGAAAACAAAATGGAAGAGATGCAAATGAAAAACTCGGAAAACAATCTATTGCTACGAGTAGCAATCCGAGAAAACCAGGATGAGAGAGAACTTGCAAAATCCATATGCTCAAAGGTAGTTCAACCACCACCATCCGAAGATCATTTGCAAATTCACGAAATTCGATCGGGAAACAATAACATTAAGAGTTTTTTATACTACGTTTTCACCAAAAGATAATCTGAGATTTAAGGCAAGAGATTTATGTGGTGTTTTCACCGCACTGAGAGATTAATAAGAAGATTAACTTTGACAGCATCTATCAAAATGCTAATGTTGTTTCAATTTTTCTTATAAAGTATAAGCGAGAGAAAGAAAGTTTCATTTGTGCCAAACGATGCAAAATCATCGAGATAGCTTAGCACCGTATGGATGTTAGGTCAGTTCGAACTTCGACCGATCGATCCTATGAAGATTTAGTAGAGATTTATTTCTAATCTACTAGATTTACGAAATAAATGTGTATGGTAAATCTTCGAGATTTAAAGAAGATTTATGGTAAATCAACTTAAATCCCGGATTTACTCTTGGTGAAAACGTAGTATTAGTCAAACTAGAGTCAAAACAACAAGTTATTGCTGCACTCAAATCATCAAACACATTACGCAACACCGAAATTACAATGTCAAAAGATCTACCAGCCTCGATCCGGCAAAAGCGATACAAATTGATGTGTATAAAGAGACGACTAAACGAATGTAATCCCCAAGTTAAAGTGCTAGTAAGAGATGATAAAATGTTTGTGAATAAAAATGTATTTCGCTGGAGCCCTACGCAGGGTTTTCTACATAACAATGCTACCGATGGAGTTAAAATTCTAAATGAAATCTACAATGCAGATTTAACTAAACAGCTGGGTTCTCTTGTTGTGACAGATGAGACTTCAAGTTCAAGTTTTGCCAACTCAAAGAAACAAAATCTTAATGCGCCCCCTAGCGGTCAGGAGGATAAAAGGAGTCTAGCAGATCCACCAACCAGCAGCCATCCTTCTAGAGCATAGGGTAAAGGCGCCGTCTGCAAAATTACTACGAAAACAAATGAATTTAAAAAATTTAAAATAATTAATTATAATGTATCAGGCCTAAGCAATAAATCTTTATTTAGTAATTTTTTTAATTTAATCAATGAATATGATTTCGTGTTTTTATACGAAACATTTATAGTAGAAGAAGAATGTTATCTTTATAAAAATAATTTTAAAAACTTCGAGTTTATATGGATTCCGGCAACAAAACAAAATACGAGAGGAAGAGCCAGTGGAGGTTGCTATTTCGGGTACAATAAATCGCTTACAAATATAGCATGCGAATTCAAATTTGATGACGAAATCCACTTTCTCAAAATAAAAGTAGGAGCAAGGAAATTAACTATAATTCCCTCATATATTAATTGTAATCACTGGGAGCGCGATTTCAATGCTCTCAGTAGTTTTATTGAACACTATAATTGCGATGAAGTTATGATAATTGGAGATCTAAATGCGAGAATAGGTAATAATGAATGTAGAGAAAACAGATTTGCGGGAAAAATAAGAAATTCAAAAGATACTACAGTCAATGCAAGAGGAACCAAAATGATGAACCTTTGCGATGCTTTTGGATTCCGAATACTAAACGGAGTTTCTGACTCAGATAAATGTGGAGAGTACACTTTCGTAGGTCAACAAGGGTGTTCAGTCGTCGACTACTGTCTAATAAGTGGAAATTGGATTACTTTAGTAACAGATTTTAAGGTCATAAGTGTCCCATATTCTGACCACTTGCCAATAATAGTTGAATTTGGAATTAACTGTACACCCCAAAAGGATACAACAGTTTTAAAGCTCCCTCCCAAACTTACATGGAAAGAAGATAAAGCAGAGACGTATAGATGCAACCTTCAGCGAAATGTTCCATCCGATGGTCAACTTACGATAGAAGACATTGAAGACGTTATTAAACAATCATACACTGAAACGAGAAAAAACCATGGAAAAATATTTAAGCAAAAAGAACAATGGTACGATGCGGAGTGCGAGAAAGCACGTCAAAAATCATTTGGATGGCTGAAAGTATTCAGAAAATACAGCACCAACTACTTCAAAAAAATTTACTTACAGGCTAACGCCGCATTCAAGAAAACATGCAAGGCAAAAAAATCAATTTTTTTTGAAAACGAGGCTTTAAAATTAGCACACTGCAAAGACTCTAAAGAATTTTGGATGGCAGTTAAAAAATTAAATGGTACAAAGCTAAAAATAAGTACCAAATTAAATGTAGATGTATTACACAATCACTTCAAATTACTATTGAATCCGGAAAGTCTTACAGATCCCATACAATACGCAAAACCTGCTTACTATAATGATTTATTAGACAGAGTGATTACACAGGGTGAAGTAAATAACGTATTGAAGAAACTGAAAGACGGAAAGGCACCTGGTGCTGATAGAATACCACTGGAATTTCTAAAATATGGAACGGAAATGCTTACTTCAAAATTAACTGCGGCTTTCAATATTATCTTGGATACGGGAGTAATACCTGAACAGTTTAAGCAATCTGTCATTTTCCCCATACATAAAAAGGGTAACATTGAAGATCCAGCTAATTATCGAGGGATATCCTTCCTAAACGCATCCTATAAGGTATTTACAAAATTATTGAATGAGCGATTGACAAATTGGATAAATAACAACAAGTTGATTGGTGAGTTCCAATCTGGATTTCGAAGTGGATACTCAACTATCGATAATCTTTTTGTACTGCAAACCATAGCTTCAACGTTTATGGAACAAAAAAAGAAGTTGTACGTATTTTTTGTCGATTTTCAAGCAGCATTTGATACGGTTGAACGAAGCGCATTATTCTTCAAGCTATACAACATTGGGATGTCACAAAAATTTGGAAAGGTACTTGAAAATATGTATGATGGCAATATGGCAGCTGTTTGGAATGGTTCTGAAAAGTCGGAGTGGTTTGAATCAAAGATGGGAGTCAAACAAGGATGCACTCTAAGTCCAAATCTTTTTGCTTTGTTCATTGACGACCTAATTGATTTTTTACCTGGTGGCATTGAAATATCAGGGATTCACATTAAAGCCCTTCTATTTGCTGATGACGTGATACTTTTTGCTCAATCACCCGAGACCCTACAGCTGATGATTAATCGACTCCAAGTGTACTGCCGATTATGGAATCTGAGGGTGAATCTGAGCAAATCGAAAGTTATGATATTCCGCAAAGGTTCGGGTAGAACCGCCAGGAATGAAAAATGGCACTTTGACAGAGAGCCAATTGAGACCGTTAAAGCTTACAAATACCTGGGAGTAACCGTAACTAGTAACCTTAATATGGAAACCCACCTCAAGGAGAAACTAGTCAAAGCCAAAAGTGCAATATCGGCAACATGGAAAAGATTATTTTCAAACAAATTGATAACTCATAGTGTGAAGTATAAGGTCTTTGTAGCGGTGGTAGAATCTATTATGATGTACGCGGCACAGGTTTGGGGAGGTGAAATGTATAAAACGGTCGAAAAACTCCAGAGGTTCTTCATCAAAAAATGTTTTCGTTTACCAAAAAACACCCCGAACTATATGGTCACAATCGAGACAGGACTGTCACCACTTTTTATAAAAACACTTAAGTGTCATGTTGAGTATATCACAAAAGTACTGAATATGCACAACGAAAGACTTCCTAAAATTCTAGCATTGCAAACGATTGGAAAGAAAAACCTGTGGTATAGAAAGCTCGAGGAACAAGCAACGTACTGTCGAACCAACATACGAATACTGGAAGACGATGGAAGATATTGTAAAGATGGACCTATTTGATCTTGTTTCCAAAGTAGATGAACAACTTAGAATTGACTCGGTAAATAAGGCTGAATCTTCGGTGCATAGATCTATATACAACCATCTTAATCACAATTTATGCGAACGTAACTACTTCCACAACGAAAATAAACAGGAGCTTATCTCGTCGATATTCAAAATGAGAGGGGAGCTGATTAGTCTTCACTACATACCACATCGAGAGGATCTGCCTATCTACTGCAGCTTATGTAACTTGAGGAAAAGAGAAGACGTCATCCATTTCATAGGAAAGTGCCCAATTTTATGCGAAATACGAAGAAATTCATTAGGCAGCAATTTTAAATCAGAAGATGAAGTACTCGCCCTTCTCAACTGCGAAGGAAACATAAACCAACTCTTTAATTATTTTCAAACAGCGATGACTTATCGCAACCAAATTATAAACGAAGCTTTTTAAAGAAAACAGTTTTCATTCAAATCAATTCAAAATATTATTACTTGCTTTTTTAAAAATAAACTTCAATTGTATATATGTATGTAGTTTACTATACTTTAAATTGATGTCAATCGGGCAGACGGCAAAGCCAAGCTCAAACGATTTAATGTAAATACAAAATTTGCTTGTAAACAATGTTATATACACTTTTGAAATAATAAATCGAAATCTAATCTAATCTAATCAGCAACAAACCGCGACAAGCTCAGCAAAGTCCAACGAACAGCCTGCTTAATCATGGGTGGAGCTCTCCGCCCAACTCCCTGCGCTGCACTTGATGTTCAGTTTCATCTCATACCGCTAGATATCTTTAGCAAACAATCGGCCGCTAGCACAGCCATTCGGCTTAAAGCCTCCTCGCAGTGGATCAATAACGATATTGGCCACGATATTGGCCAGAAAGCCTTTCTTTAATATTAAATTTGCAATTAAATTTAGAGTCAAGATTAATACCCTGCACTGGAAGTGTTTGGTCGTTGAGTTGGTGTAAGGTTAAGGGGTGTAGGTATCTTAGTTTTGGTAGTAAACATCATCACTTTTGCTTTTGTTAAATCCTAGTCTACAACTCGTAGCAGAGTTACTTAACTTTCTTAAAGGCAATAATTCCAAATCATCTGCATACGCAACAGCCTTCATGCCGAATCTTTCCACCTTTACGAGAATTTCATTCATGGCTAAGAGCCATAGAAGAGGGAACAGAACTCCGCTCGGCTCCGCCCCGAGCCCCTTGTTCACGTGCTTGTTCAAGTTTTTATTACCTAACCTGTTTAGAATTCTTTTGGCACTAGTTATGAATATGATCCACTCTTTGATGTAGTTCTCTGCATAAAACCAGTGATTCTTCTAGAATAGATTGGATAAGAACGTCCTTAAAAGCCCCTTCTATATCTATAAAGGTAGCAGGGTAAATTATTTGTAGTTGAATGTCTTAATTGTACATCCAACCTCGTGAAGTGACATTTCCTCGAACTTACCGTTGAGGTATGCATGTTGATAGTTTTCAGAAGCACATCCGCTTA
Source organism: Philhelius festivus (assembly GCA_963931855.1). NCBI lineage: Eukaryota > Metazoa > Arthropoda > Insecta > Diptera > Syrphidae > Philhelius > Philhelius festivus. Next base: position 47,616,369 of record OZ007556.1, on the reverse strand, counting down.
GTATGTGTCTAATATTGATGTCGAAAGAAGTCAGCCTAATTGGCCAAGGATGAGCTGATTCATGACTTTGCCAGCCGAGTTTCGGGATAATAACTACTTTTACCTTCGGAGCTATGAAACACAGTTAAAAGAGTGACATCCTTTGACAACTATTTCCAGCCATGCCACTGACACATCTTGCAATTTTTGCTGCTTCATTGCTAGAATGGCGTCCAGACCTGGAGACTTATACAAAGAGAAATAATTAATTTCCCAGGCGTGTTTTCTCTTTTCCTTATGACGCAACGGTATTGGTATGCTCTACACGAGCTACTTACATGTCACAAGATCAAAGCTATTCAGGGCTTCTGTTCACATAGCCCTGAAAGTGTGTCGCCATCATTACTTCCAAGAACTTAGCTGCATAAATTGTCTAAATCCAGCTGACTTTTTCAAAAATGACAGATTGTAATGTTCCCTCTGTACCACTTTGCCAAGTCTTGCGAAGTCTGTGGTTTAAGAATGTACAAAAGAGGCATTTTTTGTATCGGGCATTCGCTTGAGAAATCGGTAGGTCACATTAATATAAACAAAGCTTTCCCATAAGGACTATATTGACATTCTCTGTTGGACAGAGCATAAGCCCAAAATTTGGCATCTGCTCCGAAAAACTCTCCATTATCCTTTCATAACACCAATCATCTGCTACCAAAGGAATGACCTATAACATAATTGAATGTCCTCATAGATATATTATGTAATTGTGAGCTAATGTTAAGATTCAGTAAGTTCAAGATATCGTCTTACTTTTCTGTTACTGTTTTCAGATAAAACATGAAAAATAAAGAAAGCAAAAGTGGACTGTATTTACTGAAGTTTAATTTGCGAATGATTTTACAATAAACATAATCAGCTAGGATCGACTAAACACACAAGTTGAACAGTTAAGTTTTTTTTTGTCTCTGCTTTGAGCAGTGTAAATGCATGAGTGCATACATACAAATAGTTTGAGTTTCTTAAAAAGAACAGTTTTGTGTGGCGTGATGCGCCTTATGTATTTATGACAATGTAGATATATAAGAATTTAAATTACATAAACTGAACAAAAAGTGTTGTCGTGTTGCAATAATTTATAAATGATAATTTAGTATTAAAAAATAATAATAGTAATGAATATTAAATGTAATAATCTTGAACATTCCGCCAGCCTTGAATTATATATTCAACCATTCAGTGGTAATCTGCTGAGTTTCGTTACAGGCCTCTTGAATATTCCTGTTTTAGTGCGAACTGTTGCGACTCGTACTAATCCATCGCCACCAGCATGGGTTGCAGTTACTCTACCAATCTTCCAGTAAGCAGGAGGATTATTATCTTCTTTAAGAAGAACGATGTCGTCAATCTTGATATTTGGCTTTATTTGATTCCACTTCTGTCTTGGTTGTAGAGAGGAAATGTATTCCGAAGACCATTTTGACCAAAACCCTTGGGTAAGCTGTTGTACCAGTTTCCATCGTGCCAGTAAAGACAACTTAACGTTTGTAACATCAGGTTCCGGAATAGATACTAGAGGTCGCCCAGTCAAGAAGTGACCAGGAGTTAAACAGCTGGCATCATCAGTGTCGGATAATGCGCAGAGAGGGCGAGAGTTAAGTATGGATTCGATTTGTGCGAGAAGTGTTGTCATCTCTTCGAAATTGAGTTTAGTTTGTCCAATAGCTCGACTCAGATGGAATTTGACCCTCTTTACACCAGACTCCCATGCGCCACCAAAATGGGGAGCACCCGGGGGAATGAAATGCCATTGGATACCCTTTGAAGATAAAAAATCAGATATTAACATATGATTATTATGAGAAGCAAAAAGTCGATGTAATTCGCCGAGCTGTCGAGCAGCTCCGACAAAATTTGTCCCATTATCGCTTCGGATATGAGCACATAATCCTCGTCTAGCCACAAAACGTTTAAGGGCAGCTAAAAAGCAATCACTACTAAGATCACTGACGAGTTCTAAATGTAAAGCCTTCGTAGTAAGACATATAAATAGAGCAATGTAGACTTTAATTATTGGAGCTCTTCTGCCATTGTGTTGCTTTAGTAAAAAAGGACCTGCGTAGTCGCAGCCGGTATCGTAAAATGGATAAATACCATGAAGTCGGTATTTTGGAATGTTGCCCATTAATTGACTACTAGTTTTTTTGCTGTATCGATGACAGGTAGTACAGCGATACACTACAGATTTTGCAAGGTCACGAAGTCCGATTATCCAATATGTAAGTCGAAGGGTGGCAATTAGTGTAGTGACGCCAGTGTGGTGATGGTCCAAATGACAGTCCATTACGATTTTTTTTGTGAGACTATGATCTTTATGTAGTATTATTTGGTGTTTACTGTCAAAGTCGGTTTCTAAATATTCAAGCCGTCCACCGACTCTAAGAATCCCATAGGCATCTATATACGGAGCTAGCCGCTTCAGTTTACTGTTAGCTTGAACATTATTATTTTTCCTAAGGTTTTTAAGGTCATCGGGGAACGATTCTTCCTGAGAGAATTTGTATAGAACGTTTTTTGCTAGTTGAAGCTCAAAGACTTTTAAAGGTGACTTGTCAAAGTTGTTATTTCTTATGTTGAAATAGAATCTGAAACAGTAAGCAATCACTCGATAAAGTCTAATCCATCTAGATAATCTTTCATTCAAGTCAGCTACTGTTCCTATGGTTTTCGTTGTAGCTTGAAGAGCCATCTGTTCCTTTGAACGTTCTTCTTGTTGAGTCGAGTATGTTGCAGCTTCTGTCTCTGGCCAATGTTTTTGACTCAATGATAACCAAGAAGGGCCCGTCCACCAAAGATTGTGTTGTACAAGAAGAGATGGAGTTATACCTCGGCTAGCGCAGTCTGCAGGGTTGTCTTTCGATGGAACATGTAGCCACCTTGCTTGAGGGAGAGATTCTAATATGAAAGATGTGCGATTACTCACGTATGTTTTCCATTTTCGAGGATGAGATGACAACCAGGCCAATACTATTTTGGAGTCCGTCCAGCAATAGATTGAATCGTCCCCGATTCCGATAGATGTTTTGAGAGATTCAAATATTCCAGCAAGTAAGTATGCCCCACATAATTCCAGCCTGGGAATGGATACTTCTTTGAGCGGTGCAACTTTAGTTTTAGCCAAAACTATATTAACAGAAGAAGAGCCATCAGATAATATTTTACGACAGTAAATCACAGCGGAATACGCTGCAGAAGATGCATCGCAAAAGCCATGAAATTGCACATCTTCCTCCTGTGTAAATAAAATTCGCGGTATGTTTATTTGGTTCAATAGAGGAAGTTGATTATAAAACTCGTTTGATTCATTAATAAGTTCTACAGGCAGTCTATCATCCCATCCAATCTTTAAAAGCCATAGTTTTTGTAACATTATTTTTGCCATTATAATGGTAGGAGAAACCCAGCCGAGGGGATCAAAGATTTTAGATATCTCTGATAAAAGTTTTCTTTTTGTAGTTAAATCTCTGTTTCCTTGAGAGACCTTAAAAAGAAAGCAGTCAGTCACGGGGTTCCAAAATATTCCTAATAAACAGATGTGAAATTCATTCGGTACTTCAATTACAGAGTCAATTCTATGTTCTTGTGGTATATTAGAAATTATTTCTGGGGAGCTAGCCGCCCATTTCCTCAACATAAAACCGCCAGCCATGAGCAGATCATTTAACTGTGACACAAGGTCCTTTGCTTCATCAATGGTATTTGCCCCTGACATACAGTCGTCAACATAGAAGTTTTCTATTAGTGCTTTAGATGCCAAAGGAAATCTATGTCCTTCATCTTGACTTAGCTGATGAAGAGTTCTTATAGATAAGAAGGGGGCAGGTGACGTTCCGTAAGTGACTGTAGTTAGTCGGAAGTGCTTTATAGGCTGATCTGGAGACTCACGCCACAAAATACGTTGGAAGTCACGATCACACTGTTGAACTTCTATCATCCGAAACATTTGCTTTATATCAGTAGAGAAGCAGTATTTGAAACATCTATAGCGTAATATTACTGCATTTAAGTCCTGTTGTAGAGGTTGACCTGGTAATAACAAATCATTTAATGAAGTTCCGCTGCTCGACTTACACGATCCATCAAAAACAACACGAAGTTTCGTTGTAAGACTATTGTTTTTAAACACAGCATGGTGCGGTAAATAATACAGCTTGGTATTTTCCTTAATTATGTCCTCATCTGGAACAACTTCCATATGTCCCTGAACCAAGTATTCGGACATAAAGTTCTGATAGTCGTTTCTAAGCCTAATATTCTTAGCAAATTTTTTCTCCATAGCGAGGAGTCTGTTTTCTGCATATTTATAGGAATGCCCTAGTAAATGACTTTGAGAGTTAAATGGAAGGCGAACTGAATATCTTCCAGCTTCGTTACGTAGTACAGTTGTTTTGAAAAATTCTTCCGCTTCTTGCTCATCCTTGGTAGGAGTAATCTTTTTAATAGGAAGTTCCTCGGCTTTCCAAAACAGTTGTAGTGTATTGTTTAATTCTACTTCTGGGTCTTGAATGGACAGATTGCAATGACTATCAGTTTCAGCCAAATGGGAGCCGCATATTACCCATCCGAAGAGGGTATTTTGGGCAATCACTACCTTGTCTTCCATAACCTGCTCCTTTTGAAGGACAGAAAAGAAGCAGTCAGCTCCTAATAGAATGTCTATTGACTTTGGCACGTTGAAATGAGGATCTGCCAAATCTAATGAATCTAATATATCCAACGTTTGAATTTTAATTGGAGCTGATGGATGATCAGAAGTAATGTTGTTAAAGACTAAGGCTGTTATATCCAGGCACAATTTCTTTGTATAATGGTTGTACAATTTGAGGTTGACTCTGCCCTTAGAAACACCGACCTTGCTAGCTGATAGGCCTAATATTTTCACATTAGCTTGATGCCTTGGAAGTCCTAAGCGCTGTGCGCATGCAGATGTTATTAAAGTATTTTGACATCCAGAGTCAAGAAGAATATTGCAGGGTTGCAAGTTTCCCATGTAATCTTCAATGAGTACCATTGCAGTTGGAAGCAATGCGTTAAAATTTATGTCTGAAGATAAATTCTGGTTCGAAGCCTCAGAGCCTTGAGGCACAAGATTACAATTTAGATGGCTATGAAGAGCCTTTGATTCAGCTGTAGTGGGAATCGATTTAGCATCAGTTGGTTGCTCCTCTTGTTTTTGAAGGTTAGATGTGCCAGCATGGGCAGAAACAGTGGAGTATGAACTCAGATTATTTGTTACATGGAGAGAAGAATGATGTCTAGAATGACATTGCTCGCATGTATGCTTAGACGGACATTTTATGGCTGAATGTTTAGCTTTGAGACAATTAAAGCATAATCTCTTCGAAATAACAAATTCCCTTCTCTTTGCGGTATCTAATAAAATGTATTTCGGGCAGTAGGACAGATGGTGATTACCAAGGCATTTTGGACAGGCGTTTTCAACGGAAGCCATGTAAGCACGTGTAGATTTATATTTTACTGGAGCTACAGAAGCGGTTGTCTTAACACTGGATGATGAAGGTCCTATCTCTAAAGCATCGCAACGCAGATTTAAAAACTTTGTTAATTCTTCTAGTGTTGGATAAGTCTTCTCTACCACATGCTCAGCCCATGCTTTATGGGTATCACTATCTACCTTTTTTAATATTAACGCAATCAACCAAGGATCACGTCGTTCAGCTCTTGGACCTAAAGCTCTTAGACCGCGAATCACCTGATCAAAGGTATTGACTACTGAGCGAAGCAGTGTCGGGTTCGAGGAATCTACCCTTTTAATATCGAAGAATGTTTTGACAAGTGAGTCAATAACCTGCGAAGGTTTATCGTATCTTTCCTTTAGTTTCTCTAACGCCTCCTCATAATTAGAGTCCGTCACAGCTAGGTGCTCAATCATCGTTTCTGGTTCCCCCTTTAGTAAACCTTTAAGATACTGAAATTTCTGAACATTACTTAGGCGAGTATTTTTATTGACAGTGGTGTCGAAAATGTCCCAAAATGGTTTGAATTTGTCATATTGACCATCAAAGGTTGCTAACTGGAGGTTGGGCAGACGAACCTCTTGTGTTTGTGTAGAAGGAACGTGACTAAGTGATTGGAATTGTTCGGCTAGTCGTTGAATGACATTAGTGTCGGTCGAACTGACTGAAGTGCTGCTTAAACGTTCTAAAAATGCTGTTTGCTGATCAACTAGCTTTTGAAAAGCATCAGCGCTGACAACAGTTGAGTTGTGTAAAGGTTCATCAGTGAGAGAATTCTGTCGCTCCGAAATTATTTTGGTGTAATCTGCCTTTAATTTATAATACCTATTCTCAAAATCTGCGAACTCTGTTTCCCTGTCTGGCAGCACCTCCCCTAATGCTATAATATCATCATCTAGCTTAGTAAATTCCTGAAACATCGTTTCCACCTTATCCAATCTAGCCTTTAATTCAAAAATTGTGATGTCGTTCGTTACCGTATTTATGAAATTTTCGAACCGAGTTGCAGTGCCCTTACAACGAGCACGCTTCAGCTTAAGTGCTTCCATTTTCTTTTAATTTAAATTTCGTTTTATTGTTTTTAAATAAAATTATTAAGGTTTACCTGATAACTTGGTATACTTATTGAGCGGTAACAGCGGCGGTTCCTTCTCCAACAGCAACGGGTATTCTTTTTACGGGAACAGCAGCGGTATCCTTCATCCAGAAAACAGCAACGGGTATTCTTCTTACGGGAACAGCAGCGGTATCCTTCATCCAGAAACCAGCAACGGGTATTCTTCCTACGGGAACAGCAGCGGTATCCTTAATGCAGAGAAACAGCAACGGTATCCTCTTCCAGCGACAGCAGCTATCACCAAGCACAGCAACAGGCACAATTAATTGTCTTTTTTTTTTTTTTATTATTATTATTTGCAGCTAGGCACTTTTTTTTCTTAAGGCACTTGATTCTTCTTAATTACATTAAGTCTCTATCAAATTTAAAGTTTAACTGGTTCGATGGACCAACAAAAAATGTTCCAACAAATGTTCCGGCTCGAAGGAACAAAAAATGTTTTCAGATAAAACATGAAAAATAAAGAAAGCAAAAGTGGACTGTATTTACTGAAGTTTAATTTGCGAATGATTTTACAATAAACATAATCAGCTAGGATCGACTAAACACACAAGTTGAACAGTTAAGTTTTTTTTTGTCTCTGCTTTGAGCAGTGTAAATGCATGAGTGCATACATACAAATAGTTTGAGTTTCTTAAAAAGAACAGTTTTGTGTGGCGTGATGCGCCTTATGTATTTATGACAATGTAGATATATAAGAATTTAAATTACATAAACTGAACAAAAAGTGTTGTCGTGTTGCAATAATTTATAAATGATAATTTAGTATTAAAAAATAATAATAGTAATGAATATTAAATGTAATAATCTTGAACAGTTACTTTAATCAAACTTACTGACTGCGTCTATGCTTATGATCGTCTGTGAGTCTAATTTACCTCGATTTAATGTCTAAATTAAAATTTGGTACATAACATTTTTATGTGATGCCCTAGAGAAGATGTTAAATTTTTATCTGGCTTCAAATAGAATCACCTTCGTACCTTCGTTTGCATCTGATATTTATCAACTATTTTTGTCTAAGTTCTCTTCATTTCTCGAAAAACAAATATTTTAAAAATTTTGTAATCTACCCTCAGGTACTCTTTGCAACAAAAATATAAAACCTACTACATTATTAGAAGCATAATCGCTTGTAACTTAAGAAATCGATGAGTTCACAAGAGTCCCCTTTCAAAGGCTTTACTCAATCTTTTATTTTAGTAATACATTTTTGAAATAGCAAAACCCATTGATTTCCCAAATGAGTGATTAGGGCACTGCCAGTTGAAGTGAAAGTTACAAGGTTTCAACCATCCTTAATTACCCTTTTATTCAACGGTCTTTTCTCCCAGCAACAGCTGATTAATGGCAACTGTTAGAACCATCGCCAAACTCTATATAGTATAATTAAAGTTAGAAACAAAACTTTGAAATGCATACAATGAAGAAGTTCCCGGAAATACAAAAGCTCCCTGCCTCACTCGGTCTGCCCAATCCTCCATTTTCATAATGAAGCGATGGTTCTTTGCCAAATGTCTGCCCCAAATAAGCAATTTATATCAGCTGCCCCCAAAAAGGATAACAAGAACAACAACAAAGCTCCTTCGTCAATAACATCGAATATAAACTTCATTTAGTCAACAATTATTTTTCATTTCGGTCTTCGTCTATATTTTGTGGACGTGGAACTTCTCCAAAAGACACATTCTTCAGTTTTATCAGAGGCAGGAGTTTCTTGGTTCAAATTTAATACATCTTTGTATTGTATAATTATTTTTCTTACACCCGGAACGTCCTAGTTTGTGTCTGAGTCAAGTTTTGAACTCGCTCTTCACAATTTAAAGTTATACGTAACTTTTTGCAATTAATTAATCACTTTTGCCAGCAATGAATTTTAAACCAACTGCATCCATTTAGGGTGAACCGCAATCGAGAAAATATTATTCTTCGTTTTCGTTTTTTGCCTCACCATCAGAGTAGAGGAAAGTTGAGGCAAGGTTTTAACATCCTTGCAGACCCCAAATAAATATCCGCTATTTTAGGCAAGTAGTAGTGCCGCATTTAAAATTTAAAATTTATTTCTTTAAAATGCAACTTAAGAGTAATTAAAATCAGAGAGAAAAGGAAAAAGGACCAGAATCATTGAAGGACTTTTGTTTGATGTGTTTTTCAAGTGGGGGGAGGGGGTCGGTAAAAGTGTTTTCAAAAACTTGAAAGGTCATGTCGTCCGGTTGATATTTAGTTCATTTAAAGTTATGTTTATTGCAGCGACCTCTGTTGCGTGAAGGGAGGATTTAAGATGCTCTTGAAAGTAACATTTTAGAAAGTTTGCTTTTTTGGTTTTCGAAATGGATGAACAAATTTGTCAAACTCGAGATTTTATTAAATTGTTAAAGTTTAGGAATACAAACTTCAAAAACAACAAAGTGTAGGTACAAGGTTCGTGATGAACTTCAATTGGACCTTAGGTGATCTAGGCCAAAGCGCGGTTGATTCTTCAACCTCTTATAGGAAGCATATTTGAAAAGAAAATGCACTTCGTCAAAGGACAATTCGGACAGTAAAGTTTTTCCCGGAGAAAAATTCTAGTGGAGATTTTTAGTCCCATGTGTAAGAGGCGAGATACATACTCTAAGTCATGACAAAAGAGTAAGTCTGACAACTGAGATTGCCGTGTCATTCACTCCGAACGACTTAGAAAATAGAAGAGCAAGAGAACAATGAAATCCGCGACTCTGTTGGATCACGGAAATAGAAAAGCGATAACGATTAACTTAATGAGTAAATTTGGAAATACTGAATTGGGTCCAAATTGGTTGACCATAAAACGTATGACTGGATTGCAGGTACTTGATCTAATGTTCAAAAGGCTCAGAATTTCAAAAAATGTAGAACCATATGAAAACAGGGATGTCATAAGCGATATCAAATACGTGAAACTATAGCAACTCGTAAATTGTTCGAGCTGATTTTTGAACAAACATGAATTTATTGAAAAGAAATTTTAAGTTTTTTGTAACGGTCTATACAAAAATTTTTTTAAATTTTAAAATTTTTTTTAAATTTTTGGTGGGGGCAATACCCTCATTTATTTAGCTTAATACAAGCTTCATAACTTAATCTAACTTAAAACTACTCGTATGAAACTTACAGCTAGGGTTGGGCTAACTTAAAACTGGAACCAATAGCTATGATTGGATTGTCTTTCGGAGGAGGTGTTTTAAGCAGGGAGTGCTGAGGTTAAAGTCGAAATCGTTTTCATTCGAATTAACCCTCCGCAGCATACGCGTCATAGGTTCGTTGGAGCCATAGGAGGTACGGTGGGTAGGGAGATAGAAGAGGCGAGGATTTCTAAGGTTACGAGGGTTTGTGCTGAAAAAGATAGAGTTGTAAAGAGTTTGACAGTCAACGGAGATTGAGAGAAGCCGATGAATGAAGAGAATCTCTGCTATATCTCTCCGTTCTTGCAGTGTATTTAGGTTAATTAGTTGAAGGCGGGTTTGGTAAGGGGGCTGGATCAAAAGATTATTCCAATGCAGACCGCGAAGGGCAAATCTTAGGAAGCGACGTTGAATGCTATCGATTCTTGAGATGTGGATTTGTTGATATGGGGACCAAATTTGACAGACGTACTCAAGTAGAGGATGAACAAACGTTATGTAAAGGGATCGGGTGACATAGGGGTCGGAGAACTCTTTGGACCACCGTTTAACAAAACCAAGTGATGAGTTGGCTTTTAGAATAATATTATCGATATGTGCCAAGAAGTTGAGCTCTCGTTCGCATAATATTCCTAGGTGGATATAGCAGTTGGTTATGTAGAAGGTAGAGACGTGCAGGAGATTTTATGTGCTTACGTGAAAAAGTGATTGATTGGCATTTGGAAAAATATAAAGCTCTAAGCAGTTTTTAAGGCACCAGACTGAGAAAGTGTCGAGATCTTGTTAGATAAGGGAAGAGTCTTGTGTCAAAGAAATTGTTTTGAAGATCTTAGTATCGTCAGCGTAGAGTGGGAATATTTGATGACGTTTTTAACATCGTTAATGGTAAGAATGAAAAGGAGAGGACCGAAGTGGCTGCCTTGTGGGACTCCGGAGGTAGCTAAGAAAGGACTAGAGAGGGCAGATCTGAAACGAACACAGTAATAACGGTTTTCTAGATAAGAAGAAATACATTTCAAGAAATTAGGTTGAAAGTTTGGCAATGGGACCCTTTTTGTGTATTGGGGTTATGAAAGAGGTTTTCCATACCTGAGGAATTTCTCCTTGAGATAGCGATTAGCTGAAAATTTACCACCACTGCCTGAAAGCCTACATGATCAATGCCATTGGTCAAGTGCAATGGCCATGAAAAAATGCTTCTGATCTTACACCATCACACTTTGTCCTCTTCATTCTTGCCGACAACACGAACCCATGAATGGTTAAGAATTGTAAGGAACTAGTAATTAAGGTACTTCAAGAGCTATGCGGCTCAAATTATTACCTTATATTACATTACATTACATATTACACTACTTCGTAGATACATCTACGAAGAAGGGACACTGAAAGCACTGGCAACTGAGACATTCAGCTTAGACATTACAACGGAGAGAGAAACACAGAAAGAAAGAACAACAGAAGAAACACATGTCAACAGAATACGATTGGTATTGAACGGTCCTCCATCCAAGTACTAACCACGCACAATGATGCTTGATTTCGCTGACCGGTGGAAAGCGATGCTTTCATCAAAGCCTAGGCCATTGACTTATTATCTTATGTCCCTTAAACAGACAAAAGCTAACAACGAAATACTTTAGGATCTTTTATATTTTTTTAAGAAATATATCTTTTTATCGAGTCCGTAATTTTGTATAGCAAAAGAACATACTAGATTTTTGAGTTGGTTGTTTTAAGAAGTTCAAATCATAAAACATCTCCAGCTCGAACCACTTTCAAATTTCCTTATTTTCATACTTTCTTGATCTTTGAATTAACAGAATATTATGAAAGCCGCAAAACAAATCTTGTTTTCTATACGAATTTTCGGAAACAACTTAAAACATGTTTTACATAGATACCTCTTTGTAAATATATTATTAATATTTCTTATCGAATTATATCGCTGGGACCTAGCGATTCTAGGTTGATTTTTTCCAAATCTTTTAAATCAGCTATCTCCTATAAGCTAAGGCACACAGAGACCTTAAAATAGCATATTTCCTTGGTTAACTTAAAGATGATCTTCAAAATTGCCTGCGCTATTTCATTCTTGTGCTATCCTAGGATTTCTATCAAACTTTCTTTTAACAGTTTTAATTTAATTGTATACGTATAGAATAGATATAGGTGAACAATGATATGGGTGCTTATTTTAAGTCGAAATTTAAAAATGATTTAAAACTACTCAAGTGAATCTTGTCTGTTATGGTGTAGTCTTCCCAAAATAAAGAGTGGTCCAACAAAAACGCACGATGTTAATTGTAAATAATACAAAAAGTTTTCAAAGAATTATCTTAATATTTTTTTAAGTGAAACTTCTTTGCGCGCGATGAGGGTAACTTTTCAAGGCTGCGTCACGATAATAAGCGTCAGATTTTAGTGCGACGATTTTAAATTTTAAAGGACAGATAGATGCAAACAACTAGAGAGAAAGAGAAAGAAGTTTCACTTCTGACATGCGTACTCTGTACACACGCTGTTTTTTTATTATTATAGAAGAATCTATTATCACATCCTTTAGCTCTTGAATTGTTCTTGGCTTATTGATTTACACTTTTTCTTTCAAATATCCCTAAAGAAAGAAGTTCAACGGTTTCAAATCATATGATCGTGGCGGCCAATTTACATCGCCACATAGTGAGATAACACGGCCATTGGATTTTTCGCGCAAGAGAGCCATTGTTTCGTTGGCTGTATGGCAAGTGACACCATCCTGTTGGAAGCACATACACTGAAAATAAAATCTAGGTAAATATGACAAAAATGTAGGTTGATCTGATAAAAATTTTGTCAGTATACGTCCAACAAAGAGTTTTGTCAAATTGATAAAAATTACAGATTTTTGTTGAGGAAACAAAAAATATTTTTTTGTATCCAAAAAATTATTTTGTTATTGTATGTAACAGATTAATTTGTTGAAATAACAAAAATTTTTTGTCAATATGACAAAATTTCGTAGAATTTACAAAATTAATTTGTCATATTAACAATTCTTTTGTTGTACTCGTATTAACAATTTTTTTGTTGGTGTTATTGTTTTTTTTTATTATTATCGGATTAATAAAATTTATTTGAATTTTAGTAAAGAAAACGTTTTGATTTTTTTAAAACAAATTTAAATATTTTTTATTTTTAAATTTTACAACATTTATTTAATAAATATACTAAAGCGACGCGTTTCGGAAGTTTACTCCATCATCGGGCTTTTTTACAAGTTTATTCGTTGAGCGTCTTGTTGTGTTGCTTGCTGCGTTGTCATTAAGTTTTGTTGTGGTTATATTTGTCCTTTTTTTGCATTATAATTAATTGCAGTGTCGAATAATGTGTTTGCTTTTATTGTCAGCTTATCGTTCATTATCTTGTCTTCTTCTGTTTTACAAGCTTTGTAGATTTCATACTCTTCCAATGCATCGAGCTTTGTTCCTTTCTTGCAGAAGTGCATTGGTTCTAAGTTCTTGTCAAAGTTTGTATAATTGTGGTTCTTGTCTATTAAGTGTAAGGCGTATGTGGATTTTGTGTTTTGTTTTGGTTTGTGTTCGGAGAATCTTTCATAAAAAGTTCTCCCTGTCTGTCCTATGTAGAATTTGTCGCAGTCGTCGCAATTTATTTTATAGACGCCAGAGCCATTTTTTGTGTCTTTTATTGTTTTTGGTTTTAATATTTTTTGTATATTGTTGTTAGTTTTGAATGAGATGTTAATATTAATCTTTTTGAATTCGTTTTTTAAAATTTGTGGTAATAGGTTTGTGTATTCAATGGCTATGTATTTATTATTGTTAGATGGGTTATTGTGAATATAGTCGTTTTTGTTTTTGTCTTTTATTTTCTTTAAGTTTTTGTTGATTAGTTTGTCTATCATATCTGTTGTGTATCCGTTCGCTATTGCTATGTGTTTTATTGTGTTGACTTCTTCTTCATAATCTTTTTTGGACATTGGAACTTTTAATAACCTATTTATAAATGCATTATAAGCTGCAGATTTTTGTGTGAAAGGGTGGTGGGAATCGTTGTGTATTGTGATGTCTGTTGTTGTTGGTTTTCTATATATTTTGAATTGGAGTTTGTTGTTGTTTTTAGTTATGTTTAAGTCTAAGTAGTTTATTGAGTTATTTTGTTCGGTTTCGTATGTAAACTTTATTTTTTCTTTAATGTTGTTGATATATTTGTTCATGATGTCTATTTGTCTGTTTGTGCCGTTGAATATGATGAAAGTGTCATCTACATACCTTGCGTAAAAGATTATGTTTTTTTGTTGTTGGTTTTGTTTAGATAGTATGTATGTGTTTTCAAAGTGGTTGAGGTATATGTCTGCAAGTAGGCCGCTGAGTGGGGATCCCATGGCGAGTCCTTCGTCTTGTATGTAAAATTGTTTGTTGAATGTGAAATAATTTTGTTTAAGTGTTATTTGTAATAAAGTTATAATTTCTTCTATTTTTTGTTTGTTTATTTTGGCTGTTTGCGTTAAGTTATTTTTCAATATTGTGATTGTTTCATTAACTGGGATATTTGTGTACATGTTGGTGACGTCAAAGGAAATTAATTTGTATTGTGTTAATATGTTTAGGTCTTTAATTTTGTCTATGAGTTCTATGTTGTTTTTTATACTTTTATTGTTTTTTAATGTTATATTTGTCGTTATAAGTTTTTGTAATTATATTGTAATAAAATTTGTTTGTTAAATTAACAAAATTGTTTTGTTAAATTAACAAAATTGTTTTGTTAAATTTTCAAAATTGTTTTGTTAAATTGACAAAATTGTTTTGTTAAATTAACAACATATTTTGTTAAATTAACAAAAATTTCTTGTTATATTTTGTTAAATTAACAAAATATTTTTTCAATTCAACAAAATATTTTGTCAATTTTACAAATTTCTTTTGTTGAATCCACAAAATTAATTTTGTCAAAATAGTTTTTTTTTTGGGATTTAAGTAAAGCTGTAGCGAATCGTATGTATTCGTTACTGAGTAACGGTTATTCAGTGAAATACCAAGTAACAAAACGTTACTCAAAAATCAGAGTCGTTACTCGCACGATGTCGTTACTTTTGTTTTGGCACAAATTCTGTATCCGTACCTGTGGATACGGAATATGCGTAAAGCATACACATAAGATAAGCTCGCGTTGGACGTTCATATTTTCTGCACAATTTTAATGAGCAAAAAAATCGATTTTTTCGTTTAAAAAAATTCAGATTTTGTAGATGTTTTTTAATCCATCGAGATCTCAGCCATCCTCCAATGGAATTTGACAGTTAATGCCTTGGTTGATGATTTTTGAGATTTTTTGTACGTCTCTTACAAAATAGACATGAAGCTATATTTCCAAATGCCTGACATAATAAAAATCCCTGAGAAAAAACGATGCATTCCAGTACATCCCAGTATCAACCTTTCCGAAGCAATTATCATAATGTCAACTTTGATTCAAATCAAATTAACATTTTTGGGCAAGGAGTAATGTTTTAATTAAAAGAATCTTCTTATTTGACTCAAATAAAACCAACCAACATTGCGTATGATATACGTATTTCGTTACAGTAACGATACTCATATTTGGCTAATACTATAACGTGATACATACGAATTGTATTGGAATACCTAAAGTAACGATTGTAACGAATAACAACATTTTTGTAAAGGGTACTCATACCTAAAGTAAGGTATGCATACGGGTATTCATTTTGTCGTCACTTTTACAGCTCTAGATTTAAGTCCACAAAAATTGGCGTTACGTCCCTACGATCTCACATGCAACCATCTGTGAGGGCGTATTGACAATACGCAATTTTTGTTAAGTTCAGTTAATCTTACATCGATTTTTTAACAAAAACCAAATGTGAACTATATCATACACAAAAGAAATGTCATTATAAAAAAAACATACGCACAGAATTGTTTGGTTTCCTTACAAAATAGTTTCATCTATCTGATAATATTATTTTATCAATATTACAAAATAATTCAACCCCAAAACAAAATATTTGCCATTTTAACAAAAACGTTTTCATTTTTTGTTAAATTGACAAAAAAAATTAACAAAAACCTTGTGATATTGACAAACATTTACAAAACAGATTATTTGTAGATACAACAAACATTTTTTTAACATCACAAAAAAGTTTTTCGATGTGACAAAAATCTCTGTTTTATTTTGTTATATTAACAAAACTTGAGTTTGTTAAACTGACAATATTATTTTTAGTGCATATTTTGTTAAACTGACAAAAAATCATGCCGAATTTTAAAAATTTTGTAAAATCAACAAAATCATTCTTTAGTATTGACAAAAATTTTATCAAAACGATAAAATTGTTTTGTTAAAGGTCAACAAAACGTTTTTGTCAATATAACCTAGGAATTTATTTTCAGTGTATCGTCCAGGTCCATATCCTCAATTTCTGGTCACAAGAGGTCCGTTATCATCTCGCGATAGCACATACCATTCACGGTAACTGCTTGGCCGACCTTATTTTCAAAGAAGTGCGGCCCGATTACACCGCCAGCCAGGCTAGGCGCGCATATTAAATTTTTAGTTTCGCAACTGCTTGGTTCGAGCAACCAAAAAGTTTGTGTTTTGACACAAACTAAACGATTGCCTAAAATGAGTTCGCTATTTTGTGTAACATATAATTTTTATATACACCTGCGAGGCCATTGAACCAAATAGTTTATCGGTTTTCTATAAGCAACCAAATAGTTGTGCAACTAAAAATTGAATGTGCGCGGCTAGCCTAAGCCGCAGCAAACAGTCACTCTTTGTGGATGCATCGGCTTTTCAACAACCACTCGTGGATTCTCATTTAACCAAATGTTTTCGGCAGAACAACCTGGGCGAGCATGTACACGCACAGGTGTTTTCACATTTCCTACAGAACCGGTTTGCTGAAATTTGCGCACAATTCTACCGATTGTGGAAACATTTAGTCGATTATGCTGACCAAAAAAATCACGAAGTGCACGAAACACATTTTGATTTAAACGCCCATTTTCGTAAAAGGCTTCAACAATCTAAGCCCGTTGTTCATTTGTGTACTTTTCCATGGTTGAATTTGGCAAATAAATGTCAAATTACTCGTAAGTTGGGCAAAAAACTTGAAGTTAAGGTTTGACTCACAATTAACATCGTGCATTATGGTTGGACCACCCTCTATTTTAATACTACATTACTAATGGACTCACTTTTTTTTAATATAACCATATTCCCTTATAGAAAATGATGAAAAATGGCAGTGCATACTTAGAAGTGAATTGTGCTTTTGAAAAAGTCTTTCTCAAGTTGATTACACCATACATTTGTTTTCCATATACACTCATTCATAGAACAAGCTTGATTCAGCCAAAGAGACTAATAAAAGCCTAATAAAATGCAAAAGACTAATAAAAGTCTAGACTTGTTGCTATTATTGTCTGAAATAGCTTACCCAAAATCTTACCATTTTAAAGCTTTTAGGACTACCTGCACAAATTATAATAAAGAAATAAAAACAACAATTAAAAAATCATTAAAACCACAGAGGTAGTAGCCTCAAAACTTTCGGCACCATGTTTAAGAGAAAAAATCTTTTAACTCAGTTCTTGTTTCTCTGTAATGACATTCATAAGGTAGAAACCCTTTCCATCCACCTAGCTATGTACATGCCTTACCAAAAAATTTAAAGACACCAAAACTTTAACTTACACCTGAATTACGCAAAAAGGCAAATGCACCAAATTGCCAAAGTTTCATTTCCCAAACGACACTTTGCCGTATCACTAATTAAAATCTCATTTTCTTTTCAGCTGTGCTTTGAACTTTTCAATGAAATTTGAAAGCTGTTCGAATACACTGCGCTTTTTTCGATTGAAGTCATAAATTTAAGTTATTTTAGATGCAGAATTTAAAAATCGGGTTTCACATTTTTCTTTTTTTTTTTTTAAGTTTTGTTAAAGAAAATAATTAGAAAATTCTTTTCAAAGCGTACAGGCATATCTGAAACTATTAATTACTGTATTTTTACTATGAAATTCACCCAGGAAGTCATAGTTAAAAGACTTCTCCAAAAAGGGACATAAGATAAAACGAGTTGTCAGAAAAATATCAACGAATTTTTTGTTTATATTCGTCGGTTAAATGGTCTGAGATTCTTTATTTCCAATGAATATGGTTCCAGAAGAAAAGGTCTAACGGCATCAAATCTCACGATCTTGGTGGCCAGTTCACGTTATTTTTGCGTTATAGATAAGCATTCCCTTAAATCGTTAGTTCAGAATGTCCATTAAGGTGAAAGCTGTGTGACAAGTAGTCCCATCCTATTGGAACCAATTTATCGTTCACATCCGTATCATCCGATTTGTGTCAATAAAAATGGGTAATCATTACTCTGTAGCACTATCTGGTTATGGTAATGACATTGTCGTTTTCTAAAAAGTACGATTGCTGGTCCACAAACCACAAAAAAAATAATTATTTGTTATTCGATATACTCGTCTGTATCCAAAAAAAAAAAAAAGCATTCTTAGAAAATTTAGTTTTACAATACTATTTAAATTATTTGAAGCATCTGCATGACAAATTTATCAGAATCACTAGTACCGTTATTGTAAAAATCAATGCGAGGCATTAATAACAATTATTTGGAATTTTTTTTCAACCGTTAAAAAAAGATTTTCTTCAATTTCAAAAAAATGTATTGTAATAAGATCTTCGGAACAGTGAAATATACAAAAAAAAAACACTATACGACTTACTATTTACAACATATTCGATTTTGTCTTCTGGAAAAAGAAATCGATTGGCATTCCGACACATTCAAACACAGGTTATAAATTAGAACACCAATCGGAGAAAATATTTAAGTCATTTGGGAAGGAGTACGGAAGCACTCAGGGCTTAACCAATTTAGTATCACCAACGCAGATAAGTACACCAAAGGTACATATTTCCTATTGAAACAACGTCATTGATAGCAACTATAAAGATTATTGGACCAAGATGACCACCTTGAGATACACCATTCGCGTTTTTCAAATCAGAAGTGATTTCTGTACTTATTATTATATAATAAGCAACAAAAAAATCGACATTTTGTTGGATTTTGACACTTGATCATGGGCAAACTTCTTTTTATGGGCCATTTCGTTCGACTGGTAGCTATTAATTTATTTTGTTTGATCGAAATATTCTCGGGCGTATCTTTAGCGCGAAAATCCTTCCTCTTCAGATCAAGTTGAGTCTCAGCCACGAACCGGCTTTAATCTACAAAATTAATCATATTACGAAGATAATTTTATTCTAAAAAGGGACAATTAAATCTTTTTTAAGTGGCAGATATATGTTGAACCCTTTTTCAAAAAGTTTCCGTCAATTAATACAAAAATTATGATGATTATCAATAATTCATTGACTTAAAAATGAAGCCATAAATTCGTTGGTGTGTTTATTTTCAACCGAAGGAAATTTATTTTTCAACCATATAATGAGTTTGGAACAAATTCCATTCAACCAATTTAAATATTAATTCTAATGACATGTGTTTCCATTCCTTAATGCCTTTTTACGGCCTTTATGTAAGCCAATAAGTTAGCGTTGAATTTGTATAAGGAAGTAATTCTTGCCAGGGTTTCATTACTTTTTGTGAAAACTCTTTAAGGTTTAATTGGTAAGGAGCTGTCATATATTAACAAGCACCTATGCTAAGTACATTTCTTAGAATTAAAACAAAAAAATCTTGAAAAGTGCTGCTCATTAGCCGTTCGGAATCGGAAGAAAATTGTAGGTCCCAGCCGTTCAGGAATGGTTGAGTTTTTAGATCACTAGGTCCTGGTTCCCTTCGAGCTGTTGCACCACCAAATTTTTTAAATGTTCAAAAAATTAAATTCAAATTGTGTGTTAATAATATTCCTAAAAGCAAATTAGAATCTTGTCGAATCCAAACAACTACGAGTATTTCATTCCAAAGTCTATAATCTTAACTCACATTTGACTTTAAATGGAATTTAATACGTCGCAAGTGTATAGATGTAAATAAAAATAACACATAAGGTCAAATTTGGAGCATCCAATTTTATACAAACCATCAAAAATTACTAATATTTTGAGAAATGTGCACAAGCGTTATCATACCAGTTTTTTTTTTTTTTTGGTTTAATAAAGTGTGCTGAGTTAAGGTACTACTAACTGCGTCAACAGATGATGTTTTTCTCAAAA
Organism: Philhelius festivus; assembly: GCA_963931855.1. Taxonomy (NCBI): domain Eukaryota; kingdom Metazoa; phylum Arthropoda; class Insecta; order Diptera; family Syrphidae; genus Philhelius; species Philhelius festivus. The sequence continues at coordinate 47,596,366 of OZ007556.1, read as the reverse complement.
TGTGTTTCTATTTATTTTTCTTTAAAATTTTCTGAAAAAGCTTTTGAATTTTGTAAAAAATTAAATTTTTATTGAAAAGTTAATGTTTTGAAATACAGTGGACGTTTAATATAGTCAACCTCATTAGAGTGAACCAGTATAGTGAACACAAAACCGACTAAGTACGGAACAACACAAATATCATACTAGTCAACATAAGTAGACATTAATGCTACAATGCGTTGCTTTTGAGGACACTTTGGCGTTAAGATATTTATTTTTTTTTTATATTATTTTTTTAAACGTTTTAAGACTTTAAAAAACTAATGTAATAAAAACCGCTACAAAGATTTATAATTTATGTACTTGCATAGATTCAAATTTGCCTTAGAAATAATTTGGCATTTTATTTTTGATATCTAACAACCAAAGGATATTATTTGTTTTACTTACTTACCTACTTATCCGGCTCCCTATCCGTGGAGGGTCTCTGCCTGAGATATAGCGGTGTTCCATCGGTTGCGATTTCTCGCGAGCTCCCTCCAGTCGTTGAGACCAAGCGCTCTTGCATCTGTAACCGTCTGGTGCCTGTAGCGGAGGTTCGGTCTTCCTCGTCTTCTCGAACCTGGGGCCTGGGATTCGAAGATTTTTTAGGCTGGAGCGTTGTTGTCCATTCGCTCGATGTGACCGAGCCAGTGTAGTCGACGTGTTTGGGCTCTTTGGGCTGCATTCCCATCTTGGTAAAGCTCGTATAGTTCAAGATTAAATCTTCTCCTCTATTCAATTTCTCTTCGCATATAGGACCAAATATCCTTCGAAGAATTTTTCTCTCGAAAGTGCCCAGTATCAATTCCCCTTTTTTTTAACTTATCGTCCAGCACTCGGCGCCATAGAGAAGAATTGGTAAAATTAGTGTTTTGTATAGCGTGCACTTAGTCTTTCGAGAAAGGAGTTTTCAACCCATTTGTTTGGCCAAGCCGAAGTAGCAGCGGTTCGCTAGGGTAATTCTTCGTCGGATTTCCACTAAGATGTTGTTTGTGGGATTGATGTTTGTTCCGAAGCAAGTGAACTCCTTGACTATCTCAAATTTCTGCTACCAACAGTGACGTTTTGTGCTAGGCGACACGGACAGCTGAGGCTTTGCTTGTTGATACTCGTATAGTGTATATACTTTGTTATGTCCTCATTAACTTCAAGACCAACGTATTTCGCCTGTTCTTCAATTGCTGTGAACGCTTCTAGCACAGGTCGCTTGGAGTGGCCGATGATGTCGATGTCGTTCGCATAACCAAGCCGTTGGGAAGACCTGTTGAAGATTATTGCCTTCCAGGTTAACACCACTCTTGTGCACTATCTCCTCCAGGACTAGGTTGAAGAAATCACATGATAGCGCATCTTCTTGTCGGAAGCCTGTACATGTCTAGAATAGCTCGGATGAGCTGTTATCCATTTGCACGTTGTACCGCGTATTTTGTAACGTCATGCGGCATAGCTGGATCAGTTTTTTCGGGATCCTGAGTTTCGACATCGCCAATAGAAGCTCTTGGCGACTTGTGCTATTATATGCGGCTTTGAAGTCGATGAAAAGATGGTGGGTCTCGAATTGAAATTTGTTGGTCTTTTCCGGGATTTGCCTCAATGTGAATATTTGGTCTATCGCTGATCTGCCTAGCCTGAAGCCACACTGGTACGTGCCGATCGTAGTGTTGCACTAAGGTCATAGACGCTCATATAGTACGGTGGATAGGATCTTGTAGGCAACATTAAATAGGGATATGACTCTGTAGTTTTTGCAGGACATAGGATCGTCTTTTTTGTAGATTATTTTTGTTTTAGCCATTTAAAAAATATTTGTTTACTTTTCAATATTTTTCTGTTACTAATGTCCTCCACGAGAGTTCTTACAGGTCTCGATTCTTACAAGGTAATTTTCTATGACTTTTCGATAAACAGCGTACAATAAGTCGGCCATTACTTGACGAATATTTGTCATCGTATCTTCAAGGTCTGTACAATCTCGGTTGACGGCTTGACGAAGGTGATTTAAGCAGAGATGACAAGTTCAGACCACAGATTGAATGACTTTATAGTAAGAAACTCTAACAATTAAAGCAATGAATGCCAATACCAATTACCTCTGCGACACAGTTGTGAATTTTACTTTCGGAGAAAAAAAAATATGAAAACAAAAATCAAACAATACAAAATTCTTCATAAAACAAAAAGTTTTGAAAGCAATTTGCAACACTTTTAAGTAATATTGCATTCAAGAGGCTTAAAAATTGCGAAGAATTTAAGAATGCAATTTCAGTACTTCAAAAGTATCGCATTCTGTCAATTTGATTTGATTTGTTCAACATCTTTCCCAATTCATGACAGCATACTTAATATTTGCTCTTAAAATCAATATAAACAACACAAAAACTGGGAAGTATCTATAAAGTAAACGAAAGGACCTTCATGCTATTATAATTCCTAGACTATAAACATATCTTCTTTTTTTGATTGAAATCAATGAAAGTTTGTCATAAGAAAAAAGCTAAAGTTAATTCTATTAGAGCATTTTTCTGAGTTTTTTTTTTGCAATCAATCTTAGTGAATTCACCCTCCCCTTATATAAGAATATTGCTACTTATTAAACGAAATGAGTTTGCTGAATGTGGAAGAAGGTTTTGATTAATTATGCAGAACGGAAATCTACTCGTAGTCTGCACGTTTCAGATTATTTTTATTCAAGGAACTTTAATGAAAACAGCAAAACACACGAACCTAGAGGGGAAGGTTCTTTGTTTTATAAATAAACCGAAATGAAAACAAACAAGTTCAAGGAAAATGTTTTTTTTTCCAAGCAGAAAGCAACTTTGATTTTATGCAGATCAATATGATGGATAAATATAATTAAACTTAAGGAAAATTAATTATTGAGAGACAAAAATTCTAAAATTTGAATAAACTGAAGATGATCAACGATAATTCCAATTACATTTCTAAGCTTCCGTAGGTACGTTAAGCTGACATTCTTTTTATAACTTAAATAGATAAAAATGATTTTGTTATTGCTAACAACAATTGATGTATATTTCTGTGATTCTGTGAGATTCTTAAGATGCTTGGATTATGAGAAATACAAAAATACATGACTGGGTCGAATGAACTTGCTCTTACATAATGTCTAAGAGACATATGGATACTGGATAGTTTTAGAAAGCATACAATTATTATTTTTTAAAGTCGTTTCCTAGTTGGAGCTAAAAAAGAATACCATGGTATTTTTTAAGCAAATTTGCATTAAGCTTTAATATATTAAACTTTTAAAACATATTTAAGAAAAAATATCGGTTTTTGTTTAAGGATTTTGTTTAAGTTTTTTAAGGCAATGTTACTTAAACTTCCTTAAAACTTGTACATAATTTGATTTCAAATTATTATTATTTAAAATTAAGCTCATAAGTTAATTAAAATTAGAGATTTCTTTTTAAAATTATTAAGATTAAATAAGAAAAATATAATATTACTATATTACTTTAATGTTTTATAAATTTTTAATTAAAATGATCAAGAATTGCATTTTTATATTGTGATATTTTTATTATCTGCTTTATTGCCAATGGTAAGGATTTCCAGCGATTAATTACATTCACAAAAAATAGCCTTAATGAATTTAGGTATGTGCATATAGGTCCAATAAGATTCATGGTTCGATCAAAAATACAACACCTGGATTCAAGGAATTGTTTAAAAGTGCATCCTAGGACAAAAATGTACC